>JACTAT010000052.1:5625318-5879406 GCA_014526335.1 Chrysaora quinquecirrha | reverse complement strand
AAAACAGGTGGAAGAATTGTTTACTAAAAAAGGATAAATATTTTCTTGTAGAGAGAATTTCAAGATCGAAATAAGCATTAAAACTCGGGATATTAATAGAAAACAAGGTTTAGGAGGAATTGGATTAAAATCAAGAAAAATATTTCAAGATGTTACGTTAAGGCCGGGCTAAATAAACTAGGAGACATGTCTAGGGCGATATTGTCGCGAGTGAAATGTCCCCTCGATGTTTCTCAGTTAAGCCATCTCAGAAATTTTAAAGCGCGCGACAGAATTTGAAGTGAGAGACACGCAAATGTTTCTGGGAGAAAACAGAAACATTTCTTGTCTCGGCGACTTGGGGAACATGTTGCTCGCTACTCACTCGCAAGACACCGTGGGAGACACGCGGAATACAATGCCACGCGCGACATGCTCTTAGTTTAGCCCCAGCGTAGGTCTCGTCTCGTCTCGCTCATTACAAAGCAAAATCTGTCACCAAGAACGACAACCGTTTTACACATAACCTGATTGAATTGAATGGCCTAAATACACAGAATCGGATAAAATTCGAGGCAAAGGCTACATACAGTAGAACATGGGACAAAACTTTTAGGAAAATTGACGCTTTCTAATATTTTACCCCTTTCCCTCCTTTTCAATGTTGAGATAAACATGAAATTGTGAGCAAATGACGGGAAATGAAAAAAATGTAAGGTACTACTCAGTTTGAGCAATCTCTGTTTGGTTTCATCAGCATAATAGAGGTTTCCGCAAAAGATGGCCGCCATTTCTCTCAACCCCTTGTTTTTCATAAGGTTTTACGAAGGAAATTCCGGGAATAATTTCCTTAGCTACGAAATTCAACGTTTGCAGCTATGTAAAATACGTAACTAAGGAAATTATTCCCAGAATTCCTTTCGAAAATCTTTAATGAAAACATTAAGCAAAAACGGCGGCCATCTTTTGTGGAAGCGTCTATTGGAACTCAGATAATAAGTCTAATGTCAGAATACCGTTTGGAACGAGGTTGCAGCCGTTCTCTAAGAAGATATGTGCTTCTCAGAAAGAGGCCAGCCTGAAGCGTTCGTTAAACAAACTACAAACAGCAATTTAATTGAACCGCAAAATGTTGGTAGCGTTAAAATGTGTTTAAACTAAAAGACATGTCGCGCGCGACATTGTACTTGGTGGGTCCCCAGGTTGTCTAAACATGCGATTGACAAGCGAGCAACATGTCCTCTGAGTCGCGGGGACAAGAAATGTTTTTGTTTCCTCCCAGAAACTTTTGTGCGACTCTTGCTACAAATTTAGCCAGGCCTTTAGGAGCTTGATGTTATAATACAATGTAACGGTTGTCGTTTTAGGGTGAGACTGATGGTTTAGGGCAAGGTAAGGGGGCTAAGATTAGGTTTAAGAACAGGGTTCAAGGGAGAAGCTTTAATTTGAGCTAGAGCTCACATTTAGAGCTAGGGTGACCAGACAGTAAGAATTACCCGAGAACATAGATTAAATGGATTCCTTACTAAAGTAGATGCATTAAATTGAGCGAAATTAATTAAAGGGCGGAACCTTAACGCACACACACCTAAAAGCGCAAATAGAATGAATATTTTATTATGTGCTTCAAGCGGTGTATTTATTACTTTTCCTATAGAGAAAATTTGAATCAAAGAGGATAGAAAAGTATTAATGGAAAGACGTATAGGCATTAAAAATTCATGGGGACTAGACAAGAATTACGTGAAATTGAATTCTTAAAAGGCAGGGCAACGTACAAGAGATTGCTTTCAAAATCAAGATTTAATTTATAGGGTTCGCAAAATGGCCTTGTAGATTGTTTATCGGACTCACAGAAATCATAGAACTATCGGAATGGATTTGACTGGGCCCCCATGTTGTCTTAGTCCTATAGGTTTAAAAAGTCAAGTCGCGCCAAGTGAAGTCAACCGACGAAGTCCCAAAGTCCAGTCCAGTCAAGTCCAGTACAGTCTAGTCCAGTCCAGTCCAGTCCAGTCCAGTCCAGTCCAGTCCAGTCCAGTCCAGTCCAGTCCAGTCCAGTCCAGTCCAGTCCAGTCCAGTCCAGTCCAGTCCAGTCCAGTCCAGTCCAGTCCAGTCCACACTAGTCCAGTCCAGTCCAGTCCACACTGGTCCAGTCAAGGCAATTCAATTCAGTTTTCTAGTCTTGTCGAACTTTTCTTTTAGCCTTTTCTTGCACCCGTCTCCCGTCTTCGTAAATCCAAGCACTTAGGCCCACCCACACTGTCAACACTTGATAAAGACCAACATTTAAACAAATTCAAATCACTAGAATATATTTGTATCAAATAAGAAAAGAAACAGCTGTATTAACACAGAACCGAGGCTAACACAATATGTTTGACCTTTTTTGCTTCTCTTAGGTAAATAGCGGCTATTTGTTTTAAAGAAAGCATACAATTTCAACTCGTTTAAACTTCCTTCAAAAAGCAAGAAGAAAATTAAGAAAAACAGCCTATATGTTCAAATTATATTGAAAATTAAACATAGCGATTATTTTAGAACAGTTTTTTTAGGACACTGTTTGTTTTTTATTTCAAATTTTAAATTGAAATAATCACAGTTAAAACAGCATTTGAGTTTCTGTAATCGCAATTTCAACAAATGATTAGAAAACTTTTTACTTAATAGATAACAAAAGTAACCCATTTATGAAACTTTTATCTAAAAAAGCCAGGCTTATGTCGATCTGTGCGATACGATAGAACCAAGGGCAACACGTTTTAAATACTAAGGCCCTGGCCAAACGACCAAACATCGTTGGTCCATTATTTAAGATTCGTTATCAAGCAAAATATTTGACCGTTTGGCCATGTCCAAAAACATTGCTCTTCCAACATTTTTTGTTCGCGTCAAGCAAAAAATGTTTTTAAAATTTCTTATAAACATCATGAAACTAATTTTGTTACTATTACTTGTCAGGCAATGTTTTTGGAGGTGGCCAAACGGTCAACCATTTGTTGGAAAGCAAATTTGAAATGTTTGACCCACAATGTTTGATCGTTTGGCCAGGGCTTATAGGAAATGTAGCTAGGTGCCGAAATGTTGCAAGTTGTTAAAGCATGACAATAACAAAAGAAATGTTTGACAAGCAATGTTGGAAAGGCGGCCAAACGATCAAACATTGCTGGACAAGCTAAAGTAAGCAAAATTTGAAGGGCGATGTTTCTGAAAAAGGTTCAAAAAATTTTTTGCTTGACGCAAGCGAAAAATGTTGGACGAGCAATGTTTTTGACGTGGCCAAAAGGTCAAACATTGTGCTTGACAAGCATATTTCAAATGTTTGACCAACAATGTTTGATCGTTAGGCCAGGGTCTAGCTTATGTCGAGATGTCAACAACTAGTCAGAAATTATATCATACAGTTGATCGCGGTCGCAAGAGCGCTCATATCGATTTCGACTGACGGGAATCAGTTTTCAACTAATCGCAAAGAGAACATGCCAACCTTTCTGAAACTGTGCGCCGACTAGTTGCCATCAAAAAGGGACTAGTTTCTCGAGCGCTTATGTCGGCAGGTGAGCTGCGATAAATTAGTTCCAAAATATCGCCGATTAGCAGTCGTCTACTAGTTCTGACTGTACACGCTTCTTTTTTATAAGGAACCACTTTATAAGGAACCTACATGTAGAAGGCCAGAAATTTAAAGAACTTATACTACTAAAGAGAAAATCACTAAGGAACTTTTCTTTATTGACGAATATTTTTGTCACTGCAAACAATCAAGAATTAGAAAGCCGGTTCCCTTCATTTGCAGTCGAAAATCACATAAATTGTACGTTACGCATTTGCCAAATGTTTCCTTGAGTAGTCTCGAGCTTTGCTCACACGCAAGTGGGTCTCTATTACTGTTATGCAACTGAATACGCAGTTAAAATTAAGGAACTATTAAGCAACTTTTGGAACTACAATTGCCTCAGAAGCGGTCCAAAAAAGGAACTTTAAGAACTAGGCCTTGAGGTAGGTTCCTTATAAATAAAAAAGCGTGTATGCGCTTGCGCAGTGTCAACATAAGCCTGGGAGACGCAAAAAGCTCTAAGACGAAGGTTCAAAGAAGTTTCCGTTCTATTTTGCTGTCCCAAAATTCATTTCTATCATAATTTACAAATCTTTGAGCAATAGATCAAGATCTACGTTATGGAAATTATCTGCATGAAACAGCAACCAGCCCTGACTTTGTTTTCATTTTTAAAATCGATTAAAATTGACAGGAAACTTCTAGTTCCTTAAAAATCAGCCATTAAAAATTTATGTTAAGATCAACAAGTTTGTATGGGGTGAACAACACCCGGGGAAAAACAACTGGACTTTTGTCCAGCCCTCAAAGTAGCTTAACATTTAAGACATTTCAGCCCTCAAAGTTGCTTAAAAGTTGCTTATCATTTTTGTACCTAACAACCACCCCTGACTTTGCGGTCAAAACCATCCACTGGTAGGCCTACAACACGACTTTTGGGAGACAGTAAGTGGGAAAACGTTAGCTAAAGAGCTTCAACATGCAAAACATAAGAACAAACAATTTCCTATCAACAAGAAAGCGTATAAGCTTGGTTATTTGACTTCTTAGTTGCTTACAGAAATTCAATTGAGCCATCAAGGTGCTTAATGTTAAGGTCAGTTCAGCCCTAGTTGCTTATTGAGCGAGTGCCGAGATAAATTTCACCAACTCAAAGATATCCGAGTTTCTGGCTCATAAAAATTTAACGTATTCCGCACACATATGATAAGCGTAGAGTTTTTCGCTTTTTGTTATCAAAGATAAGCTATCAATAGATCGTTATCATTAGATGAACTTTCGTTCTGAAATATTGATAGACAAGTGCATAAGAAGATGATAAAGAGACTAATTAAATGAAGATGAATTGAAGATGGTAATAAATACAATATGAGAAGAAGAAGCTAATGCAAATGTTCAGGAATATGGTATAATGAAGGTGCTAATTAATATGGTATGAAACGAAGATGCTAATGCAAACGGTTTTAAATGCATACGCTAATAAATACAGTATGAAATGAAGATGCCAATGAATACGGTGTGAAATGAAGATGCTGATGAATGTGGTATGAAACAACGAAGCTAGCGAATATGGTATGGAATGAAGATGCTAATGAATATGGTATGAAATGAAGATGCTAATATACATGGTATGAAATGAAAATGCTAATTAATACAGAATGAAATGAAGGTGTAATAAACATGTGTTGAAAGTAAGATGCTAATGAATACGGTATGAAATGAAGATGCTAATGAATACAGGATGAAATGAAGATGCTAATGAATACAGTATGAAACGCAGATGCTAATGAATACAGTATGAAATGGAGTTGCCAATGAATACAGTATGAAATGAAATGCTGATGAATGTGGAATGAAATGCAGATGCTAATGAATACAGTATAAAATGCAGATGCTAATGAATACAGTATGAAATGCAGATGCTAATGAATACAGGATGAAATGAAGATGCTAATGAGTATGGAATGAAGTGAAGATGCTAATGAATACTGTATGAAATGAAGATGCCACTGAATACAGTATGAAAAGAAGATGCCAATGAATATGGTATGAAATGAAGATGCAAATGAATACGTTATGAGACGAGGATGCTGAAGAATACGGTATGAAAGGAAAATGCTAGCGAATATATGTTAAGGATTGAAGGAGTTGAAGTATAGAGTATGAAGTTAAGACGCTGATAAACATGCAACACATGGAAGATAGTCTGTAGAATGCCGAATGAAATGAAGATGATGACGAACACGGTATGAAATGAAGATGCTTATGCATATGATGCGATATGAAGAAACTGACGAACACAATAGGAAAGATGTTTATGAATAAGGCAAGATAAGAATTATACTAATTAATATGGTAAAGATACTTCTGAATACGGCAAACAAAACAAGACATACATGAAACAGGTTCTGTTTGAGGATGGAAAATGAAAATGAGGACAGTACCTGCTAAAAATATAAAAAGCGAAGAAAACAGCGTAAAAGTGTCGCATTTAGAATAGTACGGCATTCAGAAGTTCTATTTTGTACTGCACTTTGTTTTAATGAGCAACTGGTCAATAAGCAACTAGGGCTGAGATTTTGTTGAATTTTTGGTGAAATAGCTTTTTTATACTTGTACATCCTTGCAAACTTGTCAATTACATTGAGAAGCCAGAAAAGAGCCAAAATAGGAGGGTACCAGTCAGTCTGCGAGGGCTGAAATACTAGACATGTTAAGCAACTCTTGAGGGCTGGACCAAAGTCCAGTTTTCTCGCCTATTTTCAAGCTGAAATGTTCTTAAGCCATTCTTAGATCTTGAGCTCTTTAGAAGATATAATTTTTTGGCAAATGGATGGGAGGGACCAAATATGTGTAGATATGAACATCAACATCGGTTGCTAGTTTCTTTACTTTTTTGCTTTTTTGTTGCGTTTGGTGGTCTTACTTTTATGTTCAGCCCAATTTTCTTTATGATTATGCTAAGCCCAGCCTCAGTTTGTTCTCAGCTTGTTCTTAAATTTAAGGCCAAATCCAGGCTCGAGTTCTGACTGTGTAAGAAGTTTCTTAAATATTTCGTATAACAAGTTTCTGAATTTCGTATAAAAAGTTTCTTATAAGAAAACATACGTGTACACGCTTATTTAATAAAGAACCTAACTCAAGGCCTAGTTCTTAAAGTTCCTTATTTTTTTACTTCTTTTGAGACGATTGTAGTTCCAAAAGTTCCTTAATAGTTCGTTAATTTTAACTGCATGTTCAGTTTCATGACTACTATACAGAGACACTTAGATGTGAGCAAAGCTCGAGACTACTCACGGAAACATTTGATACATCCAATTATGTGATTTTCGACTGCAAATGAAAGGAACCGGCATTGTAATTCTTGATTATTTGCAGTGATAAAACTATTCAACATTCAAAATTTCCTTCATGATTTTCTCTTTAGTAGTATAAGTTCTCTAAATTTTCGGGCCTTTTACATGTTGGTTCCTTATAAAGTGGTTCCTTATAAAGTTGTTCTTTATAAAAAGAAGCGTGTAGCAGACAGTAGCCCTCAAATGAACATACACAACATGTCATGGAGAAATACTCCTAAATTTAAAACAAAAAACTCACCAAGTCTATCTCCAAAGCTTCCAAATACTAGAAAAATTTCGTTGTCTTTCACTCAACAAATTCAGCATTAGATTATTGCGCATTGAAGTTCGATCATAACTTGTTCCTTCATTGCATTTTAACTGCGTGTCGGTTGTCTTATTATGCCCTCAATCTGAATTGAAGATACCTGAAAAAAGATAACATATGACGTATGGAGCAGGTGTTTAATATAATCTCCAGGGGGGAGGGACAGGCGATCAAACATCAAAAGAGTACACGTAATTTTTTTAAGAAATTTTCTATAAGAATCCCAGACTCTCGAATGGCCAAAAAGTAAACAACTCTGGTCGAGGCGAATGGTTTCACCGAAATAGACAAACAAGGTAGAAGACTAGAGTGACCCTTTCCTTATATTATACTGCTTCCCCGAATTTTATAAGAACACGGGCCTGGATTTTGCCCAGATTTTAAGAACAAATTAAGAACAAGCTGAGGCTGGCCTTTTCAAAAGCCCTAAGAATATCAGCTGAATATGTTAGTAAAACAGTCAGACTGAATGTAAAAATCAAGCAAACAAAGAAATAGACAAAAATGCTGCATTTTCACACAAACCTAGCACCACCCCAGACATTCATTGAAAAATATAGATATCTAAGTAACCAAGGAATTAAGAACAGATTAAGAACATTTCAGTCTCAAAAACGGCAAAAATTTAAGAACAGCCAGCCTCAATCGAAATTTCCTGGTTCTTATATAAAAAAAGAATGTAATTGAACAAAGATTTGCTCAAGGTCCTTAAGTTAATAATAGAAAAATAGAAAGGAAGTGTGCTTGGAAGAGAGGTCATTAGCGGGATTACGAGGCACACTGGGGCGGTCAATCCACGCCAAGAAGTGATCTTATTCAATTCGTTACAAGTAAAAGGTTTTGGATAAAAATGGATTGCAAAAGGATTAGAAAAGTATACAGTTGAAATAGAAGTGCATGGGAATAGATTTCGTAGCAACGGTCAGTCAGTCAGTCAGTCAGTCAGTCAGTCAGTCAGTCAGTCAGTCAGTCAGTCAGTCAGTCAGTCAGTCAGTCAGTCAGTCAGTCAGTCAGTCAGTCAGTCAGTCAGTCAGTCAGTCAGTCAGTCAGTCAGTCAGTCAGTCAGTCAGTCAGTCAGTCAGTCAGTCAGTCAGTCAGTCAGTCAGTCAGTCAGTCAGTCAGTCAGTCAGTCAGTCAGTCAGTCAGTCAGTCAGTCAGTCAGTAAGTCAGTAAGCCAGTGTTGATAACGTTATGAAAAACTTAGAAAGCCCATTTGACATCCCGCAAAATTCAACTACACGCTTTTTTTATAAGGAACCTACATGGAGAAGGCCCGAAAATTTAAAGAACTTATACTACTAAAGCGAAGATCATTAAGGAACTTTTCAATGTTGAATGCTTTTTATGATGCTTTTATTACTGCAAATAATCAAGAATTAGAAAGCAGGTTCCATTCATTTGCAGTCGAAAATCACATAAATTTTACGTTACGCATGTATCCAATATTTCCTTGAGTAGTCTCGAGCTCTGCTTAGATGCAGGTGTCTCTCTATTATTGTTATGACACCGAATGTACAGTTAAAATTAAGGAACTATTAAGGAACTTTTGGAGCTACAAAAGCCTAAAAAGAAGTCCAAAAATAAGGAACTTTAAGAAATAGGCCTTGAGCTAGATTCTTTAAAAAAAGCGTGTAAACGAGGAAGTTACAACTTGTTTCGCGGCAGTTACAACAACGCAAGATGGAAAAGACAAACCGTAGATTGAAAAAATTTGATTCATTAGGACTGTAGCATTAACTTACTTATTTCCACAGTTCTTCAAGCATTTCAACACTATTTCAGTTCTTTTTCAACTTAGGCCATTCGATAGTCCTCTGGGTTCGATAGAAAATCCAAGATTTGTGTCACCTCGTTCTAGATTAAAAACAAATCAAATCTGAATTATCAAGAACGCCACACTCAAATAGTAACCTGATAAGTCGCTAAGACTCTTAAGATTGCAACTAAAATTAGATATCCCCCCCCCCGAAAATCAAGCAGTTCGTAATGGTTTATGACTGGCTTAGGTTTATCATCCGGGGTTGATGTCATATAGCACAAAATTACAATCGAAAAGCAGCCTGAAGGACGCACAAGCTAATAAGAACTATCAGTTACCCCCTGATTATCGAGCAAAAGGCAGATAGTCTAATAACATTTGTATGAGCTTTCAGATATCGCGTTTCATAACCAGGGGGTCTTGTTGCATGGACAGGACACTGCAGCTTTCCCATTCAAATTCTATAATATTTGTTGAGTTTGTTATATGAGCAAATTGTGTAATGCCAAAATAAACAGCTGATTTGCAGACTGCTTTTTCGGCTTTGTCATGAGCGATGTTCTTATTTGTCGCACGCACAAATGAAAAGACACGATAATTTAGGAAATTTATCAGTTGTTAGAAAGAGCCTTTGAAATAAACCCAGCCGATGGAGGAACGTTAGCAAGCTGAACACGATTTTCAGGCTGAACCCTGAGAGAATATAAAACTAAAAACGATATAATGATAATCAAATTTCAGGGATGACAATCAGACTAGAATTTTTTAACACACTCTTTTTTGTTACACTTTTTTTTCAATAAGCAACTTGACTTTGGTCCAGCCCTCAAGAGTTGCTTAACATATCTAGGATTTCAGCCGTCACAGAATGACTGGTACCCCCTAAAACCTCTTATTTTGGCTCTTTTCTGGCTTCTCAATGTAACTGAAAAGTTTGCAAGGATGTACAGTATAAAGAAAGCTATTTCACCAGAAATTTTAGCACAATCTCAGCCCTGGTTGCTTATTGAACAGTTGCTTATTAGAAAAAAGAGTGTATTGGGGTAATGTATGTGCAGTACAGTGGAGGGATATCAGTACAGTGGAGGGATATCATCAGTACATTACAGTCAGTACTGAAAATTCTCCACCGTACTGATGATATCCCTCCACTGTACTGATGAAATCCCTCCACAGTACTGAATACCCTCCACTGTACTGATGATATCCCTCCACAGTACTGCACACCCTCAACTGTACTGCACACCCTCCATTGTACTGCACATACATTACCCCGGGTGAGACTAGATGGCCTTGATGGCTCAGCTGGTACAAAGTAGGTATAAATAGCTAGGTACTGGTCTATCCGTGTCACAAAAGAGAAGAAATAAAACGTTGGAAAGAAGATTACCTTAGATGGTGCTCAGTATTCCATTAGATTGAACAGTCGTTTCGGGTTAGCATTCGATTCTATTCTATACCTGAAATGAGAATCTACGGCCCCCGTTACTACTGCATATCCTGCATAATACAAATTAGTGTAAGCAGTAAGGCAAGTCCACAGCAAGCCAGGAGTGGGCAGCATGAAAACGGGGGTATGTAGGTACTTCAAAAAGAGCTGAATGTAGGGTTGTAATTTACTGACACAGTGAAAGCCTGAGCGGCAATAAATTCCGAAAATTATATTTCGTCTGGGTAAATAAGCAATGTAAACTACAGTCCAACGACGGTAAACATTGCAAAAGAATTTTCAGGTTTTTTGTCCAATGCCATTAATTTTTTGCAGTGTTTGTTTACAAATTTGTTGTTTTGAGCTGATACCAGTTAAGTTAAGATAAACAAAACTAGACTAGTTTGATCAGGTTGGATTAATTAGGTGTGTTTGGATAAACAGACGCATCTGTCTCTATGGAAACACGAATTCATCAAGAAAATGTCACTCTCAGGTTGAATGAATATAAATAGATAAAGTAAGGAAAAGCAAAAGAAAGTAAAGTAAAGTAAAGTAAAGTAAATTGAAGTAAAGAAAAGAAAATTAAAGAAAACTAAAGAAAAGTAAAGAAAAGTAACGTAAAGTAAAGGAAAGTAAAGTAAAGTAAAGTAAAGTAACGTAAAGTAAAGTAAAGTAAAGTAAAGAATAGTAAAGTAAAGAAAAGTAAAGTAAAGTAAAGTAAAGTAAAGTAAAGTAGTAAAGTAAAGTAAAGTAAAGAAAAGTAAAGTAAAGAAAAGCAAAGTAAAGTAAAGTAAAGAAAAGTAAAGTAAAGTAGTAAAGTAAAGTAAAGTAAAGAAAAGTAAAGTAAAGAAAAGCAAAGTAAAGTAAAGTAAAGAAAAGTAAAATAAAGTAAACTTAAGTAAAGTAAAGAAAAGTAAAGTGAAGCAAAGTAAAGTAACGTACAGTAAAGTAAAGTAAAGAAAAGAAAAGAAAATTTAAGTAAAGCAGAGTAAAGGAAAGAAAAGTAAAGGAAAGTAAAGTAAAGAAAAATAAAATAAAGTAAACTAAAGTGAAGTAAAGTGAAGCAAAGTAAAGTAACGTAAAGTAAAGTAAAGAAAAGAAAGGAAAATTAAAGTAAAGTAGAGTAACAAAAAGTAAAGTAAAGAAAGTAAGAAAAAGTTAAGTTAGGTTTAGTTATGTGAAAAACAGTAAATCGAAGTACAACAAAGCAAAGTGAAGTGAAGTTAAATAAAGTAAAGGAACATTAAGCATAGTAAAGCAAAGAAAACTTAAGTAAAGTAAGGCAAATAAAAATAAAGATAAGGAAACTAATTGAGAGTTGTTAAGCACAGTTGAAGAAGATATGATGTTTGAGATAAAAAATTGATGTCGATATTTATTTCAATATAGGTTTACCTTGGTGTAAGATCGCAGTAATAGACTAGCTTTGAAATCTAAAAAACGTTTTACAATACTAGACAACACACAAACACATAACAATTGTTGACATTGCATTATAAATGTTAACATTAACATAAACATAAACATAAACAAACATAAAAATATACATAAACATAAACATAAACATAGACATAATATAAACATAAACATAGACATAAACATAAACATAAACACACACACAAATATAAACATAAATATAAACATAAATATAAACATAAACATAAACATAAACATAGACATAAACATAAACATAAACACACACACAAATATAAACATAAATATAAACATAAATATAAACATAAAACATAAACATAAAACATAAACATAAACATAAACATAAAACATAAACATAAACATAAACATAAACAAAAACATAAACATAAACATAAACATAAACATAAACATAAACATAAACATAAACATAAACATAAACATAAACATAAACATAAACATAAACATAAACATAAACATAAAAACAAAAACATAAACATAAACATAAACATAAACATAAACATAAACATAAACATAAACATAAACATAAAACATAAACATAAACATAAAGGATACACTATGCAGTACATTATGCTAAATCTATTACGCTAGGTTTGCGGGAATGGGCTTTTATGCTGACAAAGGGAGGGTTATTATGCTTGACATGTTGGATAAGACTCAAAGAGGCGAGTTGTTTTGCTTGCATACGATGTAATTGAATATTATACTAACCATATCCAAACCGCCCCTATTAGCCTAACCCTTTTATGTACCCACCACATCAATCATACTGTATAAAAACCCTTCTAGCAGTCCACCGCATCAGTTCGTATAGGTTCGATAGCATGGTATTTTCCAAGAAAACAAAGGTTACGTAAAGTAATTGCTATGTTGCATTGAACGTTACAATTTTTCTTACATGAATACCTTTACTTCTGCTGACCCTAAATAGTTTTTGAAAACAGCCTGTTTAGGTTCTTATGTAATGATGTGCATGTCATACAGGGTAGAGGTTCTTACAAGAGGATCTGAAGCAATTGTAAGAATAATAAGGCATGGTTCAAGGATTAGCAGCGTTAGCAGGCCCCTGCTTCTCAATGTGTTCAATGCAATGGTTTTCAGTGCATGAAAGAGGTTAAACAAAGCACAAGTTGCATTTAAACCCTTGTAAGCCATCCTAGCCCCGTAATGAAAAACATCTTTGGATATCAGGTTGAAATGGTTCTTATCTATATATGTAGGTTCTTGATAAATTAAGGTTCTTCTGTGCGGGGTTTCTACTCTACTTCAAGTTAAAAGGAGCAAGGAATATTTTCGCTACCCTTAAGAGATCACTGCCCTCATTGTTGTTATTTATGTTGTTTATGATGATGCTGATAATGTTTTGTAAACAAACCTCTCCATTCAGCCATGTTGAGTAGTCGCTAAGCATGTACGTTGCAATGTTGGCTAGTTCTTCAATTGTGCCCAGTCTTTTTGCTGGTATACGATCAACAAGTGTATTTTCAAAATGGCCAGTTGGATCAAGACGGGAAAAGGCACCCTGTGTAATAAAAATATCAATATTAATAATAAACATGAGCTTCTTCGTTTAATTTATATGAATTGATAAAATATACTTTCAAAGATGGTAAACACATGGATAGATTTTGCTACGACTGGCATACCTCAGTAGATGGGATTCGAACAAGTTGAAGACAGGCCAGTTATTTACTTGGCCAAAATGAATTGAGAAAGACATCCGAAACAGTGTTAATCTTAGATTAGAGGCTCCAAGGGGCCCCCGACCTTAAAATTTTTTTCATTATGAAATGACTTTTCTTGATGAAATACACGTCTTTTCTTATACGACAAACTGTTTAAAATGAGTAAGTCATTGATATTGCAAAGCTGATGCTTTAGAGCAGGGTTAGCTTATTATTATCTGAAGTTTTTATAAGCTGACCATTCTCTATTACCTGTGGTCTTCTCTATAGATATTTGTTGTTTATGTAATTTTATAGTGTTTGACAGAGTGAAGATTTATAGTGAAAATTGACATGTTGGTACTAAGTGCAACAGAAATACAAACGTCCAAAAAGCTTTACAATATACTTGCAGCTTCCTCGTCTCTATTTCCCAGTGCTTGGTCCCTATATTCTAGACATCCGAACAAGGGGCCCCAGTCCTACAACGTCACAAAGGGCCCCCAACAGACCTCCGCTACGCTACTGGGCACAAGATAAACAGGGCTGGAAGACTTTCATCACTCACCTTATGTCTGCTGGTTGAGACGGAAGAGGTGATAGAAGAAGACGAAGAAATCCTTCGGCATGTACGCAGGCATGAATCATTCAAAATAGAAAAATCTACCCTCATAAGCGCTGCCTCTTATATATGGCAACGTGGAAAGCGAAGTTCATTTTGTAATTGAATGTAAGCATATAGCGACCTGAGGCAGGCTTTTCTCTGACCTGAATTAAACAGGGTACTGCCACGACCTTTGAAGAACCCACATTCATGAAAACATTGTCATGCCAAGATATCGGCAAGCAGAAACGTCGCACGATTCTAACAAAAAACAGCAGAACTTATGAAAGACTCTGAGAATGCAATCAGAAAATGTTGGCTCGTAGAACACACCAAGACCAAGTATGCTAACATAACCCACAAAAGACAGTTGTTTTCTTTAGATGTATTTCTTGCTGCTTTTTGGCTACAAAATTCGTACATTTTGTTACGAATGTATGTTTAGATCTTTCCTTTTTTTATTGGTTAGGTATACTACCTATAATGAATAATGAAATGTATAATGAAATGAAATTGTATTGTGCTATAGAAAATGAATGTTTGTGGGTTCTACTCTTCACAGGTAAACTCCTCTAAAAACCATAGTAAAACCAGACTCTACTTTACGAAAAGACGGGGGCTACTCACCTCAGTTTTGATAGGACCACATGCAATCGTATTGAAACGCATTCCATAACGTGCCCATTCAAAAGCCAGTGACCTGGAATATAAAAAATCGTGGTTAAGAGCAGGATTAAAAAATTAAAAGAGGAATTGTTTGAGCCCAGACCATGGAGACGTGGATGTTGAGGGGTATAAGTTTTGGATAAAGGCTTACTCGGTATAAAACTTAACATGGATGCAAGACAAAAGAAAATAGGAGGAGTTAGTTAATTTCCTCAGACTTTTTAGCCCAGCTTAGTTGAAATGTCATCAACTCTATAGCCATGCAGTCTAGCTTCGAATCTCATCAATCGTCGCATGCCACTTGTGCGAAAATCCAACAAGTTTTTGCAGTCCAAAACCAATAAACATAGAAATGTGTGCACGCTCCTCCATAGCGTCCTAAATCTTGTGTCGCCTGCGAAAGAGAAGACAGAAAGAGAAAAAGAAGAGAGGACAATCAAAAACCAAGAAGAGAGGAGAGGGCAACCTCGCTTTTCCTTTGATCGAAAAAAAATTAGGACGCTGCGGAGGAGCGTAGATATGTGTGGAACCAAGGAAGCTTAACATAGCTGAAACATAGCCAAAATTGATGAGAAAGTCGGGCTGTATGACTTGGAGAGTTTTTCGACAATTTCATTGGGTCTTTTGCTCAGTGAAATTGTTGTCTACTCTCTGAGCATCAGTCAATAATGAATCCCATTAAAACTGGTTCATAATTTTGGAAAAATGGATTGACATACATACTTTGTTATTGCTTCCACACCAGCCTTTGCAGCCGCTGACGGCACAACATAGCCAGATCCAGTTGCAGCGTATATTGCAGAAATACTCAAGAAATTAGCACCTAAAATAGACATATTTCCATGACATGTTTGTTTATGATTCACTATTTGTTTATGTTTATGGTTTCTGCTATATTTGTGTTTTCTATTTATGTCTTGTTTAACCTTGTTTACGTTTACATGTGCATACATGACTGTATATAGTATTTAGGTAAGTGGCAATGTTTATTATGTTTATGTTTGTCATTGCTTGCATGTTTGTTTATTTTTCAGATTTGCTTATGTTTATGTTTATGTTTGTTACTGTTAATGTTTATGTCTATATTTATGTTTATGTTTTATTTATGTTTATGCTTACATTTATGTTTATTTATGTTTATGTTTATGTTTGTGTTTATGTTAATGTTCATTTTTATTTTTTGTTTATTTTTATGTTTGTTAAATGTTTAGGTTTATGTTTATGTTTATGTTTATGTTTATGTTTATGTTTATGTTTATGTTTGTGTTTGTGTTTAAATTTATGCTTATATTTAAATTTATGTTTATGTTTATCTTTGTGTTTATAATTATGTTTATCCCTATGCTTATGTTTATGTTTATTCATGATCATACTGATGTTTATGTTTATGCTTATGATAATAATAACATAAATAAACTTTTATAATATAAACTTTTAATCTTTTGATGTTGATGTTTACGTTTATTTAAGATCCTAATGTTTACATTGATGTCAACATTAATATTTTACTACCTTGCTTTGCCTTGATGAGTCTCTTTCCAATATCCAGTGTAACATAAGCAGTACCATTGAGGACAATATCAACAACAGTTTTAAATCCATTTGGAGAGATTCTTTCAAAAGGAGAGATAAAATTCCCAGCCGCATTGTTGATAACAATATTTGGAAGACCAAATTCTGCCTCCAGGGTATCAACAGCTTTCTTTACTGCCTCCGGATCACGGACATCACCCTGAATTGCCAATACCTAAAAACGACAATGATAGATCCATTAATTGGATTTTTAAGAAACTGTACAATACTATGTGACTTGACTAGAACTGTGTGTTTCACGGAGAGCTATAATCAACTTGAATTGAAGGTGACAGTGAAATGGTCTATTTAGCTTCAGTCTGTAGGATCTCAGTAGCAGGTTAACTAATCGAGACCTCAACCCTGGCCCTGAGGCTACCATAGCTGGGGCTCAAATCAAACTGCAACCTTGCTGAGCACACAATGCCACAGCACCTTAAGCATTGGCTCCTTTTAACTTCTCGCAACAATTTCTACAGTTCTTCTATGAAATGTACATGATAATGAATGGAGCAGTGGACAGAGAGAGAAGATAAGAAAGACCTCAGAATACCTGGATGATGAACATAAAAAATGGACTGGCAATAGTATCATTCATTGCTGTTGAATGCCCAGAACCAAGTGATATGCAAGGCTATGCTTACACAAGAGAAAGTGGATCGGACCTAAAGTGGATTGGATCCAGAAGTTCCAGTTTTGGTACCGGTAGGCCTTCCGTTTACATGAGGCAAGGATCCAATCCACTTTTGGGTCTGGTAATTGGTGGTTACTGAATATTTCTTTAGTAATTGTAATCATATTTTCAAAGAGAGCCAATTTTGGATTGGATCCACCTGTTTATATGATGCAAAAGAAGATCAGATTAAACTGGGAGGCTTTGCAAAGCGATCCAGAAGTAGGTCGGTCTGTGGACCAAAAGTGGATCAGATTTATGAATTGTGTGTAAACGCAAGGCCTATCCCTACCAAAAGTGGATTGGATCCACTTTAGATCCGATCCATTTTTGCTCATTGTAAATGGGCTCTAAGTTGCTGGCTCATAGTGCTTTGACGGCCTGCATGGCCATGAGATGACCATTCCTTCTACAATACCCAGAAAAAATGACTAATGACCCATTTATAGGTATAATAGTAAGTACTTAACCAAACAAAGCAAATAAAAAAGAGCTAAAACATACAGGATTTCCGGTTTCATTGGAGATTTCGTCTGCTGTCTTTTGAAGCAACTCCAAACGCCTGGAAAAAGCTTTAATTTTCAAAAACTGGACTAGGGGTACTTGCTTGGTAGCAAATTATTGTCTTGATGGAAACTCTGCAGCACAATTTGGTGCAAAAATAATAGAAAAACAAGCTCCTTATTGTTACGTATTGTTAAGAACAATAGACTTACAGGCTGGAATTTGTGTGCAATGCCAACAAAAGGCTATTGTTTTACCAACAATAGGAGTATTTTCTTCAATTTTTTTAGCCAAAACTACATGCACAAAACGTTTCCACCCTGGATACCAGATTAGAAAACATGCTCATTTGCTGACATGTCAGTGCGAGCAAGTGAAGGTTGCGAGCTGCGAGAAACCTCAAAAACTGATGCTTGAGATGCGAGTGAAAAGCCGCCAACAATGGCAACCTTTTGCAACATGTGCAAGACTTCACTTTCAAGGATGCAAGTCGAAAAATTGTTTTTGAAATTGTCGCTGCATATGAAAACATGTTTTCCAACCAGGTCTGGATAGCCTTTATGCTTCAGTGTACTGTGTCAGACACAGAATCCAGTCTGGAAATTATATGCCAAGTGGAGAAAATTACAGTTGCCACACCTAATCACAAGCAAGCTCCATACATTACCGACTCATGATTGCACATTTGGCTCCAAGGGCTGAGAGGGCCTTCACCATTCCTTTGCCAAGTCCAGTCCCTCCTCCAGTGACAAAAGCAATTTTGCCATCAAAAGCTCCTTTTGGCAGCATAAGATCAGTCCGAGCGGCAAAATTCGCTGCTCCTGAAGCACTGCGAGAAGATGCAGCCATTGTTACCGTTGCTTTGGGTGCTTTGGCAGCAAAGTTTCCAAAAAGAAGAATATCAACAGTATCTTTGGTGACCCATAAATATCGCTAAAAAACTTCCTTCAGTGACCCCAAAATATAAAAATTGCTCTATTATTCCTTCTTCCACATTCTGATCTGTAACCCAATAATATTATTTCGGCCTTTCTAAAATGCTGATCCAGAAACTTCTCCATTAGGGAAAACAACTTACTCACAGAAAATGTGCCCCCCTGGGGGAAATAACTGCCGAAAAAGAATACTTTTCTTGACGTTTGTAAAACATAAAGACGCGTAAAGTGCAACATAAAGCGTCATAAATTTTTCTACCCATCTCCTTAAGAGAATAATTAGTGCCGCTAGCTTCGCAATATTAGGAAAAGAAATAGAAATTTCAGACAAGAAAAAACGGTATTGAATGTGCTACTTCAGTTGATTCAAAATTAAGATGGAAAAGACTAAGAAGTCGTCATAAACTGAGTTCAACCTCTGCGACGGTAGAATCTGCGGCGGTGGAATCTGCGGCGGTGTCTTCTGCGTCTGACGTATCTTCTGCGTCTGACGTATCTTCTGCGTCTGACGTATCTTCTGCGTCTGACATATCTTCTGCGTCTGACGTATCTTCTGCGTCTGACGTATCTTCTGCGTCTGACGTATCTTCTGCGTCTGACGCATCTTCGGCGTCGCCAAAAGAAAGGACTCTTCTGCTGGTTATTGGCAATGTCCTTCCCATCACTCTCCGACACTTGATTTGGTTCTTCCTGTGTTAGCTCGTTCTCATTAGGTTCATCCTCGGATGTTTCATCTTCGGACGAGGGCTCTTCCTTGGACGTCTCATCTTCGGACGAGGGTTCATCCTCCGCCGCCTTCACCGCGTTTTCGTCTTTCACTTTGCTTTGCACATTCTCAGCAGCTATAACGAAACATAGGGGCCCTATGGGCATGTTCGAAGAACCACTCTGGTTGAATATAGCTATTTCGGTCAAATGATGGATTTATCTTGCACAACGATAACGATAATGATTATTATGATAATGGTGGTGGTTATGATCATGATGTTGATGACCACGATGACCATGATGCTGGTTAGTAGGGGGTGATTGTGGTTATTGGCAATGTCCTGTAGGGGTGATTGTGGTGGTGGTGATGGGGGCCCGTGGTGATAAGGGTGGTCATGGTCTCCGACATTCCTTTGATTTGCCACAGCCACATTCAAAGATGGTAATCCTGTGTTAGCTCGTTCTCATGATGATGGAATGATCATCCTAAAAGTGTTTTGACGTTTCATCTTCGGATGAGAGGGCTCTTCCTCGGACGTCTCATCTTCGGACGAGACCTTAGTTCATCCTCCACCGCCTGAAAAGCCACCGCGTTTTCGATGCTTTCATTTTGTTTTTTGCACATTACTCTGAGCAGCTATAACGACAAAAGTTCGAAATTTATTAACACTATAGGTCCGCACGTTTTTGTTGGGAACTTTACATACCATAGTTTTCTTACTTTGTCTATCGCAAGCAAACTCAAAAGAGTTTCAAGTATGAAACACTGCATTTCCAGGACTACGAAAAAAATGTACGCAAAAACTGAATATCGAATGCGAATTTGCTTCCAGTATAACGCGAACCGTATAACTATCGTGTTACTCCTTATATATAACTAGAAATCAACAAAATTCTGAAAACACAATTTCGTACATGTCACCGCTGATCACAATTTCTCAAAGAAACTCTCAAGAATAACCATCTGCATGCAAACTTTTTTTATAAGAAACTAAGATTTTTTCAGTACTCAAACTTTCTTAAATCTTTGAGAATTTTCGGTGCTGATGCTGAAAGTTTCTTAGCAATTTCTTAGGGATCAAAATATTTTAATGGCAAAACAGGTAATGACACTTCACATTGCCGTTGGACAAATGGAAGAAGCAATACAATTCACGTGTGCATGAGCTGTTTTTTTTTAGACATCACATGTAACAAAAGTTCGTTTCTCGAGCCTGTATTTCTAATTCTAAAGATTGTTGTGACCTGCAAGTTTCTTGTAATTTTGGCTCGAGTTGATCTCAGTACTGAACTTCTCAAAACCAAGTATCTTATAGAAAAAATAAGAGTGTTGCATTTACCTTCGGGTTCTGCGACCACAAACAAGAATAGTCCAACAAGGACAAACAAGGAAAGAGCAATCTTCATGTTGCCGGTGTAGAAAACCTGAAAGATAAAAGGTTGGCTTAGTATAAATTGCACATTTATATCAAAGCTTTCGAACATTTCGCCCAGCCCAACCCAACCTCTGATTCAACAAACTCGTTTTGCCCAACCCAACATAATCTCACACTGATTATTTCAAGCTAAAGTTAAAATGAAAAGCAAAATGAAATCATTTGATAGAGTGAATACTTAGTCGTTCTAAAAAGAAGACTTACCACAGCAGCACAGCAAACCAACCACTCTGCTCCAACTGAAGTGAGTGGTCAGGAACACTCATATTTATACCCAGTTTGCTGTCCATAACGTAATTTTGGAACAATGAAATCACTATTCTGTGACATACTTGCTCTCGTAAACAACTCTTCTCAGCTTTAATATTTTGTTTTGTTCTGTTGTTTAATTGTAGACCATGTATCTTAGGATATTGTGTCGAATTATAAAATGGGTTGATTTTTCGTAAAGAATCTCTACACATGGGTAGTAAAATAGATATAACATGTTAAAAAATGGTAAAAAATTGCGTTGTTTTTTCTAAACATGGGTACCACGAGAAACAGAATTTATCGGTAGACATGGGTAGGTTTGGAAAAACTGGGCGGCACGTCTAGTCGTTTGAACAATGAAGTACCCCCCCCGGGACACTGAGATTAAGGAACTTTTGGAACCACAATTATCCCAAAAGAGGTCCAAAAATAAAGGACTTTATAAGAACTAGGCCTTGAGCTAGGCTCTTTATAAAAACATAGGGGCCCTATGGGCATGTTCGAAGAACCTGGTTGAATATAACTATTTCGGTCAAACAATGAAAGAGATTTATCGGTATGCACAACGATGACAGTAATGATTATGACGATAATGGTGGTGGTTATGATGATGATGTTGATGACATCGATGACCATGATGCTGGTTGATAGGGGGTGATTGTGGTGGTAGGTTGGGTGTTATGGTGGTGGTAGAGGTGGTTGTGGTGCTGAAGGTAGGGGTGGTTGTGGTGGTTGTGATAGGAGTGATTGTGGTGATGGTTGTGGTGGTGGTGATGGGGGGCCGGTCGTGGTGATAAGGGTGGTCGTAGTAATGGTTGTAGGGGTGGTTGTGGTGGTGGTGATAGGAGTGATTGTGGTGATGGTTGTCACGTGACCTAAGATTGACAAAGCCGTTTGCAGGCCGCCATTGTGAAAAACAAACCGCTAATTGCACATCAATTGCCGACACAATGGCTCTAAGGGCATTCTTGAGATGCTTATACTATTGTTACACGTTTTCCATTGTTCAAGCGTTGGTTAGTAAGTTAGTTAGTTAGTTAGTTAGTTGGTGACACGCCACCCCACACCAATATGTTCGAAATTCTTCGAACATAAAAAGCATGTATACATAAGTATAGAGTAAAGGCTTTATTACCATCTCTATGGTACTTACATACATACATACACACAAACATACACATATACAAACAGTACTATTTTAAAAATAATTTAAGACCCCGTTTACACTATGCCGGTATGAGACGAATACGGTACGAAACTATACTGTTTTGGCCTTGCGTCTACACTGTGCCGGCACAGTTTTTATATGAATACGGTACGAAATGAATACGATACGCTAACTGGCTTCATCTGAAAACGGCATTGCATAAACGACTGAATACGGTACAGTTTGATGCCGCTTTGCTGGATGAAGGAGAGAAAACAATTACTCTTTGTTTTCTTTGACATGAAACAATAGATTTCAGATAAAAAACGATGAACCATCCATCGTATTCATTTCATACCGAGATAGTGTAAACGATGCCTAAATGTAATTTTGAATTTTAGAAATAATAATAGTTACAGTTTCGCCTTCTTGTTCTTGATTCGTTTTTCTATCATATCCCATTGTTCATCAGGAATCTATAAGAAACGAGTTGAAAATAAATCTTAAACGCGACAGCTCTTAGGCCTGGCGAAACGATCAATTATTGTTTGTCAAACATACGAAATTTTTCAACTCATCAAAATTTTTTACCGTTTGGCCACGTCACAAAGCAATGCTTGTCAAACATTTTTGCTAGCGCCAAAGAAAAAACCACCTTTTTAAAAAATCACCGCGCAACGAATCCTGCTTATTTATGCTTGTCAAGCAATGTTTTGTGACGTAGTCAAACATTGCTTCATAAGCAAATTCCAAATGCTTGACAAACAATGTTAAAGGTCATTAGGCACTGGCAAAACGATTAATTGTTGTTTGTCAAACATGTGAAATTTGTTTGTCGACCAAAATTATTTATTGTTTGGCCACGTCACAAAACATTGCTTGTCAAACATTTTTGCTAGCGCAGCACCAAGCAATAATGTTTTCGAACTTTTTTAAAAACTAATCCTGCTTATTTATGTTTGTCAAGCAATCTTTTGTGACTTGGTCAAACATTACTTCATAAGCAAATCCCAAATGCTTGACAAACAATGTTTGATCATTTGGCCAGGTCCTGGCAAAACGATCAAATATTGTTGATCAAATAACTAAGGTCTGCTTGTCGAACCAAATTTTGACCGTTTCGTTTTGTCACAATACGTTGCTCAGCAAACAGATTAAAAGAAGCAGAAACTGTTTCTAAATTGCAGAAACAAATATTTTGTTCGAAATGTTTATCTATTTGGACGCCCTGAAAACACTCCTTGTCAAGCTTGTCGCATACACCTCCTTTGCAGCCCTGCGTTTTTTCGGCGGGTAATTTCAGAAATCTACTCACGCCAGATAAAATGTTTGTGAAGCGAATGCTTTGGGAGGTTGCAAAGAAACAAAAATATACCCTGGACAGCAAACATCAAATGTCTGCAAAAATGTACGGTCGTTTGGCCATCTTTAACAGACTTACAACTCTAGTCTTACACATTCATCAGTTTAAGACCCTGACCAAACGATCAAATATTGTTTGCCAAAACATTTGGAATTTGCTTACCAAGAAGTGCTTGAAAGTTTGGCCTGTTTGGCCTATAGCGATCAAGCCTTCTGGCGTAAACTGTTCTTTGCCAACTATAACTATCGGTAGACAAAGTGACAATGAGTTGCCTCGTTTCAAATTACCATTGCAGCGCATGCGTAAAATTGCATTGATGAGTTAGAGACCTGTGACTAGGAAAGTTACTTGTGATTTCAACGTTTACATATCAATGTGTGCAAGGCAAGAGACAAGATATATACGTAAACACAAGATATTCCTTGCGTTTATATATGATAATTTTACCTGGGCAGCAGCATTCATTTCACCACACAAAGCACGAGACTCCCCACCATCAAAATAAACAACCTGAAATAAACATAAAAAATATTACAAAAAGGAACGCGTCCAAATTAGTATTCTTTCGAATATTTCAAAAGCTTCAACCAAAAGTCATTTTTAAGCTGGGGTTTTTTACTTGTAAAAAAATCTAAATGATTCATCATATCCACGTAATTTTTTATAAGAAACTAAAATATAGGCCAAACACTGAAAGTTTCTTAAAATTTTCAGATTTTTTGTAATGAAAGTTTCTTAAAAGTTTCTTGAATATCTATATTGGTGACATAGTTATTCTATCTGAATTATGTTTCAAAACCTATTTGTCGCTAGGATTTCAGTAGTAGGTTAACTAATCGAGACCCCAACCCTGGCTGTGACGCTACCCTTGGCTGGACTCGAACCCTGACCACACTGAGCTCCTGACACCACTGGGACTCACGTGATAATTGTTGTATACAAACCTCTCCATTGAGCCATGTTGAGTAATCGCTAAGTATATACGTCGCAATGTTCGCCAGCTCCTCGATCGTGCCTAGTCTTTTTGCCGGTATACGGTCGACAACGTAGTTCCCAAACTCGCCACTTGGATCAAGGCGGGAAAAGGCACCCTGTCGACAAAATCGTAAAAAAAGGTATTGCGAAGAAAATCAGAAACGTCATGGATATACTACGTGAACTCGTTAACTCAACTATTTTGTTAAAGGATTCTTAGGGGCTAATAATATGAGAGTTTTCAGTCCGGGCTGGAATTGCAGCTTGGTTAGACGGGTTCAAATTGGCATTCTATCACATGATAGTTTCCAGCCGGGCTGAAATGGAATACGTAAGACAAATGGCGCCAAAATCGAAACGTTTTGGCACAAAACTGTAGCCACAGTTAAACTGGATGTGCGCAAAGAGAGTTTCAGCCCGGGCTAGAAAAAACTCGCGATTACTTGAGAAATCTCAGCCCGTTCAAGCGTACTGGAATCCTAGCCCGCCTAGCTGAAGGAGGGCTAGAATTCCAGCCCGGGATGAGCTTTCATCCCGGGCTGAAATTATCTCGTGTAATTGCAAAGTCAGCTTTGCGGAGAGATTTTCTGGAGAGGAGGGAGGAGTTTGCAGCCCGTTTAATCGAACCGAACTGAAATTCCAGCTCGGGCTGAAAACTCTTATGTAATCAGCCCCACTGGTAATAAACATACCTCTTATAATTTATGCTTCGTTGTAAAACTAAGCAAAAAATAACATCGATTATGCGTTTATCATCTTGTATTTAATCAAACACAAATTGTAATTTTGTTTTTTTTCTGTGCCCTTGTTTTGTTAACGTTCCGACCTAGACAAGCTTTGCTTTTCTTTTTTCGTGTAGAATAAAACTCTCATATAAGTAATTATACATTTTACAAGGTTGCTTATTCTACAAATAAAATTTGATTGAATACTAGAAAAGTTGGCTACAGTTATGAAATCTTCACGACGGAGGATTACTCCCTCCTGACCTTTTTGCTAATACTTTGTGACAAAAAAGGAAGACACTCACTTCTGTTTTGATAGGACCAGGTGCAATTGCGTTGAATCGCATGCCATAACGGGCCCATTCAAAAGCAAGTGATCTGAAATGTGACAGTCGATAAAAGCTCATTAAAAATAATTCATCGGATTTCCACTACACGTTTTTTTTTATAAGGAACCTTTGGTCTGAGTTGAGGCTGGAGTTCCTTAATTTATCAACAAAATGCTTAACCCTCTCATGCCCAGCGTCCCAGTAGGTCCCAGAGGTAAAAAATTAGTCGAAAAATCAAAGTTGCCAAAATAGGGTGAAATTCATGTCAGGGGGCAAGTTTTGGGTGCTGATTTCAAAAATCTAATTCATTTTTCAAAATTTTGACGTTAAGGGGGTCAAATCAGGGGTTAAAAGGGGAAAGGGGGCAAGGGTTTCAAAACATCAAAGAACCATTAGAATTATATGAGAATTTGAATATGGGGGGAACTTTAGGTGCTGATTTCGAAAATTTAATTAGTTTTCTTAAATTTTGACGTTTAGGGGGTCAAATCAGGGGTAAAAAGGGACAGGGGCAAGGGTTTAAAAACATCAAAGAACAACTAGAATTGTACAAAAATTAATAATTGGGGTCAATTTCGGGAGCTGATTTCGAATATCTAACTAGTTTTTTAAAATTTTGAGGTTTAGGGGGTCAAATCAGGGGTAAAAGGGGAAAGGGGGCAAGGATTTCAAAACATCAAATAACAACTAGAATTGTACAAAAATTAGTAATTGGGGTGAATTTCGGGAGCTGATTTCGAATATCTAACTAGTTTTTTAAAATTTTGAGGTTTAGGGGGTCAAATCAGGGGTAAAAAGGGGACAGGGGGCAAGGGTTTCAAAACATCAAAGAACCATTAGAATTGTATGAAAACTTGAAAATGGGTTGAATTTCAGGTGCTGATTTCGAATATCTAGGTCGTTTTTAAAAATTTTGACGTTTAGGGTGTCAAATAAGGGGTGAAAGGGGACAGGGGGCAAGGGTTTCAAAACATCAAATAACAACTAGAATTGTACAAAAGTTAGTAATTGGGGTCAATTTCGGGAGCTGATTTCGAATATCTAACTAGTTTTTAAAAATTTTGACCTTTAGGGGGTCAAATCAGGGGTAAAAAGGGGAAAGGGGCAAGGATTTCAAAGCATCAAATAACAACTAGAATTGTACAAAAGTTAGTAATTGGGGTCAATTTCGGGAGCTGATTTCGAATATCTAACTAGTTTTTAAAAATTTTGGCGTTTAGGGGGTCGAATCAGGGGTAAAAAGGGGACAGGGGGCAAGGGTTTCAAAACATCAAAGAACCATTAGAATTGTATGAAAATTTGAAAATGGGTTGAATTTCGGGTGCTGATTTCGAAAATCTTATTCGTTTTTAAAATTTTGACGTTTAGGGGGTCAAGTTGGCGTAAGGTGGGTAAATTGAGGGCAAGAAATTCATGACATCAAGATCAGAATTGTATGAGCATATGTAAATGGGGGTGAATTCCAGGTGCTGATTTCAAAAATCTAATTCGTCTTTCGAAATTGTAATTTACAAGAAACTTGTAAATCAAGAGCAAATTTGGTCTGACAAACATAGCAACTTGGTAACTCGTTGGGCAATGTGGTAGCTTTGAAAAAAGCTGTTTTATTAGTAGGAGCAAAAAGCAATGAAAAAGCTCTGCAAAGACTCAGGCATCTTCAGCATCTTGAGACTGACTGCTGGGCACATCAAATTCTCTAGCAATATGAAATTGATTCCAGCAATCTCTTCCTGTTGTATTGGAGCAAAGTGCCAAAGGATCACCAGGATTGGAGCATTTCTTGCAAGCATATGATGTTTTCTTGTGGCATATTCGACATTTCAGCCTTTTCTCTTTGCTTGATGTCTCTTCCAATGCAATTCTCTTTGGCTCGTGGCGACCTTTTCTTGGGGAAGCAAGTGCTGATTCCAGTGGTCTTTTCTTTGCGCGAGGCTTTTCCGATGGATAGTGAAGGATATCCATGCGTCCATGAAACATTTTAAATTTGGCATACCAGATACGAATCGCCTCAAAACGGAATGAACTTTGAGATAATGCATTTTTGGACAACTGATCGTGAAGATAGGGACAGTTGCGCCACAAGGTATGGGCATTCACCAGCACATACATCTCACAAAGGCTATCGAAAATTCTGCTTTGCTTTCTAACACTTCTGCATTCGGTGCTGTAATATGACAACTGCTGATTCGTTCTGTCAACCCATCCGTATATTTCACGATATAACGAAGCAACTTTTGGTACATGAATGATGACCTTTTCTCTTCCTTGGTTAACTTCGATTGTTTCCCAGTGCTGGCGTCAAGATTCGATGTCGTTATCCAAAAAAACTACCACATTGTTGTCATTCCAGTAGGTAAGATTTAGGTAGTTCTTATGCAGAGACTTAGAAAACCCTCGAAAGAATGCTCTGGCTGAATGCAGATTGTCTTATGACTACTTGGAAGATGGGCTGTGTTACCTCTCTGTGTAGCGATCAATCTCGTGTTCCATTTGCTCTTCGCATCTTCCATCAGTTTAGTTGTAGGAAAACCACTGTCCATGACGACCAAACGACCACTATCTTTAAATTCCGAAATCAGCTGTTCTACAATGTCATAATTCTTGCCATTTTCAGGATTCTTGTATGTTTTTTTACCAACCTTGACAACATGATTTGCAACAAAATTTCCTCCATGTGTCCCCTTGTCACTAACTTTGCGAATTGTCCAGCCCATTCTTACTGGTTTGTCGGGATTTCTGATCTTGTAGGGGTTTCTTTTACTTTTGCTTGTAACTCTTCCTTCGTCTATACACATTTTCCAGCCAAGTGACCATTTTGACAAGGACTTTTCTCTTAAATATTCCACACCAGCATTGATATTCTGCAGTGGGTGGTAGGAAGGATGATCTTTTCGGGGCAGTGTTGAAGCTTTGACAACTCGGAAGTGCTTGAGCATCAACCTGAAAACTTCACGACTCATGGTCTTTTTTATTTCTGGTTGGGATTTCAGAGGATCTTCGCTCCAAGCCCATCTGTATTGCCGATAACCAAGAAGCCGCAAATGCCATTTAATTGCCAAGAAGCCTCTCATGAAATTGATGCCCGCCTCATCTGTGGAGATTTCTCCAACTTTTTCAACAAATGCGGGATCGGCAGAACCATGCTCATTCGTGCTCTCAATGCAAATGATGATAAATTCGTCATCCATGATGCTTTCAATGACTTCATGAGGACTTGTGTCAGGTTGAAAAACAACAGCAGGCTTACCATACTCAGGTAGATGGTCCAAAGGATCGATGGCGTTTTGTGAATTTGGTTCTGGGACTGTTGACCAGTGACAGCAGGCAGCTTGGTCGTCATCACTTTCGATGCCTTCAGGGTTGTACAATTCATTTTCATCGCCAGAAAAGATCTCTTCATTGTCTTCAAATGACAACTCAGATACAGAGGAGATGTCACTTACACTTTCGTTGTCGGAAATGTCACTTTCAAACTCAAAATCCATTGCTAAAAATTTTAAGCATCTGACATTTCACGACAAGGCTTTGAAAGTACCTGCAGCACTTCGCTTATTGTCGTCATGGTCATTTTAATTTCCCGCCATATCTTGAGAATAGGCCCAGTCCTTTTCGGAATTCATAGGATTCATACGATTTCTGCTACAGCTACAGCTTTATACCGTATGTAAATCATGATGTCAATATACTGTAAAAGGTTTGTAAAGGTTTGTAAAATAATTGTCAAAAATAACGTTGAAATTTTATTAATTCTTCATTACCTGATAAAGCAAATTTACCTAAATAGCCCATCAATGTCAAAGTTTCGTAAGTCCGAGATTGCTCTACATTGTTAATGTTCCCGAAGATGTTAATTAGCTGCCTACATCCACCCCCATTTCAAATTTTCGTACAATTCTTAGGGGTATTGGATACAATTCGTACAATTCTTAGGGTTATTAGATGTTTGAAACTCTTGCCCCTATTTACCGATGCACCCCGATTTTACCCCGTAACGCAAACATCAAAATTTAAAAAAAGCTAGATATTCGGAATCAGCTCCCGAAATCGACCCGCAATTTCTTATTTTTATACAGTTCTAGTGGTTATTTGATGTTTTGAAACCCTTGCCCCCTGTCCCTTTTTTACCCCTGATTCGACCCCCTTAACGTCAAAATTTTTAAAAACGACCTAGATATTCGAAATCAGCACCCGAAATTCAACCCATTTTCAAATTTTCATACAATTCTAATGGTTCTTTGATGTTTTGAAACCCTTGCCCCCTGTCCCCTTTTTACCCCTGATTTGACCCCCTAAACCTCAAAATTTTAAAAAACTAGTTAGATATTCGAAATCAGCTCCCGAAATTCACCCCAATTACTAATTTTTGTACAATTCTAGTTGTTATTTGATGTTTTGAAATCCTTGCCCCCTTTCCCCTTTTACCCCTGATTTGACCCCCTAAACCTCAAAATTTTAAAAAACTAGTTAGATATTCGAAATCAGCTCCCGAAATTGACCCCAATTATTAATTTTTGTACAATTCTAATGGTTCTTTGATGTTTTAAACCCTTGCCCCTGTCCCTTTTTACCCCTGATTTGACCCCCTAAACGTCAAAATTTAAGAAAACTAATTAAATTTTCGAAATCAGCACCTAAAGTTCCCCCCATATTCAAATTCTCATGTAATTCTAATGGTTCTTTGATGTTTTGAAACCCTTGCCCCCTTTCCCCTTTTAACCCCTGATTTGACCCCCTTAACGTCAAAATTTTGAAAAATGAATTAGATTTTTGAAATCAGCACCCAAAACTTGCCCCCTGACATGAATTTCACCCTATTTTGGCAACTTTGATTTTTCGACTAATTTTTTACCTCTGGGACCTACTGGGACGCTGGGCATGAGCCCAGGTTAAGATGCGAAACTTAAATAATTCAAATTGTAGGATTAGGTAAAATGCAACTCTTCGTCTTTATTTGTTGCGAGAGCGGCCATCTGCAATTTATGTTCTTTAACTCATAGGCCCTGACCAAACGGTCAAACATTGTTTGTCAAACATTTGAAATTTGCTTATCAATGTAAGGGTTTTGTATTATGTATTTCAACAACAATTAGCTATGGAAAGGACACAAGGGTTTACAGCAGCTATAGCGAAGCCAAGTACAGAACAAATTTTGACTCCAATGCACCAGGGCAGTTTGACCAACGACCCAATATTTTCCTGTCCCTAGGTTTAATTTAAAGAAACACAAAGAAAAAGTTACGGAATTGCTAAAGGAATTTCCAGAACTCAAATTTGGCTGTCAACTTGACAGTGTCAAGGAATTTTCAGTACCCACACCAAGCCTTAGTCGAACTCCATTAAAAAAAAGCGCTTGAAGGTGAAGGTGAAATGTATCACGCTCGATACTTCGACCCTGGCTGTGGCGCTACCGTGGCTGGGCTCGAACTCTTATCACACTGAGCTCCTGACACCTCGAGTCAGCTGGATTACACCACGACGCCACAGTACCTTCAACATGATTAACATCAATCCTGGCAAAAAATAGCTGGGACTCTAAGCAAGAAATGTCGATTTCGTGGATACCCATTGAAATGGCAGCTATTTCATCACAGCCCCCCTCCCCCCATACTCAATGTTAATGTTGAACATCGACACTTGATTGAGCTTCGAACTAATGACGATCAACACCCTCTCAACATTGATTTCGAGGGGGGTGTGGGGGTAGCATGTGTGATAATCAACGGTTAAGGCTTGAAAAGTCCCAGCAATTTTTGCCAAGATTGATGATTAGCATGATTAGCATTTTTGAGAAGCCTGTTGTCAGGTACTCCAGTTGGAGCTTTGCTTACGAACCCGAGAGATCAGCGACAAATCGCTAACGTCGGAGACCATTTGGGAAACATGTTCCCATATGCAAAAATGGATCCCCGATTCATCGGAATCCATGGCGCCGATAAATTGCCGACTGCGAAGATTATATGAAAACCAGGCTGAATTAGAAGACGATTCATTTCAATGATTAGAAGCAAAGAATCATACAAACTCACATACATACTTTGTGATTGCTTCCACGCCGGCCTTTGCAGCAGCAGATGGAACAACATAACCAGATCCAGTTGCAGCGTATATTGCAGAAATACTCAGGAAATTAGCACCTAACAGAAAAAACATTGGCACTGAAATTTTGCTGCACAAAATCCATGCCATAAGTCCCTGAATCGTACAAAACTTTCAAAATGCGATAAAAGCGGAAACATTTTTGGACTGCTTTTTTTCGCCTAACACCCTCAGAGTAGAAACGTCAGAAACAGACCAAAACAATTGACTAAGGCGGAATTAATTCCCAGATGCGGATCGAAGCGCACCAATGGCAAAGTGAAGCCGAATTAGCATTGTGTTTTACACACCGATCTGCTCGTGGGATACAGCCCAAGACGGAAGACCATTACAATTAATTGAAGAGTCAAAGTGAGAAACAGGGCCGTCGGAAGCAGGGGGCACGGTAGGCTTGAGCTCCCCCAATAATTTTGAAAACAATAGAATGATGTCATAAAATCATTACGTCATCAAGTACTTTTCAAGTACTTGAATTTGGCATAAATATGGGCAGGCATTTTGTTTCTTGGGTGACACGTCCTTATCCAAAACTAAGTAAAGTAGCCCCTTGGGACCTTGATTACAAACCAGCCTACAAATCAAAAACAAAATTACTCGTACAGAAGAATCAATTTAAAAACCTTGTTTTGCCTTGATCAGTCTCTTTCCAATATCCAGTGTGACATTAGCTGTACCATTTAGGACGATATCAATAACAGTTTTAAACCCATTTGGAGAAATTCGAGCAAAAGGAGAGATGAAATTTCCAGCAGCATTATTAACGACAATATTTGGAAGACCAAATTCTGCTTCCAGGGTATCAACAGCTTTCTTTACTGCGTCTGGATCCCGGACATCACCCTGAATCGCCAATACCTAAAAGTGACAATGATGGATCCATACATTGTTTTTTAAAAAAACTGGCACGAATACATCTAATCAAAGAAACCACTGTGATCAAAATTTCAAAAATCAAAATCTGGGGATCAAAATCGCAAGATATCGATTTTTCGATGCGAAAATCGTATAAAGCGCCCAAAAATTAGTCTAGGTGCAAAGTTTTACTATCTCAGCTTGTATAATTGATTTTACGAGTGTTCAAAGTTCACGATTTTATAAGGGCTTTGACCGTGTGGGTTAAAAAGTTTCACCAAGTTCATTTTTTGCGGTCAAAGACTTTATAAAATCAGGAACTTTGAATGCTCATGAAATTGTGAAGACAAGTGCTAGGACAGTGAAACTTTGTACCTAGACTAAGTTTTGGCTGCTTTATAAGATTTTCATATCAAAAACTCAATATCATGTGATTTCGAAAATTTTAATGCTGTCTGAAGTCATGCCGAAATGATCTATTGGCAAATAAACAATACTAAGACATACAGGATTTCCAGTTTCTTTGGCAATTTCATCTGCCGTCTTTTGAAGCAACTCCAAACGCCTAGAAAAGAATGAAATTTCCAAAAACTGGATTAGTGGTACTTGCTTGGTAAGCAAATTATCCAGTCTGCAGAGTACGGCAGTTCCATGAGGTCTAGTGCATGCAGAAGCGATTTCAATTTTCAATTTCATTTCAATTTCCATTGTTCTTTTCCATTGTTCTATTTTTCGTTCAGGTGCCACACTAGACTGACTGGCAAATTATTGTCTGGATGGAAACTTTTCAGCTCAACTTTTTTGCAGAGTTCTTTTCAAAAACAATGGAAAACAAGTCATATATATTCCAGGTTGGAAAACTCACTCCCACTTACAGTGACACTCGCACCTCTCCTATTGTTTGATCTATTATATTGTTAATTAGCCTATTGTTTTCCCAATCTACTCACAGTGACGCGTCAGCAGAAACTTGCATGTTTTCCAACCTGTGGCATATACATATTGTTTCAAGAACAATATAGCTTTTAGTGTGTCCTATACATCATACATGCAAAATCCAGTCTGAAAATTATATGCCTAGTGGACAAAATAACAGATGCCCCACCCAATCTCATACATTACCGACTCATGATTGCACATTTGGCTCCAAGGGCTGAGAGGGCCTTCACCATTCCTTTGCCAAGTCCAGTCCCTCCGCCAGTGACAAAAGCAATTTTTCCATCAAAAGTTCCTTTTGGCAGCATCAGATCAGTCCGAGCGGCAAAATTCGCTGCTTCTGAAGCACTGCGAGACGATGCAGCCATTGCTACCGTTATTTTGGGTGCTTTGGAAGCAAAGCTGGCAAAAAGAAGGCGACTTGTCGAAAGCTTCGAGAAGTGATTTGCCGCCATTGGATGAAATGAAGAGGAAAGAAGAAGAACAAGAAACAGAAAAACAACAATAGAAAACAATAGAATGTCTCGTCTTCGAAAAGAGGTTCGTGTGTCTTAGGCCATTTGCACTTTCGCATGCACGTTGCAAGATTGAAGGAATTTGCTTTTTGGTCTCTTGTTGTGACGGAACAACTGCTTGTAACAAGCCATGATTATCCCAATTCGTTGTTTCACGTGTGGCAAAGTCATTGGTAATAAATGGGAATCATATCTGGGGTTGCTTCAAGCGGAATTCTCAGAAGGAGAAGCGCTGGATGCTTTAGGCCTAAAAAGATATTGCTGCAGAAGAATGCTGTTGTCACATGTTGACATGATTGAAAAGCTTCTAAACTACGCTCCATTGGAGAAATAAACTATTCTATATATTATTATTTAAACATTGTAGTTTTTGATACAATCAAAGCAAGGAGAGGGGAACTTTCTGTGTGATATGTCTTTGAGCTACCCACGAAGTTGCTGAAGTGTCACAAAAAGTTGCAGAAAATTTTTGGACAGGACAAGAGCTAAAGAGAGAGGTGAAGAGATACTGTCACATCGTAAAATGGATAAACTGTTAATTCTTACTGCATGAATAAATATGGAATGAAATTATGTAGCTGACTTTGGTTAAGAAACTAGAAAATGTAATTTAACGATGAAAAAATATCTCTATGCATTTTTCTCTCAAGCTTGTATAAGAACTTTTTGTTAATAAAATTTCAGACTTATTCAAAGCACATTTCAGTGTACTTTTAATTGTGTGAGATACTGTTTAAAAATAATGCTCATACATTTAGAGATTATGCTTAACCAGGGTTAATGTCTAGGGGGGTTAAAGTAATGTTCTCTCTTTGGGAAACTGGTAACTATCTAACCAATCTCCCATGCAAAAAGCAAGGCATAAAATTCATAGCCAATTTCCCCCTCATCAAACCCTCTTTTAATTCATCTGTATTTTCTTATCATTTTCCGCTGACTGAATCCGTGTATTCCTGTTAAGAAATTGAGCTATAGAGCTCCATGAAACCTCCAAGTAACACTCAAGTCATGCAGTCATACAGCCCAAGGCTCTCCTCCCGTTTGACTTTCATTGTTTTGACCATGTTTTGTTCTCCAGCACCATGTATATTGATATAAATTTGTCACGTATTGCAAACGGTAGGATAGATTTTTCCACATGTGGCATACCACAATAATGGATTCGAACCTGGATCGCATGAGACTAGAGACCCAGAGCCAACAACGTTTCTACTGAGCAATAGAGCTCAATGAAATTGCCGAGTAACTCTCCACATCATACAGCGCCCTTCTTTTGACTTATTGTGTTTCGGCTGTTGAGCCTTCTTCAGCACCATACATATTTCTATATGCATATATTTGTCATGAATGGCAAACAGTAGTTTCGAAGGATAGACTTCCCATAATAATAAGTGGCTTACCACATTAGATAGGATTCGAACTGATTGGACGAGTTTGGCGAGTTGTGGCTGTACGTACAATGCGACATAAAAAATTCTCCAAAAGCACAGAAAAAATGCACAGGGAGATAAGTAAAAAGACAAGAGTAACAACAGTTATTCTTGCATATTAGCTATTTCTGATTTCATTATGTAATATTCATCTAAAAGATAAAACATTATTAACATTGTTAAACAAATTTTTACAAGTCCATCATTCCGTCTTTTCTTTTCCTGCTTTTGATTTTTCTTCTTCAAAAGACATTCCATATTCATTTACTCTTGTTTTATCAACTGGGTAAAGCCTAAAAGACAAGAAATACACTACTGTATAAGAACAATGTACAAAACACGAGCCTGGATTTTAACATAAATTTAGGCTTTGGCTGAACGATCAAACATTGTTGGTCAAACATCTTAAATTTGCTTGTCAAACGTTGTCCCATTTGGCTACTCGGAAAAATGCTTGTCTCGTGACAAGCAGAAATGTTTTTGAAGTTTTTCAAAAAACATCATTTAACACATTTATATTATTATTGCTTGTTAAGCAATGTTTAGCGACGTGGCTAAACGGTCAAACATTGCTTGAAAAGCAAATTTCAAATGTGTGACAAACAACGTTTGATCGTTTGGCTAGTGCCTTAGACCCTGGCCAAACGATCAAACATTGCTTGTCAAGCATAAATAAGCAGAATTCACTGAACGATGTTTTTGAAAAGTTCAAAAACATCTTTTGCTTGATGCAAGAGATGCAAGATGTTTGACGTGCATTGTTTTGCGACGTGGCCAAACGGTAAGACATTTTGCTTGATAAGAAAATTTCAAATGTTTGGCAAACAATGTTCGGTGGTTTGAAAAAAGAATACAATACAAGCCTTACCATCGTTGATAAAGATAAATAACAAACACAACATCATCTCTGAAGCAAGCCAGTCTGTGAGCAGTTGGCATGGTGATAATAAATGCAAATATATCATCTATGAAAGTGTTAAAAGCCTAGAAGAGAAAAAACATTAATTTTACATAGATATATGAATATAGATATGGATATATTTTTCCACAAGTGGCATATCACAATATCCAATTGTTTAATTTTGGTAAAATCTATCCTAATGTTCGCCATTCGTGACAAATAAAAATATACTTGGTGCTGAAGAAGGTTCAACATTGCCGAAACACAAATAAAATCAAAAAGAGGAGGCCTTGGGTTGTATAACTTAGAGAGTTACTCGGCGAATTCACTGAGCTCTCTGGTTCTCTGGTCATGCAGTCCAGGTTCGAATCTCATTAATATTTTGGTATGCCACTTGTGAAAAAATCTATCCTAGTGTTTGCCATTCATGACAAACATATACAAATATGTATGATGCTGAAGAAGGCTCAACATAGCCTGAAAAAGTCAGACGGGAGGATTGTCTTGGGCTGTATGACTTAGAGAGTTATTCGACGACTTCATTGAGCTCTATAGTTCAGTGGAAACGACGTTGTCCCTCCAGTCAAGCAGCCTTTACGAAACTTTGCGAAACCTTACGAAAGTCTTCATTATTGTCAAATAAGAGGTTATTTAAATAGTTTGTACAAGAAGGTTATTGCATTTATATAGCACCCTAACTATAATTAAATATTCTAAGGCGCTTCACAATTCTATTACCCCCTCAGCTCAAGCATTTTTTTTGTCTTCCTTGGGAAGTTTATTTTTTGAACAGCGTGCAGCCACATTCGGCGCTTCTGAAATTTTGTTGCCTTCATTGCCGAGGTACCAATTTTGCCCCTTGGTGAGGAGAGGCACATTTGTGTTAACAACTTGCCCAAGGTTGTTATCTCTGCAACACAAGTGGAAAGACCGTGGCTCGAACCCACAACATTCTCGTTGCGAGCCCTGCACGCTAACCACTGCGCCACAGAGACCATTGGTGTTCAAAATCAAGGAGTATCAGATGATAAAAAGCTTCTGAGTACGTCAAACCATATTTCTGCTTTCTCTCGTAACTTCAAGTTTGTACCAGTCACAAACTATTCACAGTCATAAATAGTGCAGTTTAGAGTTTGCAGCTGTTCTCAGAGATGAATGTATTATTTATTGAAGGCTGTATCAAAAAAATCCTTACCGTTGACAAGAGATCGTATAATCCAAGAATACCAACTGCAGAAAATGAAACATCGATTTTAGAGTTGTCCTTCAAAATTTGGCATGTAACGCGAAATACGACTTAAAAGATACAAGTAAAGTTGCCGTTTTTGAGTCTACTACTAGCCTAGGGGTACTCAGTCGACTTTACACCATACCCTTGGTCTGGATGCATATACCATAGAGCAGGATGCAGCCACACACGGCGCTCATAACTACCGACCAGGTACCCATTTATACACCTGGGTGGAGAGAGGCACATTTGTGTTAACAACTTGCCCAAGGTTGCTATCTCTGCAACCACAAGTGGAAAGACCGTGGCTCGAACCCACAACATTCGTGTTGTGAGCCCAGCATGCTAACCACTGCGCCACAGAGACCACAAAAAGATGTAATACATCTACAGCAATGATTGATCCTATCACGCCTTCGATCATGAACTAAGAGCTATGATTACAAAATTACAGCAATAATACGAACCAAAGTCGCAGACTCACCTTTTGTGTGGATGATAAACCAAAGAGTATACAGCACCACAAATAAGCAATGGATAAAGAAGGTATGACAGGTATTTCATTGCCTGAGTAATTAAAATTATGTTGATTTAGTTTAAGTAAAGGAGAGTCGTTATGAATCTGATCAAAACAGATCAGGTCTCAAGTAAGGTCAGGTCAGGTCAGGTCAGGTCAGGTCAGGTCAGGTCAGGTCAGGTCAGGTCAGGTCAGGTCAGGTCAGTGAAGTCAAGTCAAGTCAAGTCAAGTCAAGTCAAGTCAAGTCAAGTCAAGTCAAGTCAAGTCAAGTCAAGTCAAGTCAAGTCAAGTCAAGTTAAGTCAAGTCAAGTAAGTCAAGTCAAATCGAGCCAAATCAAGAATTAATGTAATATTTAATAAGAAAATTCATAATATACCTCGCTATCATAATTTTCTGTTTCTTTTTCGGTTTCACTTTTTTCACCTAGCTGTGACGAGAATCTCAGGTCAATTAACAGTTAAATCAAAAGTACCTTGACTAGTTGCTGTTCTGAGTTACCAAACAGGACATTAGAAAAGCTTTCTAACAGTGTGTTCTTACCTTAAATTGCGGTAAAAAACTTCCTTGAAATGAAACTTGTACCTTCAATGCTTTTGTTACTTTCCAGAACTATACGAGAAATAAAAATAAAATGGTCGAATTACTTTTGATGATCTTCATTCAAGTCTGATCATCATTCTTACACTCAAAACCTATTAGTATATCTGGTTATAATAAAGAATAATCACACCAGTACCAAATTCTACGCTGATAATGCAAAAAACTTATCTCACATTCGACTCTGAAAACAACAAGATAAGAGATTTACAATTGTGTACGCAATGAATGCTTACCTCGATAACTGAGCCAATACCAGCAGGTATCAATACAAGTAAACTAGTTTTCTCATCCATTAAATAAAGAAATATAATAGCTGTACTGCAACATCGCCAAAGAACTGAAAAGAAAATCGAAATACAAACTTTAGTGAATAACTGCTAAATTTTAGACGATGACTTGTTACTTTCCACTGGATTGACTGAATTCAACTACTGACCAACCCTAAGTGATAGCCCTTCCATAGATCTTTTGCCTTTCCAAAAGCTGATGTCATTTTTAAATGCCAAGAAATCGAAAAGAAGCTGTAAAAAGGAAGAATAGGTATCATTTAGTAAGAAACATCTGATCAACCGATATTTTGTCTACATATCTAAGAGGAACGAGAAGAGAGGAAGCAAAAATAAAAAGAAGAAGATAACGAAGGCAAAGGAATGAAATAACAAGGAAAGACAATTTCTGGGAAGAAAAGAAGAATAAATAGAACAAGTCAAGCAAGAAGAAAAGGAGAAAAGAAAAGGGGAAAAGGAAGAAAAGGAGAAGAGAGAAAAGAGAGGAAAATGAACAAAAAGAAAAGATTATGCAAAAAAAGACAGAGGAATGAAATGTAAAGGCAATTTTAAGGCTTGAAAAAAAATGATGCTGAATACAACGAAAATAAAGAGTGCTACAAGAAGAAAAAGATTAACAGGAGGAGGGGAATGCGTCATAACAAGACAAAAGATAAAAACAACATGTGCTGGAAGAAAAACAGAAGAACAACGAGAGAAGGACAAGTATCCCAAAGAAAAAGAAAACAAAGAAGAAACAAAAAATAAAAAGAAGCGGAAGAAAAAGAAGAAGAAGGAAAAGAAGAAGAAGAAGAAAAAGAAGAAGGAATAGAAAAAGAAGCAAGAGAAGAAGAGGAAGAAGAGGAAATAGGAGAAGAAGAAGAAGAAGAAGAAGAAGAAGAAAAGAAGAAGAAGAAGAAGAAAAGGAAGAAGGAATAGAAAAGAAGAAAGAGAAGAAGAGGAAGCAGAGGAAGAAGGAGAAGAAGAAGAAGAAGAAGAAGAAAAAGAAGAAGAAGAAGAAGAAGGAGAAGAAGAAGAAGAAAAGGAAAAAGAAGAAGGAATAGAAAAAGAAGAAAGAGAAGAGGAGGAAGAAGAGGAAGTAGGAGAAGGAGAAGAAGAAGAAGAAGAAGAAGGAATAGAAAAAGAAGAAAGAGAAGAAGAGGAAGAAGAAAAAGAAGAAGAGAAAGAAGAATAGTAAGATTGATAAAATCAACTTACATGAAAGACCGAAACAACAAATGTCAATGCCAAGAAGTAGAGATTCGTGTCTGTAAACATTCTTCTCAATTCATCTATGTCTTTATCAGTAAAACCTAAAAAAGAATCTTAAGCTATTAAATTTAATTGCTAGACGCTCAAACGAAGAATCTAAATACCGAGCACTGTAGCATTGTGGTCTGATGCACCTAGCTCGCGGTGCAAGGACCAAGCCATGGTAGCATCACAGCAAGGGTCGAGGTCATGTTGGTTAACCTTCTTCAGAGATCCTAGTGACTAGCGTATAAAATCCTCAACAGGCTGTGTTAAAAAACGCAGAGAGCAGCGTAGCGTAGTGGTTAGCACTTGCGTCATTTTGGCTCAAGGTATGTGGTTCAAATCCAGGCCAGGGAGCACAAATTTACAAGGTGTAAAAACCTTCCTCTCTGTGACATCACACCAAGGTGTAATATTGGTACCTTACTGATGGAGGCCTTAAAACCCTCGTAGCGCCGACTGCATGGCTGCAAGCGAGTCCATATATACTCCCCAGGGAGTATAGCAAAAAAAATGGAAAATGAAAAAAATGGCCTGAGGTAAGGGGGTAAATAGTTGAAAGCACTGCCCATATAAAAGCCATGACCTTTACCTTTTATGTGAAGGTTTTAACTGCAATCACAATCTATGAAAAGTTAATGGTCTGTCGGTGCAAAGATAACAGACCATGTAAGTACAACACATACCAAATTCTTTCATTTTATTGATGCTTTGTTCAATTGTCATCCATAGTCTCAATCGACCAATCGAAACCGGTTTATATTCTATTGTTAGCTCTATTGTTCTTGTAGTGACATTGATTGGCTATTTAAAAAAAAAAAACAGAAAATACATTAGAATTTCAGGCAATATAAGGCACGCATTGCTTTACAAGAACTTCTGGTTCCGTCGTCCTCAGCTTGGATAGATCTTACATTTTGACTGAATTTTCACCACATTACAACAAGAGTTCAGAAAATTGTTTAAAATCGCAAGAAAAGGCGGAAGCATAGATCATCTCGGTATGACGTCAGACAGCATTAAAATTTTTCGAAATCACATGACATCTAGTTTTTGATATGAAAATCTTATAAAGCAGCCAAAACTTAGTCTAGGTACAAAGTTTTACTGTCCTAGCGTTTGTTTTCTTAATTTTGTGAGCATTCAAAGTTCCAGATTTCATAAAGGCATTGACCACAAAAAATTAACTTGGTGAAACTTTTTACCCCACACTGTCAAAGCCCTTATAAAATCATAAACTTTGGACGCTCGTACAATCGACAATACACGCGCTGGGATAGTAAAACTTTGCACCTAGACTAATTTTTGGGTGCTTTATACGATTATTGCATCGAAAGATTGATATCTTGCGATTTCGAAAAATTAAACTTCTACCGAAATGATCTATTAAAAGCTATTTTGTTTGACACTCCTCAGAGTATAAACGTCAAAACAGACCGAAGCAACTAACTAAGGCCTCGGTTACTATACCGGATAGCTATCGCAGCACCGCCTTGCCTTACACATCGGATAGGACAAGTGTTTACATTATCCCAGATAGCTATCGTTGCGTCTTGATTTTCATATTTTCATATCAGATAGGCCCATTTTTTACCGAGACAATAGAAGATTCCAATAGTTAATACCCAGTCACAAAAGAATGTCAATAAAATCTGGAGCGCAGTGATTTTTATATCACCTACAAAACTGAGTGAAAACCACTGCAATTTTTGGAGCGTTTCGTATCAGATAGCTCTCCTTTGAGCGTGTGGTGATCTATAGTGTAAATACCAACCGCTATCCGATATGAAACCACCAATCTCAAGTACTTTTAGAGATTTCAGAGAATTTGACCATGGTCTTAATTTTTTTTCTTAAAAAAGATTTTCTCAAAACAAAGCGTGTACCAATAAAAACCTAGCAGCTTTCTATGAGTAATCAACATGCAAAAATACCTTCAAATGTTGGTCTGTTATGCTCAAAGTGTCAAAGTGGATAATCGGCAGATAGAAGCCATCTTGAGTAAACCTAGACAAGAAACATAATCTTAGGCCCTAACCTGACGCCCTGACATCTGAAATTTGCTTACCAAGCGATGTTTGCAACTTGACAAAACATTGGTTGCTAAGCATAAGCAGAAGTTAGAAAAAATTTTTGCTCGCGTTAGACGAGTAGTGTTTTGCAACGTGGCCAAACAGTAAAACAGCTTGCTTGACAAGCAAATTTCAAATGTTTGACAAACAATGTTTGTTCATTTGGTCAGGGCCTTAATTATAACAAGAATGTCACGTATCAGGCCTTAAGAATCTTACCTCTATCAGTTTGATTGCTAAAGATAACTGGGAAGGTATTCAACTTTTACTTACTGCATTGCGTGATAAACTTCTCCTGGTATGCCAAATCTTTCAAATGAAACATCATCTGTTAAGACATTAATTACCATCTTCGTTCGCAGATGTGTGATTGGAACTTTATCTTTCTGGAATAAGATAAACAATAAGATTTAAAAAACAATTAAGTAGAAGAAAGAAGATAAAGAAGAGGGAAAGAAGACAACAGAAGAAGAAGAAGAAGAAGAGGAAAAAGAAGAAGTAGAAGAAGAAATAGAAGAAAAAGAAGAGGGAGAAGATAAAGCAAAAGAATACAAAGAAGAATAAGAAGAAGAAAAAGAAGGAAAAAAGAAGAAGAGAAAGAGGAGAAAGAAGAAAAAAAGGGCAAAGAAGAAAAAGAAGAAGAGAATCATAAGGAAAAGAAGAAGAAGGCAAAAAAGAAAGAGACAAGAAAAGCCAAAGAAGAAGAAGAAGATGACGACAAAGAAGAAGAAGAAGAAGAAGAAGACATAGAAGAAAAAGACAAAAAAAGCCAAAGAAGAAGAAGAAATAGAAAAAGAAGATGACAACAAAGAAGAAGAAGAAGAAGAAGATAAAGAAGAGTAAGAAGACAAAACAGAAAAGATAAAAGAAAAAGAATGAAAAGAAGACAGAGAAGAAATTGAAGAAGAAGAGGAGGAGGAGGATGAGGACAATAAGATTTTTACTACCAATAAGACTCTGTTTACACGAGAGTCCGACCTGGAGCCAGTTCTGGTTCTTTTGCATTGCATTTACACGAAAAGAAATGGGTCTGTTGATCTGATGATCTAAGAAATGTTCACCGTTTACATGGGGTCTGTTTACAGGGCATCAAATTTGCAAGTAAATTTTGGAAGCGAAGAACAAAGAAGAAGAGGAAGAAAAAGAAGAAGAAGAAAGAAGAAAAAGTAGAAAACAAGAACAAGAAGAAGAAGAAGATGTAGGTGAAGAAGTAGAAGAAGAAGAAGAAGAAGAAGAAGAAGATGACAACGACAAAAAAGATGAAGCATAAGAAGAAGAAGAAAAAGAAGAAGAAGAAGGAGAAGGAGAAGAAGAAGAAGATGATGATGATGATGACAAGGACGAAAAAGATTAAGCATAAGAAGAAGAAGAAGAAGAAGTAGAAGAAGGAGAAGAAGAAGGCAAAGAAGAAGTAGAAGAACAGCAACAACAATAACAATAAGAAGACGAAAAAGATGAAGAAGAATAAGAAGAAGATGAAGAAGAAGAAGAGGAGGAAGAACAAGAGGAGGAGGAAGAAGAAGACAAAGATAAAGAAAACCATAAAGGAAAAGAAGAAAAAGAAGATGAACAAGGTGATGACAAAGAAGAAGCAGAAGAAGGGAAAGAGAAAGAAGAAGAAGAAGAAGAAGAGGAAGAAGAGGAAGAAGGAGAAGAAAAAAGAAGGAGGCAAGAAGAAGCAAAATCCAGAAAAGGAAGAAGAAAAAACTTTGTGTCTTTACCTGTTTCTTTGTTTCACTTATAAGATTGAATACTTCATCTTTTGGGATTTCATATTTACTGAGTTGAAATTGTTGTTTGGATGCAGAAAAACCATAAGGGGAGTCATTGATTGGATGGATGGAGACATATGCAAAAAGACTTCCATTTCTTCTTGTTTTGAAAGGAATCGTTACATTCACAGTTCTACAAAAGAAACAAGCAGAAAAGTTTCCTTGAATCAGAAATTTCAAATGATTATCAACAAACTTCCTGCATAAAAATTCTCTGCCTATCTGAATTTTGTTTTCATAGAAACAATTTCATTTTGTAGAAAATGTTGCTTTAGCTTCGGAACATGAATTTTGTTGACAGGCAGGTCTGGGATACAGAGAAAAAGGCTACAAAGGTTCCAGTAGTCTATGAGTTAAGAAATCTCATTGTTAAGCACAAATGTTTAGATAAAATTTACAGTACTCACTCTTTCATATAAGAACTAAGATTAGTGCTTTTCCACACATGTGTCAGATCTCCAGTTGATAACTTACTATGATGACTTGTATGTATAGATATCTAGCAAAAAACGAAGATATAGATCATTTTGGTAAAAAGAAAATCTTTCGAAATCGCAAGATATCAATTCTTCAATGCGAAAATCGTACAAAGCACCCAAAAAATTGGCCTAGGTTCAAAGTTTTACAATCTCAGTTCTTGCATAATCGATTTTACAAGCGTTCAAAGTTCACGATTTATAAGGGCTTTGACCGTGTTGGGTAAAAAGTTTCACCAAGTTCATTTTATGCAGTCAAAGCCTTAATGAAATCGGGAACTTTGAAAGCTCATGAAATTAAGAATACAAGCGCCAGGACAGTGATACTTTGTACCTAAACTAAGTTTTGGCTTCTTTATAAGATTTTCATATCGAAAACTCGATATCAAGTGATTTTGAGAATCTTAATGCTGTCTGACGTCATGCCGCAGTGATGTATAGTGGGTTTAGACTTTGAGGAGTACAAAATTTCAAAATTTCAAGAAACAGCAGAAACGATTTTGGACATACTTAAAAGCTTCTTTGTCTGACATCTTCAGAGCATAAACGTCAGAAACAGGCTGAATCAAATTACTAAGGCAGAATTTATACCCAGATGCAGACTGAAATGTATCAATCAGAAAGCGAAGCCAAATTGGCATTGTGTTTCAAACACCGATCAGCTTGATGGATAGCCTACAGCAAGATCAATAGAATTAATTTAAGAGTCCAAATCACCCAAAAATTAGTCTGGGTGCAAAGTTTAACAATCACAGCACTTGTATTATTGATCTAACGAGGGTTCAAAGTTAACGATCTAATGTTAATGATTAAGGGCTTATCTTGTCCGAGTGGGGTAAAAAGTTTCGCCAAACAAACTTCATTTTTTGCAGTCAAGGTCTTTAGCGTTTTAGCATTGGGAACTTTGAACGATCATTTTGGTATGATGTCACACAGCATTAACATTTCACAGAAATCACATGATATCGAAGTTTTAGATATGAAAATCTTATAAAGCAGCCAAATCTTAGTTTACGTACAAATTTTTCACTGTCCTTAGCGCTTAATTCTATGAGCATTCAAAGTTCCCAACTTCATAAAGGCTTTGACAGCATAAAATGAACTTCTTGAAACTTTTTACCCCACACGGTCAAAGCCCCTTATAAAATCGTCAACTTTGGACGCTCGTACAATCGATAATACACGTGCTGAGATAGTAAAATTTTGCACCTAGACAAATTTTTGTGTGCTTTATACGATTTTCGCATCAAAAGATTGATATCTTGCGATTTCGAAAAATTTAAATTCTACCGAAATAATCCATTGTCCTTTAAGCTATACGTACAACTTTTAGTATGGTCATGGTGACATTTTTATCATGTCCTGTCGCTGTTTAAGCAAAAAGTTGCATATGTAGTCACGGTTTTGAGGAAAAATCTTCAGCATCTGTGTTTAAGACAGTCAAAGGTTCAGTCCATAAGGGTTTCTGAGAAAGAATGCATTCCTCAATGACCCTCTGCAACCCTGTAACCTATGCCAAAGAAATCCGGCTTGGAATTTTGAAAATTGTTGGCTTACTAGCGTGAATCTTTCAAAAAACAATAGCAGGCATTACTATTTTCCTAATAGAACAATGGATCTATTGTTTTCTTTTGGTGTGAGCGCAGTTTTCTTGACGTTATCTTCGGTTTCAAAATTGCATGGATTCCACCGTGGCTGTAAGATTGAAAGATACTGTCAGTGACTCAAAATTCATGCCAAAAAATTTGTGGTACTGCCAATGATGACTGCACCCTAAAAGCAAAAAATTCCCTGATTTCCAGTTCTAGGGGCCAGGCAAAAAATTCCCTGCTTCGGTACCCACAGATCATTGTGAAAACTGACACAGAGAAAAGATTCAGTTGGATTTCCAATCAACTACTGAACCATGCCCCCCCTGATTTGAGCTGAATTTCCATCAAAATCAATTTGAAGTCTACAGTTTAAAGGAGGGCTATTCATTTAATTCAAACCACCTGCTAAAAATTATATACATGTCATTAAAATTAATCAGAATCAGAATGGGTCTGCATTTCATGCAAGTTTGTATTCGTTGGATTTAAATTGCACACCATGTGGAAACCACATTTTAGTAAAGATCATTCCAGGAAGTTAGCGTTAGGATTGTGGATAAAATCAGTTTGTTTCAAAAGGTTTCTGAAACTTTGATTTCAAAATGCTTTGCTGAAGTTTGATAGAGGAGAATCCAGACAATGATTATAATTAGAAGATTGTGAGAAAATATTGGAAAATTTTATATAACTAAAATCTAAATTTTGGAATTCTAATTACTCACCTTCTTGATTTCAGTTTTTAGGATTGTTTTGTTAAAGTTAACGAAGAAAAGTAAAAGAATATGGCTGAAACTGAAGTACTTTTTTGCATGTGAGTTTTTGCATTTGTTTCTTATTTTAAATGCATCTCCTGCACTTATTATATTTTCATTTCATTATTATCTGTTGGCTATCACTGTTATGCAAATTGAATTACTTTATATGAACCTAAGGGCAGATTTGCCCCCCTCAACCCCTTCCCTTACAGCCACCATAAAGTGGATCTAAGGGGGTCTACCGTATTTCCTCTAAAAGTTGTGCGGCACTTAATTTGCTTGTTCGATCTCAGGTGAGGCGTTTATTGGAGGGCGGCACTTATAAGAGGGCAGAGCTTATTTCCTAAAGGCCTGTTTATATGGACAAAATCATCCCACCTTCCAGCCCGTCAGCTGAGCAGTGAGACAAAATTTTTGAGAGTTTACATGTAGAATTTCATCCCACCTTCCAGCTACTTGTCTCATATTTCCGCTTTTGTTTAATTTTCTCAGACAATAGGATTTTGTCCCACCGTCCAGCTTTCATCCCACCTTCCAGCGTTTATATGAGAAAATTTCATCCCACCCAGGTGAGATCCCACCTCTCAACGAGTGAGATCTCACCTGACCGGGATGAAACGTATTCCATATAAACAGAAGATGAAAATCACAAAGGTTTGTATTGGAAGGTGAGATCTCACCTCTCAGCTACAGGGCTGGAAGGTGGGATGATTTTCCCCATATAAACAGGCCCTAAGTCCAAAATGCGGCATACTTTCATGTTAAGAAGAAAAAAATTAGAGTAACTATGAAGTCATACTGTCTTTAAAGATCCACTTTCTACCATTGCTTCTACTAGCGCTTATTTCGCTCAATCAATCTCAGGTGCAGCGCTTATTAGAGGGTGGTGCTTAAAAGAGGATGGTGCTAATTAAAGGGAATACGGTGCAGTATATGAAAACTTTGACTAGTGCAGCAACATGTCTTTTCTGTATGCTGACTGTAGAAATTAAAAATTTAGTCACTTTAATCAGCTTGTGGTCTATTTCCCCAAAATGCTATTTCCTTTGCTCAAAACTTAACCAAAAGTTTATTCAGTGTTCTCAAATATTAGCATTACAAGTATCTTGATGGCGTGATGATTGTGCGATTATTATCATTATGGAGACAAGCTAAAGTTGAGAGAACCAGTCGTCTCCCCCCCCCCCGCATACACGCTTTTTTTTATAAGGAACCTAGCTCAAGGCCTAGTTCTTAAAGTTCCTTATTTTTGGACCTCTTTTGAGGCAATTGTAGTTCCAAAAAAGTCCTTAATAGTTCCTTAATTTTAACTGCACATACAGTGGTCTTAACAATAAAAGAGAGACACTTGCATGTAAGCAGAGCTCGAGAATACTCAAGGAAACATTTGATACATGCTTAACATGCAATTTATGTGGTTTTCGACTGCAAATGAATGGAACCGGCTTTCTAATTCTTGATTATTTGCAGTGGTAAAACTATTCATTATCAATTCGTTATGACTATTCATTATGATAAAACTATTCAACATTGAAAAGTTCCTTAATGATTTTCTCTTTACTAGTATAAGTTCTTTAAATTTTCGGGCCTTCTACATGTAGGTTCCTTATAATGTGGTTCCTTATAAAAAAAGCGTGTACTAATAGCCCACTAATAGCTGTTGCTTTGTCTTGCAATACTTGAAATTTAAAACAACAGAATTATCAGACAGGTCTTCTTACTGTTATCTCTGTTTTCTAGCATTATAGTTGTGGTTATTGTGGTGAAATTGATGTTTTGGTGTTTATACTTCTGTGCAAAGAATCGGAGATTAAGAAGACTAAGGCAACAAGAAGCAGAAAGAGAAAGGATAGCGGTACGTGAAGACTTTATATACAATTATGTACAATTATAAACATTAACGACGAACGGCTGCGATAACGAAAATTTTTCACAATTTACAGAGGCAGAGTTTGAGGCCCAAGTTACGATATCCTTGCGTTTTGATTTTCGTGCCGTCATAGGATTTTGCCAAGCGGTTATACTAAGCGCGGCGCCATTGTTTTTATCGCAATCATTGCAGTTACACTGAGACGCCACGGCAGCTCCTTCGCAGATTTGCTTCGCATTTGTTTTGTGAACGAAATGTAAAAAGAAGGTTTCGGAGCGTCGTATATCGGATTTCCATGATTACAAAGTGCCGTCGCCTCGCGTCTTGATTTGCATATCACCTCCATGATTTTCATGACGATTCGCGGAGCGTCTTATACCGGATTGAGTCATCATAGTATAGTGTAAGTCTGAAAATTGAAAGATCGACTTATTCTTTCACCAGTTTCTTTTAGAAATGTTTACGATGAAATTTCTACTCTCCAAGACTTCTCAAGACGAAAGCTGGGCCGCTCCGTTGCCAAATATGATACACTTTGCTAGACCAAAAGTTCCAAAAAGTATACCCTTGGCTAGACAAGGTCCGAAAAAGTATACCCTCTAGTGCGGCACATCCCCTGGTACCTTTACTATGGAAGAACGCCCCCCCCCCCCGTGGGGAGGGGAGATGTTGCGTGGAGTAGAAAAACCAACCTGGCATTCCAAGCCTTTGGCAGGCATTGTACCTTCGAAATTCAGTATCATATCCCGTCTGTTTGACTTGTATTCCCATTGGTCATCTGTTGGCATCTCCTAAGTTTTCTTATACCTCTTTTTATAGGATCAAATGTGTTACGAAGAAGTGCCTGCCATTCCTCAGCCAGCATACGTCTTCACTGGTTTATCAATGACTTTGCCAAACACATCTCTGGCTGAGTTATTGCCCGAATACCAGGCAGATGACCCATACAAAACGGACCATCCACCACCTTCGTATATCGATATCTGTAACGCTTCTTTAACGACCCAAGAACTACAGTCGTTTTCAAATATCGTTGAAGATTCGGATAGACAAAGACTTATTGGTGGTGAAGGACAATCAACGAATTCTGTGGAGTGAGGATAATTTATGAGTATTTCAGAGAATTGGGTTAAATTTTTGATGGGTGCAAACTTGATTTGAGTCTGCTCCTTTTTTGCGTGCGTCAACCGAAAAATGTTTTTGAACTTTTCAAAGCCATCACGCAACAAATTTTGGCTGCCTTTCAAACCTCGCTTGTCAAACATTTCTTTTGTTTTTGATAAACTTCAACAACTTGCAACATTTCATCATCTAGCAACATTTCTAAGCAACAAGGCGTTCGTGCTTGCGCATTAGCAATAACTTCGTTGCTCCAAAATGTTTGACAGCAATGTTTTTGGACGCGGCCAAACGGTCGAACATTCGTTGTATGCAAATTCGAAATGTTGGACAATGTTTGATCAAAGATCGTTAGGCCAGGGCCTTAGGCTTGGGAGATTGTAGTATATTAATTTACAAGCATTGTTACCCCGGGGGGGGCTACTTTCATTGTTCCTTATACTAGACCGCCCAAATGGGTAACTTTTTCAGCGCCAATTTCCCTAAATATGGGTTGATTTTTCGTAAATAATCTCTACACATGGGTAGTAAAATATATATAACCTTTTAGACATTCATTGCTTTGAAAAGCCTGATAAAAAGTGCGTTTTAGTTTTCAGCGCTAATGACTTTTCGACGCATTTAGAGTTGCCTCAGCCGTTAAATTGGGTTCAAATATGTGAGATATTGGTACAAATGGATAAAAAATTTCTTTGTTTTTTTTTTCTATACATGGGTACGACGAGAAACAGAATTTATCGGTAGACATGGGTGGGTTTGGAAAAGCTGAGCGGCACGTCTAGTCCACTGAACAATGAAGTACCCCCCCTCCGGGATTGTTACGTTCTACTGGAGAACAGCTCTTAAAACAAAGCTTTTCCGTTTAGGAAATATAGTGTCCGACATTTGTATATGATTAATAGTAGTCCGGGTTTTATTTATCGGCCGGTATATCATAACCATTACCCGGTAACCTTTAACTGGTTAATGGGAGCTAGTGAGCTAGTAACCTTAATATTATCAGAACCATCGCCCACACTTTTACATCTTTTTCAAGTTGGGTAATTGTCTACCTTGTTTAATTGCATTTTGATACTTTTCAGTCAATTTAATTTTTCCGTATGTTTTTATTGATGCACTTGTATTGTATTGATAGTTATTAATTTTTGTAAATATAAAATGTAGGTTAGCTTTTTCAAATGATAAAAAACCGTTAGATTATTCTCTTTGTTTTTTGTTTCATTTTTTGGTTCACACCTACAGTGGGGCAATAGACTTATTATTGTTACATTCGTCGTTGTCTTCGCTCTTCCTCCTCCACCCCCCATCACCAAGACTCCCACAACCCCGCCCCAACTACGTTCCTCCCAACCGCGTTCCCGGGGCTATTTCGAAAGAAATACATGCCTTCTATTACTGGCTTGCCTGAATATCCCTGGGAATTAGGTTGCATTTCTCGAAAAATTCATGGATCGTCCTAGGCCCGGGCCAAACGACCAAACATTGCTTTCAAACATTTGAGATTTGCTTTATTGTTTTACAAGCAATGCTTGATCGTTTGTCCACGTCACAAAACATTGCTGAATAAGTACATAGAATCTGCTGAGCAATGTTTTCAAAAAATTTCAAAAACATTTTTGCTTGTTTCAAGCAAAACATTTTTGACGAGCAATGTTTTGCAACGTGGCCAAACGGTGCAATCTTTTGTTTGACAAGAAAATTGCCAATGTTTTACCAAGAATGTTTGATCGTTTGGCCATGTCACAAAACATTCCTCGACAAGTAGAATCTGTTTATAATTGTTTTCTAATTTCAAAATCATTTTTTCTTGTCTTCAGTCAAAAAATTTTGGCGAGCCATTTTTTTGCAACGTGCCCAAACGGTCCAACATTTTGTTTGATAAGGAGTTGTTGGATCGTTTGACCATGTCACAAAACATTGCTTGACAAGTAGAATCTGAAGAGCATTGTTTTCAAAAACTTGAAAAAACAATGTTTTCTGGTCCCACTCAAGCAAAAAATTTTTGGCGAGCAATTTTCTACAACGTGGCCAAACGGTCCAACATTTTGTTTGATAAGGAGTTTTTGACCAACAATGTTGGATCGTTTGGCCATGTCACAAAACATTGCTTGACAAGCAGAATTTGATAAGCATTGTTTTTAAAATTTGAAAAACAATTTTTTCTTGTCTCACTCAAGCAAAACATTTTTGGCAAGCAATGTTTTGCAACGTGCCCAAACGGTCCAACCTTTTGTTTGATAAGGTGTGTTTGACCAACAATGTTTGATCGTTTAGCCATGTCACAAAATATTGCTTGACAAGTAGAATCTGAGAAGCATTGTTTTCCAAAACTTCAAAAACAATGTTTTCTTGTCTTTAGCAAAACATTTTTGACGAGCAATGTTCTGCGACATGGCCAAAAGGCCCAACATTATGTTTGATCAGAACATTCCAAATGTTTGATCAATAATGTTTGATCATTAAGCCAGGGCTTTAGCTCGCTGGGCACTCAGATTTGGAGGTGAATAAGAATGCAAAGTCTTAGTTCTTGCGCGTTTCTTTTTAATACCATACTTAATCATTTCGTGCCGATTCCTCTAGAGTTAAAATTCTCTTTTTCATCCTGAAACTCTTGTGTTTGTATTTTCAGGTCTGCGAATCAAGTGACGTTGGATTTATCACGTGGTCACAGAGCTTGATGAATGAAATATTCGGATGTTGTACTAGGCTTGGCTTATTGCTATTATCCATATTGCTATTTCCAAATATTAACCGGATTCCTAAATTTCTAATATTTTCCTTCAGAACAAATAAATCATTAAACAACTTTTTTAAACAAAATACTACAGCTTTCTAAAACAACAACGCTAACGAATTTGTAAGCACTAATGGGGTTGGTATGCACTAGGCGAGGAATATCATTATCGCTTAGAGTAGACAAAAGCATGCCTTAGGCCCTGGCCAAACGACCAAACATTGTTGGTCAAACATTTGAATTTTGAAAATTTTTGGCAATGTTTAGTGATGTGGCCAAACATTGTGTTTTGCAAGAAAACAATGTTTGATTGTTTGGCTAGGGCTTCATGTAGTGAGTCTACTGTAGTACCTCTCCACCACATTAGTGCGTACAGGTTCCCTAGCGTTAGGCCCTGGCCAAGCGATCAAACATTGTTGGTCCAACATTTGAGACTTGCTTGTCCAGCGAAATGTTTGATCGTTTGGCCACGTCCAAAAACATTGCTCTTCCAACAATTTTTGTTTGTGTCAAGCAAAAATTTATCAAAAACATCACGCCACCAACTTTGATACTTTTGCTTGACAAGCAATGTTTTTGGACGTGACCAAACGGTTAAACATTTGTTGTAAAGCAAATTTGAAATGTTTGACCAACAATGTTTGATCGTTTGGCCAGGGCCTTACAAAGGAGATTTTCAATGTCATTTATTTATATACATATTGTCGCTTGGCTCTACGTTCCATTTTCTTTGATTGCTTCTCGTCCATTTCGGGGGGTTCAGCGAAAAACCAAGGCCCCAAAAAGTTCACCCATAACAAATAAAATCCATAACCAGGCACCTATAAACATAAAAATAAAAAAAACTAACAAAAAAGCTGAAAACTAACAAAAGCACGAAACAACATTGGACATATACTTCAAAGCTTTTCTGTTTGACACTCTTCAGAGTATCAACGTCAGAAAAAGAGCGAAGCTAGAGCCTAATACTTACCAAAAGCCAAAGCAACAGAAAATATGCTGATATAAGGCTAAGAGCTTGGATAATTGTAGTTAGCAGAATTATATCTTTTGCATGTTCAGCCATTCCAGACGGAACATTTAGATCAATTCCTTTTGATGCCATGCTATTCATAAATTGATATGTAGCAAAATGAACTACAGCAAACGCAAAAAGAAGGATCTAGAAACAAGAAATAGAAAGAAGAAATTATAATTTTATGAAACTTGAAAAGACAAACTTTCCATATTTCTATCAATGATTAAATTATGAGACAAACTTTCCCCAAGGGGGGTACTCAAATATCTTTACGATAGGGGTGCTCACACAGAGGTGCCAGCCGCAAACCCAAAAAAATAATTTCAAGCAAGAAAATTGATCCAAAAAAATAATTTTAATATTGCTTTATACATTAATGGCCAGTTGCATTGTTATTCATTTAAGGGTCTGGCAACTACAGTATGACAAGGGAGTGGTCGGAAGTTTCTGCAATTTTCTAGGGTGTGATCAACTTTCTCTCTTTCCTAAGATCTTAGGACGAAAGCATGACACTACTGTTTCTAGTTGTCAAAAAACTGTTATAATACGATATAATATCATTTCTACTGTCTTATGAATTACTGTACTGCATGATTGTATTTGGAGACCCAAAAAAATAATTTTGAATTTCATGAACCCAAAAAAATAATTACGGGATTGTCTGACCCAAAAAAATAAATTTTACTGCAATTTTAGACCCAGAAAAGTAGCCTAAGCACCCATATTGTAAAGATATATGAGCACCCCCCTGGGAACTCTCTGAATCATACAGCCAAGACCAAGGGCACTGATACCATTTTGCATAGTTTAGGTATACGCAAATCAGTTGTGGTATGCAATTTGCAAATTGTGGAATAAACTATCTTTTTTGTAATTTGAGAAAGTATTGTTCATACAGAAAATTATAAAAAGAAAACCACACTTACATAATGCAGCCAGTGCAAAGAACTGCCAAGGAGTATGAACATAACTGCTGCATAAAGTACCTGAAATACAAATGTGTAAATGTAAATTCTCAAAACAGCTTGAGATTAAGAAAAAGTTTAAATAGAAGAATGACAACAATCGCAATGATAAAATGAAATGTAGCTGAATTAACTGCAGTTGAAGAGGTGCTGAGCACCAGTTGCTAAGACCTCAGAAGTGGATGTAATGAGATTTTGTCCCTGGCTGTTTGCAGGTGGCATTTCAATCTTTAGAAGCATACAAGAATACAAGATCCCTATTGAGAAAAGGATTCTTACAAGATTCCTACGGAAACAATAAAGATTCCAGCTGCCACTAGACTCCAGCAGATGTATGAGACAAGATTATTGCCCCTCAGGAGTGAATTGCCACTCAGCTGTGTGGGTTTGGGTTTGGCTAGAGCCCCAACCTTGCTAAACTCTTGGCACTACAAGCAAGCTAGATTAGACGGTGAAGGTTAAATGGTGTTTTAGGGCCAGTGACAAGGATCTCAGTAGTAGACTAGTAATCGAGACCTTGACCCTTGCTGTGACGCTACCCTGACAGGGCTCGAGACCCTGACCACACTGATCTCCTGACACAACAAGTCAATTAGAAAACAATCCCACGCCACCTTCAAGAAATTGGCTACAAAGCAGTTTATCAGGCAGTCATCAAAATGAACTAAAAACTTAATATTCTAAAAACAGTAGAGCTTGTGTGTATGGTAAGGGTTACAGTGTTACATTCTAGGGTTAAAAAGTAAAGTTGCCATTTTTGAGTCTACTACTAGCCTGGGGCTACTAAGTCGACTTTCCACTTTACCCCTGGTCTGGATGCATTAGCGTATAGCAGGGTGCAGCCACACACGGTGCTCATAACTACCGACCAGGTACCCATTTATACACCTGGGTGGAGAGAGGCACATTTGTGTTAACAACTTGCCCAAGGTTATTATCTCTGCAACACAAGTGGAAAGACCGTGGCTCGTACCCACAACATTTTTGTTGTGAGTCCAGCACACTAACCACTGCGCCACAGAGATCACAAAGGGTTAGGGGTATAGGGTAGGGTATCAGTTTTTGTGTTGCCTTGAGATGATGCCTGCTAAGCTTCATTGGAGAAATCTTTCAACAAAGATATTTACCGTTGCTAAAAGAATAATGTGTCTATAAAATTTCAAGCTGTCTTGGTTCTCCTTGTCTATTTGCTTTTGGCCCTTTGTGGCCTGCTTTGGCTACAAGAAAGCAAAAGAAGGCAGTTTATAAAAGTGAAAATAGGACTTTGCAGATTTTTCATAAGTTAGACAATGATTTTCAGTTCAGACCCAGGCTCAACATGCCCTTTGCAGTTTGCTTGCAGAAGTCAGCTTTATAAATTAGGGCTGTAACTCTTACACGCTTTTTTTTATAAGGAACCTACCTCAAGGCCTAGTTCTTAAAGTTCCTTATTTTTGGACCTCTTTTGAGGCAATTGTAGTTCCAAAAGTTCCTTAATAGTTCCTTAATTTTTACTGCACATACAGTGGTCAAAATAATAATAGAAAGACACTTGCATGTAAGTAAAGCTCGAGACTACTCAAGGAAATTTTTGATACATGCGTAACGTACAATTTATGCGATTTTCGACCTCAAATGAATGGAACCGGCTTTCTCATTCTTGATTATTTGCAGTGATAAAAGCATTCAACATTGAAAAGTTCCTTAATGATTTTCTCTTTAGTAGTATAAGTTCTTTAAATTTTAGGGCCTTCTACAATCTTGGACATAAATTACTGGACTTTTGATGGAACTTTCCAATCCCCCCTTCCCCCAAGATCAATGTTGTTATTGGCTTTGAATTTAAGGCTTGATGAGAGCAGGCGCATTCTTGCTAAAATCTTACAATAGAACAACATTGATTGGTGGGGGGGAGGGGGAATTGGAATGTAAACATCGATCACAAACAGTCCAGATATATTTTGTCCAAGATTGAATCTTGGACATAAATTACTGGACTTTTGATGGAACTTTCCAATCCCCCCTTCCCCCAAGATCAATGTTGTTATTGGCTTTGAATTTAAGGCTTGATGAGAGCAGGCGCATTCTTGCTAAAATCTTACAATAGAACAACATTGATTGGTGGGGGGGAGGGGGAATTGGAATGTAAACATCGATCACAAACAGTCCAGATATATTTTGTCCAAGATTGTACATGTAGGTTCCTTATAAAAAAAAGCGTGTACGATTGGATCTGCTTGAAGTTCCACTTCATAAGATTTGATCAGATTTGATTAGATTAGATTAGATTAGATTAGATTAGATTAGATTAGATTAGATTAGATTAGATCAGATTAGATTAGATTAGATTAGATTAGATTAGATTAGGTTAGATTAGATTAGATTAGATTAGATTAGATTAGATTAGATTAGTTTAGATTAGATTAGATTTGATTGATCCGATTCAATTCAATTCAACATAGACATGTCCTGGTTGTCTCTTCCCCTTCAACCATTTGCCTGAAATTGCTTCTGGAAATGGATTCCTTTGAAGAAACCAATGCGTTTGCCTCTGCTGAAGATCCAGCCGCAGAATTTCTTGCCAGGGAGCAGAGTGAACTAGCTGAACTTGGGATCGATGACCAAATCGGCGTGCAAGTGCCTGCCGACTTCCCTGATGCAGTCCAACAACAAGCACCTGAAGAAGTAGGCCCTGTTGGCAATGGCTTCATAGGCCTTAGTCTTGATGATTCTACACCGCCTCCGACAATTTCTCTTCAACAACAAGAGCCAGAATCTCTGAGGAAGTGGAGAGAGGAGAAGAGCGAGCTACTAGAAAATATGAAGAAAGAAGAAAACGATGAACGTCAAAGATGGACTGAAAAGGCAAGTAAAGAGTTGGAAGATTGGTACAATCGATACAATGAACAGCTGGACAAAGTGAAGAATGAAAACAGAGCTGCCCAGGAGGAATTCATTGAAGATATGGCAAACACAGTTCAAGGCAGTGAATGGATAAAGGTTGCCAATTTGTGCGATTTTAACCCAAAAGTTAATAAAAACACAAAAGATGTTTCAAGAATGCGAAGTATTCTCCTGCGTTTGAAGCAAGAGCCTTTAATCCGTTGAAAAAACTGAAAACTGTTTAAATTTATAAGTGTATATTCAGGTCTATATTGTAGGTCTCCTCCCAAAAACGATCCATCAAGCTTGAAAAATTTTTTCATAGAATATTTCAAGGTTACAAGATTTTCTCTGCAAAAAACCAGCCTCTTCTATGTATATTTGATTTAATTTTTGTAGCTTGCTATAGGTAATTTTTCAGAAAATTGGTGTACCAATAAATAGTGCATTTTAATGCTAATATTGCAGAATCTTGGGATTTGTATTAGAAGTAAAATTTGAATGAATATACTATAAACGAAACATTTGCCTCTGTGTTGACTAAATAATTTGCCTGTTGGTGTAAATTTTGCCTAAACAATTGGTAATTTTTATTTTGTTTTATATTTTTGTAGGTCACAGTTTTTCAGGGGATTTAGATTTAGGATATATTTCAGTTTCTGTTCTGCTGTAAGAAATTGTTGTTTTATTTGTACCTGATGCAAGAGCTGATTGAAATCAGATAGGGCTGTCCCAGAGTTGCACAGAGGAATTCGCGATATTCACAAATTTATTCGCCCAAAAGTTGCTTTTCAAAACCTCGAATTCCGGCGATTTTGAAAATCATGGGGTTTCTGCATCCACATCCCAAAGCCCGAATCCAAACGACCCTGATGACGTCTTGGTGACGTCACGGATGAAGAGGTCTGGGTATGAGACATTGCACCACAACGGGGCAACATCGAAACGAGGATTTCAATTCTTGTCGTTCCTTTCCTCGTGTTGTATTTTCTGCGAGCTGCGGTGTTCCTAATTTTCTTCGAGAAAAACCCATCAAAATGCAGATCTTTGTTCTATCTGGCCAAACTAACACTTTGGATGTTAATCCAGCTATCTCTGTAGCTGATTTGAAGCAAACTTTGGCTTCCGAGACCGGCGTTTCTGCAGAATCGCAAATTTTGACTCTGGGTGGCCAACCACTTGTCGATGGACTTTCTCTGGCTGAAAATGGTGTCCAGGCCCTAAGCACAATCTCGCTCAGTGTTGGCTTGCTTGGAGGTAATTCGATGGAATTTGTTATTATTTTGTTTTTATTTCTCATTTTGCATTTATTTTCCGAATATTGTAATGCTGGCTGGCTGTTTTTGGATGTTTTTCAGTGTGAAGTTAAATAATGTTTTAACTCCAACTCCTAATAATATTTTCTTAATTTTTTTGTTTCTTTTACCAGGTAAAGTGCACGGTTCTTTGGCCCGTGCTGGTAAAGTCAAGTCTCATACCCCAAAGGTGAGGTCAAAATCTTAATGGGCATACTTTTCCCCCGTGGGACAGTTTTTCCAGAGGGCACACAATTTTAACAAGATCCCAGATGCACAATTGCAAAGAAATTACGGGCACCACAGTGTGCAAGAACGGATTTTACAAAAAGACTTTTCAGTGGAAATCTATAAAACAAAGGTGTACTGGTACTGTGCATCGCAATTCACCACTTACATGCTTTCAGGATGCTTTTTATGAAAAATTCCTATACAGCAACCACAATTTAGATCTCTGTTCTGGTTTTTATGTCCGAAGGACATATTAAGAGGGTGTCGTGGAACGCATGTATAAATAGGTAGGTAGGCATATAGACGCTTTTTCCTGCCAAACCGCGTAACAAAAGATAAACCACAAATGATAGGAATTAAACTTTGAAATCGCCGTTAAGTGTTGTCGTTAGTGGGCATAATTAACAAATTGCAATTGCTTGCCAAAAACATCAATTAGTATGAACTGTTATTGTAGCGCAGTGGAATAATGCGCTTGTTTGCTGCGCTAAGGGTTGCGAGCTCGATCCACGATGCAGGAAACTAAAAATTTGACACCAAGATTTTCTCGCAAAAAAGCTGGCTCGGTCGGGCTTCAAAAAGAGGTTTGACTACAATTTGCAAAATGTTGCTCAAATCTAATTTGATTTTATTTTTCATTTTGAAATATTTTTATACAATTTTGGATTGGGTTGTTATTCTGAGAGGTTTCTAGAAGTCCTCTTACATGTAAGATATTTTCGTGTGAAGAGAGGAGGAGATTGTGGCGCAGTAGAAATTGTTGCCAAGTTAGACAGAAGAAATTTTTTCAAAATAGTTTGCGGCTTCGAGAATCATCTGAAAATAAATGGTTCAAAGTTGGCAATCAACTCTTCAAAGTGCTACTAATTATCGAATATAGTCATATGCATAGTATGCGAATTCTTATGATAGCTTTTGGAGATTCTAGAATTAAATTCATCATTTGAAGCGAAGATTACAGGTTTCGGTGCACTGAAGGGAGTTATTTGTCACACAGTTTAACCTATGAGTTCAAATTTATTAGTACATATACGTTACTAGAGGTTTTCTATTTTCGATTCAAAGTTTTGGGATTCTTCCAGGAAAGATTCATCTGATCACATTGTCAACAATCAAAACATCATCATAATGGATCATTATCATCAACACCATCATCATCAAAATCACCAATCATTGTGAAGAAGATGATGATCATGTTGAAGACGATGATGATCATTTTCGTCTTCAACGTGATCATCATCATCGTTGTCGTCGTCGTCGAGCATTATATTCATCATCATGATCGTCTTTAGCATGATCATTATGGTCATTATCATCCTTTTCAAAGTCATCATCATCATCATCTTCATCTTGCGCAGTGGAATAATGCGCTTGATTTTGGGCTAAGGGTTGTGAGTTCGATCCACTATGCAGGAACATTCTAACATCAAGATTTTCGAAACTAAAAATTTGACACCATGATTTTCTCGCAAAAAAGCCGGCTCGGTCGAGCTTAGAAAAAAAGGTTTGACTACAATATTGCAAAATGTTGCTCGAATCTAATTTGATTTGATTTTTTGTTTTGAAATATTTTCATACAATTTGATTGGGTTGTTATTGTCAGAAGTTTCTAGAAGTCGTCTCAGGTATAAGATATTTTCGTGCTGAAGAGAGGAGGAGATTGTGACGCAGTAGAAATTGTGGCCAAGTTAAACAGAAGAATTTTTGCAAAACAGTTTGCGGCTTCGAGAATCATCTGAAAATGAATGACTCAAAGTTGGCAATCAATTCTTCTAAGTGCTACTAATGATCGAATATAGTCATCTGCATAGTATGCGAATTCTTATGATAGCTTTTGAAGGTTCTAGAATTTAATTCATCATTTGAAACGAAGATTACAGGCTTCGGTGCACTGAACGGACTCATTTGTTACATACACAGTTTAACCGATGAGTTCGAATTGATTAGTACAGTATACGTAACTACAGAATTTCGATTTTCGATTCAAAGTTTTGGGATTCTTCCAGGAAAGGTTCATCTGATCATCAATGTCATCATTCGCATTATCATCATTATGGATCACCATCATCATCATCATCATCATCATCATCACCATCACCAGTCATCGTCTTCAAAATGATCATCATTGTTTAAGAAGATGATGATCGTGTTGAAGACGATGATGATCATGTTGAAGACGGTGATCATCATTGTCCTCTTCAACATGACCACGTATCATCATCATCATTATCATCATCATCATTATCATCATCATCATCATCATCGTCATAGCCATGAACATAATCATCATTCTTACCATTTTGTCTTCTTCGTCATCTTCGTCATTATTATCATCATCTTCATCGTTATTATCATCATCATCAGCGTCCTTCGGACATTGCTACAGCGTTGCTATTTTTGCTTTACTGTGTCTTTTTTCTCTCTAAATTTTCTCCAAAGTTAAACTGGTCTTGTTAAGGAGGCTGCTAATGATTCATTTACTGGTCTTTATGTGGAGGCTGCTAATGATTAAAAAATGATCCGTGTTTCATGTCGGTATTATGGAATCCATGTGGAGTCCACATCAGATCAGAACCAAAAGGCCAGTTCTGTGTAGACAAAAAGAGTTTGTTTTCTCACTTGGTCTCTTCAAAATTACAAGAAAAAGCAAAACAAACGTTTTTGGTCATACTTAGAAGCTTTCTTCCTCTAACACCTCATCAGAAGCTGACAGAAACACTTGAAAAGGCCGAAATTTTACCCAGATGCAGATTAAAGCACAAATCTGGGTGTAAAAGGGTATATGGTAGGGCACGAATCTGGGTACAAATTCTGCCTTTTTCAAGTGTTTTGGTCTGTTTCTGATGTTCATACTCTGAGGAGTGTCAGACATAAAAGGCTTTGAGTGTGTCCAAAAATGTTTCCACCTTTTCTTTCAATTTTGAAATTTTATTGGTATTTAAAACACATCTCAATTGAGTTTTTGCTTCGGTCTTTTTCTGACATTCATAATACTCTGAGGAATGTCAGACGAAAGAAGCTTTTAAAGTGTGCCCAAAATCGAAAATTTTTTCCCTTTATCGCAATTTTGCAGTTTTGTACTCAAACATTATTCAAATAAGATTGATAAATGCGTTTTTTGAGCTTCAATAATCAGATTCATAAATTTTTTCACCAATTTAGATATCTTTGAAATTCAGGACAAAAATCCATAATTGTGAAGAAACTTCTAGTGCTGGGTCAGTTCTTTAGTTTCTCATAAAAATTCCAGCTACACGTTTGAAAGTTTGACTCTCCAATTTACACGCTTTTTTTATAAAGAACCACTTTATAAGGAACCTACATGTAGAAGGCCCGATAATTTAAAGAACTTATACTACTAAAGAGAAAATCACTAAGGAACTTTTCATTGTTGAATATTTTTATCACTGCAAAAAATCAAGAATTAGAAAGCCCTTTCCATTCATTTGCAGTCGAAAATCACATAAATTGTACTTTACGCATGTATCAAATGTTTACTTGAGTAGTTTCGAGCTTTGCTTACATGCAAATGTCTCTGTACGGTAGTCATTAAACTGTATGTGCAGTTAAAATTAAGGAACTATTAAGGAACTTTTTGAACTACAATCGTCTCAAAAGAGGTAAAAAATCAGGAACTTTAAGAACTAGGCCTTGAGCTAGGTTCTTTATAAAAAAAGCGTGTATTTCTTTTGTTTGCAATAAGATTATAGACATTTATCTAAGGATTTCGATTCCAGATTTTTCAGTGCTAGAAGTGTTTCTCTGGACACCATAGAATGCTAACAACGATCCGAGTTTATCCCCTCCAATCGTTGTGAGGAATATAGCGCCCGTTTTCGAGAGGCCTCAGACTGCATAAAAGATTCAACAAAAGGAGGAATTCTTTGGCCAGGGCCTAAGCGTCGAATTGCACCACTTGTACCAGTAAGAGCTTGTAACTTTGTGTGGTAATGAAGAGCCTTTATACCAGGCTGATAGGGCTTAAACTTAACGGTCCTCGTGCAATTTTAAATACACCTTTTCAACTAAGAGCCTCGTTTTCAACATTTACAAAAATTTGTTTGTACGAAAATTTTGACCCCAAATTCAGATTGAGCACCTTCATTTTAGTGTTGACGCAAATTTTTATGCTTCTAGTCCTTACGATGTTGATTTTATAGCCACGAAAAGTTTGAAAATCTATAAAGGATTTGACCGTGAAAAATCGCTCGGGGTGAAATTTTACACCCTCAGTCATTTTTCACGGTAAAATCCCTTATAACTTTTCTACCTTTTAATCGCTATAAAATCAACCTCGTAAGGACTAGAAGCGTAAAAATTTGCCCAGACACTAAAACGAAGGTGCTGAATTCGAATCTGACGTCGAAATGCTTCTGTGACACAATTTTGAAATTTTTTAAAACGAGGCCCTCACTAGGTTTCTGTTTCTGGAACCAGGAGAAGAAAAAGAATTTAGCATAGTTGTGAAAATTTGATCTGTAGGAAATCTGTGGGAAAGCTAATAAAGGGATTGAAAGAGCCCCATCTGGAAGAAATTTCTGTTGTTATAAACCTGTTGCGAAATGATAGTAAGAATAATTTTTTCAGAAGTGCTGTATACTTCAAAAGTGCGGTACCCTCAGCCTTCTGTGTATGTTTTGTTTTGGCTTTTCTTTTTCCCGTGTTTCTACGATTGTTCTTTATCCCTTAGACAAACAACGAGTATTCAATTGAGGGCATGTCAACAGTATCAGTGAGACAAATAAAGATGTATATTGCTTTTCCAATAACTTCTCCTTGATGCAGACCCGTTAGGAGATAACGATAATACTGAGAGTCATCAGTTAAGGGCTAACTCCCGGAGGCCTTATAACTTTTAACTTTTGATTCAATTGCGCAAGCGTACCACAGGAAAAAAACCTAAGCAACGTTTTAAATTTTTGATAATTTATATCACTGCAAGCAATCGAGGATTGGTCAACATAGGTTCATTTGCCGTCAAAACTCGTATATCAACGGACTAATTACGTGAAGCATTTCGTCGAGGGGTTTCCGCTAAAAGGTGGCCATAAGAGGTCCAAAAATAAACAATTTTTTGAACTAGACCCTAGCGAAGTTGTGTATAAAAAAACTGCATGTATCCACGCATTTAGGCGCACGCGCATTTAGGTTCGATATTGTGGGCGACAGTCAAGAGAATCAAACCAAGAGTCTCGAAAAGGAAATTGGGATGAGCTTATCAGATTACCCAAGAATCAATGCAGCAGGGGCTGGGTCGTTAGATTTATTGTTGGACGATTTGATTGGTCAATCCAAGGCTTCCTTGTATAAAGGTAACTCAGAATTAGATTTCTATTCTTCTTGTGTTTACCCCCGTCGTTAATACTTTTGATTATTTCTTCATGTTTATATGCCTTTTATGATGTCTTATGAGTGAGTATAATGTTAATTGAAATCATTGTTTATTGTTTTCCATACTTGGGTATAAAGGAAATTCGCCGCAATGAAGGTCGCATTCATTCTACAGTTCAGAAGTTAGAGTCACGTACTGGGAGACAAGTATGAGGTGAGTACTACTAATGCTTGTGTGGTCTTTTTTTGGTTAGTAGAAATTTCTTCTGCTTTTAAATGTTTTATACCCTTTTGCCACTACACGCTTTTTTTATAAAGAACCTAGCTCTAGGCCTAGTTCTTAAAGTTCCTTATTTTTGGACTTCTTTTGAGACGATTGTAGTTCCAAAAGTTCCTTAATAGTTCCTTAATTATAACTGCAAGTTCAGTTTCATGACTACTATGCAGAGACTGTTAGATGTGAGCAAAGCCCGAGACTACTCACGGAAACATTTGGTACATGCGTAACGTACAGTTTATGTGATTTTCGACTGCAAATGAAAGGAACCGACATTGTAAGTCTTGATTGTTTGCAGTAATAAAACTATTCAACAATAAAAAGTTCTTTAGTTATTTTCTCTCTAGTAGTGTAAGTTCTTTAAATTTTCGGGCCTTCTACATGTAGGTTCCTTATAAAGTGGTTCCTTATAAAAAGAAAGCGTGTAACACACTCCACTGTCCTGTCCTCCCTGTCGTAACTTTCATTTGTTTCTAGACGCAAAACTATCGAATTGTGAGTTTTCTTTATAAAATTAGCTCTTTAATCCAGACCGAAGCGTGTCGCTCCGCTTATATCCATTACTTAACATCCCACGTCAAAACCTGAGGCATCTTGCTTCAAGAGAACGATCTAACGTTGAAAAAATGGTCCCTCTATTGGATGGCTGGAGGGGAAAATTATATAAGAGAGAGAGACGAATATGCAAAAAGCTAATTGAGAAAAGCTGCAAGCAAGAAAACAAGGGACTCAAAATTGTTGGAGTTTAAAATAATAGCAAAATAAATACATCTTAAAGCTGAAATGACTGTGAAAACTAGCATAGTTCCAGGCTTAGGCTACGTTTCAGGGTTCTAAATGAAAACAGATGAAATTTTCAGACCTAATGAATGGCAAAAAATTCTTCATTTGGGCTGTGCTTTCGACGATTATTTAGCATTTCGCGTATTTCATATGACTTTTCGGCAAGCTTTCTCGTCAAAAGAAACTTTTGCATGTGTGGCTTTTACAATAAATCAATTTTTTTACTTTTTCTATATCATTGGTCGAAGGATCTTCTGTACTTTTGTGGGCAGTTCGTAAATGTACAGCTTAAAATTGAAATATACCAAGCATCTGGAACAATTAAGTGTTCTTACAGTACAAAACCGAACAGTGAATAAAAAGAACACGAATTTCCATAAAAGAAGCAAATGAAAATAATCGAAATCCTTTATTTTATGTTGATGAAACTGTTCTGTTCAAAATTAATCTTCGTGAAATCCGCAGATAACGAAGGGTGCCGCGGTATATGCGAAAAGTAACCCTATTTTGAAACCCCATTAGTTTGCTATGAATCCCCCCAAAAGTCCTCAAAGCTACATATTTTTGGCAATCAGCTGCTAAGTTGTATTTATTGCCTTCTGTCGTACACTGCTGTGCTGTGTTGGCTTAATCGAGCTTAACCCAGCTACCTCTTGGTATCAATAGCTTAGCGCAGGGATATCGGAAGCATAGAGGCAGCGGGATGGCTGCTGCCATAATCCTATCAAAATTGCTATTTTCTTTGATTTTCCTATTGTTTGCCATTAATTTGCTGCTTCTCCCCCGCCACCCTGTCTTGCTTCCAGCAACCCTAGCTGAGCAAGATCGGGTAGGACCCCGAAGACCCCGAGGGCCCCAACATCGATAGCGTCAACTCAAGGGAGGGTCGAGGTCTGTTTAGTTCTTCTACTTCTGAGATCATAATGACTGGCGCAAAGCACATTATTCCACCTTCATCATTCTTAGTAGCTATGCTTTGAAACCGCGACTCGAACGCTCTTTTATTGTAATGAAATTCTCTTCCACTATCTGGATCATTGCAGCAGCCATCTCGAGTCATAAGCAGCTGAGCAGCTTATTATGATTTCATTATTTCGAAAACGTTTGGACTTGGAGAGACGCTGGAGAGATTGTTCTTCATAAGCCCCAAGATGGGCCTATTTTCAAATTTTTTCAGTCTGTTTCTTCCTTATTACTGTAATTCGAAAGGTTAGAGAGTTCTTTGTGGAGGGCTTCTAACTGATATGCCTTGACGATATGTTTGCTGATAGGATCGACAATAATTGAGTTCATCTTTGGTAGGTCTTGGTTGCTGGAGATTTCCGTGATTTCACAGACCCCCATCATTAGAGAACGAGAAATAGCAGGGTTCAAATTAATGGAAAATGAGTCACGTTATAAATGGATTTTCAAATAATAGCATAGCTTAAAATAGTGAATGGACTTGCTGGGTCATTCAGCAATCCCGTTGAGCAGTTTCAGGTCCTTGGGTCGATGTTTTATTAGGACTTTTCTGTTCTTTCTATTTTTAAGATCCCTTATCAAACTTACTCTGTCTATTTATTTGACGTATTTTTATTCAAACTTGGGAGTGGCGTCCAAAGCGGGGCCTCCCGACCTTGCTCATTTTCCGCAACATGTTCCCGCTTGCGTTAACAGCAAAGATCATCCATTGAAAAGAACGACCTTTGGCAACTAGTTCCTTTTTGACAGCAATTAGACGGCGCAAAGATCCAGAAAGTTGGGTATGTCCTACTTCTTCGATTAGCTGACATTTGATTCCTGTCAGTCGCAGTCAACCTGAGCGCTCTTGCGATGGCGATCGACTGTATCCTCGGGGGGGGGGGGTATCTAAGCCTGGTTTTGGACGGGTACGTGTCATTTCAGTCCAAAATTTGGACCCATAATTCCGCCCACGTCTGAAAAATTCTGACCCATAATTCCTCAAACCTGATAAACACTGTGACCCGTAATTCCGCAAACATGATGAATTTTATGCCCAGAAAAGGCAAAGAACATTTTCAGACAACAAAATCATCTGATGAAAAGCAAGTAATGTTTAAAGGGCAGCCTTGTTGATAGTCCAAAGAGTTATCAGTTCGAACTGCACATTTTGTAAATGCTAAGCTTAATTCTTGAATATTTCTCCAAATTAGTACCCACAATTCTGCATGTTTTTCTCAAATGGTACCCATAATTCCGCACATACGTCTAAAAACGATATTGATAATTCCGCACTTTACAGAAAAGAGGTACCCCTAAATAATGGCACGTCCCTGTACCTCCAAAACTGTTAAGTTACCCCTCGAGACTGTATCCTATAAGTTCGGACTAGCTGGTCAAAAGTTAGCAGTTTGAACTAGTTGACGTTAGTTCTGTTTTATCATAGGTCAACATAAGCCTGGCTTACGAACTGCAATAGCCGTGACTGAGGTCTCGTTCTCAAAATACCTTGCCACTGAGTAAGAGGCTGTCTTTATTTCATATTGGGCCTCGGTTTCCAGGGATTCGTCTTACCTTGACAGGAATTGCTATCAAAATTACGAAATGTAAACAAATACATATGTTGTTGCTTTTTGATTAACGAAATAACAAAATAAGCATCCTCAATTATTATAAATATAAAAAAATATATCGATTTGTTTGCTTTGTCGGTGTACCTCTACATCGAAGTATAATGTGGATTACGTTTCTAATATTTACTGTTCTTGTATGCAATAACTGCACAGTTTTCTAGTTGTCGAAAGTGGAAATTGTTTGTTTCTTATCTCGAATGGGTGTCCAGACTAGCCTAACTGATTAATAAACAAACTGACTGACTGACTGACTAAATAGCCATGACGAACCAAAGAGCCAACTAGATATCTAACTAACTAACTTACTAACTTACTTACTAACTAACTAACTAACTGTTGTATCGAGTGGTGGAGCAGAAAACAGACTTTGTTTATAATGATAATGATTTAATATGAATAAAGAAGATAATATAAAATACTGACATAACTTGTGGCTACTACTTTTTCATGATCTTAGCTTTACGATCTCTGTGAACAACTGAACCTTTACCGCTAATGACATGCACATTGTTACAGGATATACGTCATAGAGGACTGGTACCTAGTTTACAACACACTCCCCCGGTTGTTTAAGAATTTAAACAATTAATACAAAATACAACTACAATGTATTACCATAGAAGCATAAACAGAACAAAACAATCGTATGAATATAATAATAATAATAACTTGAATTGGAACATCTACCCTACGTTGTCCCTCCGTTTGAGTTCTCCTACAACTGCTGCACTTCGCCGTTGTCGTCCTGCGGTAGGATGACATTGCGCAGGCGCTGCCGCTTGCTGTGTTTGCGCACAGGGAGACGAATCTTGCAAATCACTCAAACCGGATTCATAATAGTCCTTACATGAAATCTCTAATGGAATTAATAATTTAAGAGCTCTGTTGAGAACTCTCTTACCGTCCTTTGATATCACTTGTACCTTCGCTGCTCTGACAGATTCATCTTTTCCTTTGAATAATTCCAAAACCTTCGCCAATTTCCAAAAATATGGCTATCTTTAAAACCTGGAATCTGGAATCTGGAAACTGGAAAATGGAATCTAGAAAACATGGAATCTTTAAAACATGGAATCTAGAAAACATGGAATCTTTAAAACATGGAATCTAGAAAACATGGAATCTTTAAAACATGGAATCTAGAAAACATGGAATCTTTAAAACATGGAATCTAGAAAACATGGAATCTTTAAAACATGGAATCTAGAAAACATGGAATCTTTAAAACATGGAATCTAGAAAACATGGAATCTTTAAAACATGGAATCTAGAAAACATGGAATCTTTAAAACATGGAATCTAGAAAACATGGAATCTTTAAAACATGGAATCTAGAAAACATGGAATCTATAATCTCGTAATATGAGATGCTCGTAATCTGATAAAGTGTTTGTCTAGATTACGTTAAAGCAAACCTGACCAACTCAAAACAGACCATCATCAAACTATCAAAACTCAAAACAGAATTCAGTCGGTTTTTCTATACAAAAGACCTATTAAGAAACATCCACGCCTTCTGTACTAATTTACCGATATTGAATGTCTCCAAAATCTATTGAAATCCTTTTGACATCGGATTCTCCAAATCCAGATCAGCAGGTCACACGATTTCGATTTTTAAACAAGTATTGAAATTTGATAAGGCAATTTGAAAAAGTGAAATAATGATTTTGGTAATTATTGATTACTGTTATTCAAACATGAGGAGGAAGATTATGGTCAACTATTTGTCTTTGGTAAGAGTTGACTTACATAACATGTTGCGTTGAATTGGACTGAGCAGATACACAACTGAATAAAAGGAATAAAGGGTATCAGCAATCAAGAACTGAACAATCCTGACATGAAACTTTCCAATTTACCAAGTGACACCACCACGAGGCATTCTGAATATTTGTGCACAGAGAAGCCTTTTCTCTGACTTCCCTTGTGTCACAGAAATGGTGGTGTCAGTTTCAGTGGCGTAGGAGCCGGGGGGCAGGGGGGCCAGGTTCTGCCAAATCTTATGCCTGCCCCTTTTATATCTGAAAAGTGCCCCTTCCTTACACCTTGAAAGGCTAAGTAGGACCACCAACTGCCTTGGAAATATGTTTATATAATTAAGAATTTTAGTCCGAAAGAGGCAACGAGAGCCAAATTAGCTGCTTCTATATTCAAAATTTTCCGGGGGTGCATGCCCCCGACCCCTCTTGGAGGGTGCGCCTTCGGCGCACTTACTCTCCATATTGCCCCATTTTTCATGTGCTCCCCACTTTTCAATACCCTCCTACACCTCTGGTCAGTTTACAGATGTTTTGCTAGTTGTTAAGGAGTCAGGGCATTTTTTAAGAAATTTTCACTAATGGGGAAAATTTGAAAAAGGGCCTAAAAGCGTAATAAGCGAAAGTAAAATACATCATTTTAAAGATTTTCACAGTTGCCTCAAAACAAAACAGGCAAAGGTACATGGGGCGAAAATCCACAGAACTTTTCGGGGGTGGCAGGAAGTGGCACCACAGAAAGAAGGGTCCAGAGCGTCGAAGGTGCAGGCATCTAGAGGGGTCCGGGGGCATTCTCCCCCAGAAAATTTTTAAAAATTGGGTAGCTAGAGTTGCTCTGTTGATCATTTCAGGACTCTTCTATTAAATTTGCGCAGCCCAGTTTTTGAAGAAAACAGAAGATACAGAAGATACATTTTCACCAAAATTTAACTGAATCTCTTAGAAGTTATCGCCTGACGCCCGCGATAGTCCAGAAACGTAAAAAAATTGTCCAGAAACGACTGACGCTACTTGTCTGTGGTTTAGAATTTGGGGCGTCCACTACTGACGGCTGTATTGACTACAAATGCATTGTACCGTCATCGCGAAGTCGAAATTTTGTTCTTGTACGAAGCTCAAACAAACAATATCTTTACCAATACTGCCAATGCCTAAAATACATGCTGTAGATAATTGAAGACATTTTCACTTAAAACTACCAGTTGATTTTCAAGTGGGTAAGTGGGAATTGACAAGGGCCCAGAGACTACTGGGGAAATTGTATGATTTTCGCGCTCACTATTGGGGAAGGCATTGGGCCTAGTGGGGAACGTTCCCAAGTAGTTACACTGTTAAAAAATGCCCTGTAAGGAGTATACAATGTTCATCACGTGTACTTTTTCTAAATTTTTGAATTGAAATGGCTTCACATCGTTCTTAGTTTCTAAGAAAAATTAAATTCAAATTAAAGTTATATAACCGTTCTTGATTGTTCAGTTCTTATTTTAATTGCTGTGTTGAATAAAAAAGGGTTCTTTATTCCTTTATTCAGTTGTGTATCTGCTCAGTCCAATTCAACGCAACATGTTATGTAAGTCAACTCTTACCAAAGACAAATAGTTGACCATAATCTTCCTCCTCATGTTTGAATAACAGTAATCAATAATTACCAAAATCATTATTTCACTTTTTCAAATTGCCTTATCAAATTTCAATACTTGTTTAAAAATCGAAATCGTGTGACCTGCTGATCAAGATTTGGAGAATCCGATGTCAAAAGGATTTCAATAGATTTTGGAGACATTCAATATCGGTAAATTAGTGCAGAAGGCGTGGGTGTTTCTTGATAGGTCCTTTGTATAGAAAAACCGACTGAATTCTGTTTTGAGTTTTGATAGTTTGATGATGGTCTGTTTTGAGTTGGTCAGGTTTGCTTTAACGTAATCTAGACAAACACTTTATCAGATTACGAGCATCTCATATTACGAGATTATAGATTCCATGTTTTCTAGATTCCATGTTTTAAAGATTCCATGTTTTCTAGATTCCATGTTTTAAAGATTCCATGTTTTCTAGATTCCATGTTTTAAAGATTCCATGTTTTCTAGATTCCATGTTTTAAAGATTCCATGTTTTCTAGATTCCATGTTTTAAAGATTCCATGTTTTCTAGATTCCATGTTTTAAAGATTCCATGTTTTCTAGATTCCATGTTTTAAAGATTCCATGTTTTCTAGATTCCATGTTTTAAAGATTCCATGTTTTCTAGATTCCATGTTTTAAAGATTCCATGTTTTCTAGATTCCATTTTCCAGTTTCCAGATTCCAGATTCCAGGTTTTAAAGATAGCCGAATGGTATTTAACTCATAATAGCTTAACATCGCCTTGCCTATTACCTTCGTAAGACACCTTTTCGTACTTCTAATCAATCTTTCCCACATTCCTCCTTGCCATGGTGCAAGTTCGATTATGAATTTCCATTTGACTCCCTTAGATGTAAAATACTCCCTTAATCTCTGTGCTCTCGTTAAATTCTTGATTTCCTTTGCTGCAGCCTTATATGTCTTTGCATTGTCACTTATCATTAAGGCAGGCAAACCTCTTCGTGCTGTAAATCTTCTGAATGCTCTGATAAAAGATTCTACATCAAGAGACTCAACTAATTCTAAGTGCACCGCCCTTGTTGATGCACAAGTGAATAAGCATACATAACATTTCATCTCTCCTTTATTTTCGACCATTAACGGACCAGCAAAGTCTACACCTACATTCTTAAACGGTGGCCCGTCATCCACTCTGTACTCTGGTAAATCTGGACAAAATTTAGTCTTAAATGACAATCCTTCATGCTTCTTGCACAGAATACACCGTCTTACAACTTTCTTCACCAACTCCCTCCCCCGGATTATCCAATATTTCTCTCTCACTGCATTCAATGTATCATTTGTGCCATTGTGCATAACCTTACTATGATACTCTTTTGCGATAAGTTCTGAAAATCGATGTTTGGAGGGCAACAAGATTGGCACTTTGCTATCATAAGCAATGTTAGCATTCTTAATCCTACTTCTACAGCGTAATATCTTATCGTTGTCCAGGTAGAGATTGAACTGGTTAACATAAAGTGGAATCCTTCCTTCGTTCTTTCCCTTGTCTTTCATCTCTAAGTAACTGATCTCATTCTTAAAGGATTCCCTTTGAATAGATTCAATAGTAACCTTTTCTGCCTTTTCAACTTCTGTTGAGCTTAACTGGATCTCACTATTTCTATTTCGTTTATTTTTGGCATTGTTAATGAACCTCAATAGCCATGCTACAGTTCGAATCAATCTATACTTGCTACTGAACCTGCGTATGTCGATTATATCACTAAGTTTATAGTCCTGAGACTTAGATATCATTGCATGGGTAATAAGCCTTTCACATTTTGTTGTTTCATTCATTGCCTTGTTCACTTCTTGCTCGTTATCCTTGGGAAACCTTGGCCATTCATTCTCATCTGCTTTCAAAAACACTGGACCCTCCCACCAAAAGGAATCTGGCTTTAAGCATTTCTTATAACTGCCCCTTGAGGGTAAGTCTGCAGGATTATGAGCTCCTGGACAATAGAACCACTGTTCTCTCTCGGATGTCTTCAAAATTTCGCTCACTCGGTTTCTTATATATGGGGTCCATGACTTATTATTCTTAATCCAACATAACGAAGCTATCGAATCTACCCAATAATAAGTCTTAATTTCTGTTATCTCGAGCTCATCCTGAATTATTCCTTTTATGTTATGAACTAATTTTGATAGCAATACTGCAGCCGACAATTCTAACCTAGGAATGGTCTGTTGTTTTATCGGGTTGACCTTGGCCTTGGATGCAAGTAAACGTGTTTGAACGTTTCCGGAGCTGTAAATGATACGCAGATAAACTACACAACCTTGAGCCTTCTCACTGGCGTCAGAGAAGCCGTGTATTTCTACACGCTCGACCGAACTCTCTCGCTCAAATATACAACGTCTGATGCGAATATCATGAAACTGGGTCAAACTTGACATCAAGTTTTGAAACTCTTTGAGATAATTTCCCTGTAATTCCTCGTCCCAGCCTACTTTGTTCACGCACAAATCCTGAAATAAAACCTTTAAATTTATGATGAAAAGGCTTAAGGCTCCTATAGGATCAAAAATCTTTGCAGCTATCTTCAAAAGTGACCGCTTCGTTGGAGGCAGAGTCTTAGCACACTCAATGACGTCATGAAAATCATAAAACAAATCGTCTGATTCGTGATTCCAATTTACCCCTAAGACCTTCGTGTTGACCTTAGATTCCGTAATTCCTATGTCCACTTTATTATCACATGACTTTGACTCATCTTGGGGACGCCCATTTTGCTCAAGTGCCTCAATTTCGTTCATTAGCTCCTTGTCGTTACTTGCCCATTTACGCAAATTGAAGCCACCCTTTGCCATAATTTCCTTAGACTTGGCATAAATTTCTAAGGCCTCTTCTTTAGTTCTTGCGACACAAGATAAATCGTCTGCATACAACCTATTGAGCACGTTACATACTTTAGGATATTCAATTGCAAATTTGGCGACATGTTTGCGTATCGTTTCTCCTAAGATCGAAGGACTGCTCGTTAATCCGAATACTAATCGCTTGTGTCTAAGTTCTATTATTGTCGGATTAGCCTTACTTATATCGTCAAACCACAAAAATCTTAGCTTATCTTTGTCGGTTTCGTTTATTTGTATCTGCAAGAATGCTGCCTCGACATCCGCTGTCAGTCCTATTTCCTTCATGCGAAAACGCACTAGAGTGTCGAATAACAAAGGCATATAATTTTGTCCAACTTCCAACTGTTCATTCAAAGAAGGAGACTCGTTGTCGTTCTTAGCGGAGCCATCAAAGACTATTCTCAATTTCGTGGTCTCTCTATTCCGCCTTACGACCCCATGATGACACAGATAATGGACTGCATGTTCCGCCCTTCCATTAATGTTTGGAACGATCTCAATAATGCCCTTGGCAATTTGTTCCTTAAAATAATTATCATACTCATGCAATAATTCAGGTTGTTTCTTCAAACGCAAATACAACGAGTTTAAACGATTTCTACTTAATTCATAATGAGAATCTAAATCTGCATTAGAAAATTGAGATTTCCACGGCAAACTCACCTCATATCTTGAGTCCTTTTCGTTGAATGTAATTTTCATCTCTGAAAACGCTTCTTTCTCTTCTTGATCTTTACACCCTTCTTTACTCTCATTGTCAGTCAATCCACAAGCCTCTTGTTTCCAAAATTTGTTCAGGGACTCTGTGATTTCTCGTTGTTCTTCAAGCACTTCATTTCTGCCTGGTAGAAAATCTAAAACTAGAGTAGAATTTACGTTAAAACATGTAATGTTTTCATTATCGTACGCAACAGGCCCTGATAACAACCAGCCCAGTTTGCTGGATACAGCGATAGGCCCAGAACTGCCTTTCCTCGTGTCTCCTGTAATAAAATCAAAGTAAAAATTCGCACCAACTAAGATACTTATATCCTTATCATTATGATCCTCGTAGCTATCTGCAAGTTTCAGCCCTGTCAAGTGCGCGTAGTCGCTTACGCTTACGCGAGTCGCTATGGGAGAACATATGGTGGGAAAACTTAGGGCCTTAATCGGGATAACGCTATTTTCTACCTCTACCTTAAGGCTAACAACATCGCAATCATTCTTGATACGCTTATCTGTGCCAAAAGTGTTCACATTTACTGTCTCTTTTCTTTCTCCTTTTAGTCCAAGTTTTTTCTTCAAGCTTTCGGTTATATAACTTCGCTGCGATCCTCCATCGAAAAGTATGTTGACCTTCATCTTTTTCGTCTCGTCTTCCCCATAAACTATTGCTCTGGCTGTTTGTAATAATACACCACCTTGGCCCTTGGTGGCCATCGTCACGGAATCCTTTTCTGTGTTTTCCTTGGGCTTGCTTTCTGGCCTTGGCTTGTCTACGCCACAAATTGCTGTGTTGTGCCTTTTCCCGCATTTCTTGCACCTCAAGTTGCTTCTGCATTCTTTCGCAATGTGACCAATCTTTAAACAAATGAAACAACGTTTCGCATTCTTCAAAATTTCTTTCCTTTTTTCGATATCTTTTAATTCCGTACAGTCTGAAGCATAATGTTCTTTCTTACAGAAAAACATTCGATTTTTCTCGTGTTTTGGGCAGCCACAAAAGCCCTTGTAGTTCCGGTTGGCGCTGATACTTCTTTCTCTGGTTTTTTCTCATTTATTCGGATCTTTGAGCTCATTTCCCGGGCTTCAATTTCTTTTCTAATTATTTCAAGGGTCCCATCAATGTCCCAGACATCTTCGGTCGTCTTTCTAGCGACCTGAATTGAGATTTCGCTAGGCATTCTTGCCATGATGACTGGAATTAATAAACTGCCGTATTCTTTCGAAGTGACTCCCAGAGATTTTAATCCTCTGATATGTACATTCAGCGTGTCATAGATTTCCCTCAGAGAGGATACTCCACTTGACTTATTTCCAAGGTTCAGCAATGCCTGCATATGCGTGCTAATGATTTGTTGTGTTTTCCCAAAACGTGACTTTAGAATATCTTTCGCTGCCTCGTAGTTTTCTTCGCATATGTCCAAGCCTTCGATGGCCTTAAAGGCCTGACCTTCGAGTGATGTTATCAGGTAGTTCAGCTTCTGAATTTTTTGGCAACTCTTCGTTTTCGTCGATAATACAGGAAAAACTTTGCCAGAAGGCCTGAAATCGTGTAACATCTCCGTTGAATCTTGGTAAATTATACTTCGGCAAACGAACACCTACCGTTCCTCTACTACCACTGCTCGACGTATGGCTAATGTCGAGTTGAACTGGACTTTGTGTTGGACCTTCGTGGTTTGGTCTTGTTTCTCTATTCTTTGCGTTTTTTCTCTATTTCGTCTACTCTGTGCATGAATATTTCTAATCTTGTAATAATTTCTGTCATTCTTGTTCCGATTTCTGTGGTTTCATCCACCTCTCTGTCGATCTCGTCTAGATCGCATCGGTCTAAAATCTTATCGTTCAGTTCTTCTATGTATTTTTTCTTGTCTTTTAGAGATATTAACACAGTACTCACTTTTGTCTTTATTTCATCGTTGAGTGTTTCTGGATTTTCTTTTAAGTAAAGTTGAGCATCTCTCTCGAGCTTGGTGACCGCGGCCTTGTTGCCTCCTCTGATCTTTCTTAGTCTTTCAATACCATCGTCTGTTCGTTCAGTTGTAGCCATGTTCTTTTTTCTTCGACTCTAGTTCTTCTTCTTATTTCAAATCTTCGACAAATCCTTATTGCTCCTGCCCCACGTTGGGCGCCATTATGTTGTATCGAGTGGTGGAGCAGAAAACAGACTTTGTTTATAATGATAATGATTTAATATGAATAAAGAAGATAATATAAAATACTGACATAACTTGTGGCTACTACTTTTTCATGATCTTAGCTTTACGATCTCTGTGAACAACTGAACCTTTACCGCTAATGACATGCACATTGTTACAGGATATACGTCATAGAGGACTGGTACCTAGTTTACAACACTAACTAACTAACTAACTAACTAACTAACTAACTAACTAACTAACTCACTAACTAACTAACTAGCTAACTAACTAACTATAACTTACTAACTAACTAACTGACTAGCTAACTAACTAACTAACTAACTAACTAACTAACTAACTAGCTCACTAACTAACTAACTCACTAACTAACTAACTAGCTAACTAACTAACTATAACTTACTAACTAACTAACTCACTAGCTAACTAACTAACTAACTAACTAACTATAACTTACTGACAAGCTAACTAACTAACTAACTAACTACCTAACTAGATAACTAAATAGCTCTCTAAATAGCAAAGTAAACCAGCTGACGAACTAGCTAACTAAATAAATAGCCAACTAAAATGACTAACTAAGTAGGATGGAAAAGGAACAGCTTTTTCATTTTAAGTCAAAATAAGTTTGGCTATTACAACAAAAGCCTTAACAAATTTTGCCTTTCCCTGCCTCGTACAACATGTGTCAAATTTTTATTCCAAAAGGCCAGGTTCGATCTTATCTTTTTCCATTAACGTTTTTTCTTTCCATTGATCATGCCCTTTGATTTGAGGCCCGTCTAGGTCCTTCGCCGACATAATATAAAATAAAGAAACAAAAACAAACTTTGTATACTAAAAGCCTATTTATTGAGACTCGAAGACGGAGGGATTCCAATCATCTGTCTCCGACTCATCTATCTCTCCGACTTATTTTGACTTAAATACTGTACAATCTTCTTTTTATAAAGAACCTACCTCCAGGCCTAGTTCTTAAAGTCCCTTATTTCGGACCTCTTTTGAGACGATTGTAGTTCCAAAAGTTAGTTAATAGTTCCTTTATCTAGTCAATATCCTAGTGCCTTTTCACTATGGTTTTTCCGATTGTATGTGTATATCCAAGGAACTTCATTTCAGTGAGTACGAGGCCATACACGCTTTTTTTTATAAAGAACCACTTTATAAGGAACCTACATGTAGAAGGCCCGAAAATTTAAAGGACTTATACTACTAAAGAGAAAATCATTAAGGAATTTTTCAAATGTTGAATGATTTTATCACTCCAAAAAATCAAGAATTAGAATGCCGTTTTTATGCATTTGCAGTCGGAAATCACGTACATTGTACTTTACGCATGTATCAAATCTTATCCTTGAGTAGTCTCGAGCTTTGCTTACATGCAAGTGTCTCTGTATAGTTGTCATTAAACCATATTTGTAGTTAAAATTCATTCTATATTCTAGTGACTATGGAAAACTATGAGTTTGTTCAGCCGCCGTCTCATTTATTTACATAGATTGTTTGGAGCGTCTATACATCATATCCCTCAAACGTTGACGCTCACAATTTGATCAAAATGAATATGCAGTTCTGTTCATTAAAATCTTTTAGTGTTGCTTTTGCTTTTTTAAGCAATGCATTTGCAGTAACACACTGATAAGGTTTTTTTATACTTTGATTTCGCCGCTAGTTTTAGATGAAATGTTTCTTCAAACAATTTTTCTTCTCGCAATAGTTTTCCGTCTGTGTTTCTTTCCCTCCTAGTCCATACATCAGGGAATTTTACTAATTTTTCTATAAAATTAATAGATAAGATCAAACGGTGTTCGTCAATATATGAAATTTGCTCGTCAAGCAATGTTTTAACGTTTCGCCACGTCACAAAACATTGCTTGATAAACAGGATTTGTTGGGCAATGTTTTTGATCGTTCAACGGTCAAACATTTTGCTTGATAAGCAAATTTCAAATGTTTGACAAACATTGTTTGATCGTTTTGCCTGGGTTTTTGAATCAATTTTCTTAGTCGTGCTTTGGTAATTCATCTGCATGATCCACTTTTCTAGGCTTTTCTTATTTTGATTACTTTTTTCAACATTATTTTATAGGAACATAATGGCAGTTTGGTTGGTTGTGGTTGGAGCACTTTTGTGTATCACTGGTACAACTGCACAGAAAGGTAAGATACAGATGCTGTGTATTTTCCTACTTTTATGTTTTTTGTTGACGATGATTGTAATCATGATGATGATGATGATGATGATGATGATGATGATGATGATGATGATGATGATGATGATGATGATGATGATGATGATGATGTTGGTGTTGGTGTTGGGGGTGGTGTTGGTGTTGGTGTCGATAATGATGATGATAATGCTGATGATGATGGTGGTGGTGGTGGTGGTGGTGGTGGTGATGCTGATTATTATCATGATTATGATTATGATTATGATTATAATTATGATTGGAGTTATAATTATGATTATTAATAAAATTCTAAATCTGATGATGATGTTGTTTCGACTTTAATTATGATCAAGATCATGAATCTGATTTTCTTTAATCTATATGATTATGACTATACTAGGATAATCATTATGATTATGATCAGGATATTATTGTGATCATTTTTCGTTTCCATAATTTTGCTATTTTACAGCAAATTTTGTGTATCTGAACCTTTTCTTTGCAGACAGCAAAAGGTTGAGTTTGTTTGCTCATAACAAAGCTCGTTCTCAACACGTGGACACCCCTGATTTGACCTGGGATGAAAATTTGGTAACTCAGGCAAAAAGACACGCCAACAAATTGTTACTAAAGAATTACTATTCTACTTCCTCCAATTACATCCTTGATCATTCAACTGACAATGTTGGGGAGAATGTTTACATTGGTAACCATGGTGAATACTCTGATAAGGAGAAGACTGTTGCGGATGCTGTCAGAGCATGGTAAGTTTGCGAATGAAATGGATGCCTACGTACAGAACATACATCACCTCATCTTTTATCCCCATACTTGTTTTTCCTTATCTATGCATATCACAATATATTTGGCATTAATTGCAAACACTAGGATAGATTTGTCCACAAGTGGCATACCACAGTAGAAGTGATTTGAATCTTGGCTATACGATCAGAGAGCCAACGAGTAACCACATTTCCACTTATCTAAAGAACTCTTTGACTTGGAGAATTATTCGGTGATTCCAATGAATTCTATAGCTCAGGCCTCAGAGGAAGCGTCGTTAGCTCTCTTATTATGCAGCTCTATTTCGAGTCCCATCCTGGTATGCCACTTGTGGAAAAGTATATCCTAGTGTTTGCCATTCGTGACAAATAAATACAAATATGTATGGTGCTGAATAAGGCTCAACTTAGCCGAAATACAAAGAGTCGAACGGAGGAGAGCCTTGGGCTGTATGACTTGGAGAGTTACTTGGTGATTTCATTGAGCTCTATAGCTCAGTAGAAACGTCGTTGGCTCTCTGATCATGCAGTCGAGGTTCGAATCCCATCGTGGTAGTCCTAGTTATCGCTAACGGCTGGCGACCGACCTCAAAACTGCTCAAAACCTTGTTTAGCAAAGCAAGCAGCTATTTGTAGCTGTTGCTGTTGTTGCTGTTTGCTAAGAGAGGGAATCATGTAATAAGTCTAGATTAATGATACAAACTTGTAATTATTCTTTGCTCTTTGAAATTTTAGGTATGCAGAAGGCATCGACTACAATTATTATCAGATTGCACCATTTGGACGCTATTGGCATTTCACACAGGTATCTCGAATGTTCTATGACGATAACCTCTTTCTCTTGCAATTTAGCTTGTATTTCGTTCACCCTTGGACATGTGCCATAGTTCCCGCTCATTTATTTGGATTGCTACATGCTCAAACTCCAAGTCTGAATAAGATATCCAAAACCACAACAACTTAAGGTTGTGACCGGCGGCAGCAATAACTATGACACATATAGTAAGTGACACCTACCAATGAATACAAAATCTAAATACACGTTTTTTTTATAAGGAACCTTAACTCTGAGTTGAGGCTGGAGTTCCTTAATTTTTCAACAAAATAAGGCTTAAGTTCTTTATGCTGTTCCTTTTCGTGAGATATGTTTGAATACTGATTTTAAAAGCAAATTCATATAAACTTGCTTCATTGTCTAACTTTAAATATAAATGGAGTCATTGTTATTCTGCCATTTTTTTGCACAAATCGTCTTGTTCTTGAAAAAAATTATTCTTAGTTTTTCATCCGAGCCTCGACAATTCCTTAAAGTTCCTTAACTTTTTGGGAATTTTCAGCCTCGAGTTCCTTATAAAGGTGTTGCTTATAAAAAAAACGTGTATACTAAAAACCGCCCTAGGTGGTTATTACAGAGGGACCCTTAATAGCAACATTGCAGAAATAGCAAGGGCTTTTGTGGACTTGCTCATTGGAGGGAAGCACTTAAAGAGGGAAAGCGCTTGGTAGAGGCATGGTAGAGGAAATACGGCATCATTACAAAACGTGCACATAAAGGCAAAGGTCTTAGGTTCGAGACCGTTTCTGGTCGTATTAATTTCTTACGTTTGCTCCAAACAATTTTGTTGGTTCAAAGTATACTTATTACCTGAGTCCCAGTTATCGCTCATGAGACCGAGGCCAACACTAAAATGAGGTCGCTCAATAGTTGTAGCAGGGTGTCGGGGTGGTGGAGGAGCGGAAACTAACGACTCATGCAATAAGTCTAGGTTCAAAGAACACACTCAAATATTTTGTTCCTTATTTGTTTTTATATTAGGTTGTTTGGAAATCAACAACAAAAGTTGGTTGCGGTTGGTCATCATACGTGAAGCACAATCGAAGACACACTGTCATTGTTTGTCAATATCTACCAAAGGGTAACATCAGCATTGGGTTTAGAAGCAACGTTAAACAATTGAAATCTGGAGGTAGGAGTGGAATTCCATTTAATAGTAGTCCAGTGGATGCAATGGGGTAGCCTGGGAGTCAATCAACCCCGGGATGGGTACATGACTTAGGGGCCAATGGGGATATGCCGTCCAAATTTACGCTAACCCTAACCCAACCCTATCACTGACCCTGATCCATCCTCTTATAATGTAGGAAAAGACCCTATATTCACCCGTTGCACCTGTTCTAAACAGAGGCGCCCGGCGGACTGGCAGCGAATCTCAAGGGTTGCTATTTCCAGTAAAAGGGGCCTGTTTTCACGATAGCAATTTGTCTTGTTAGTTGCTTCTAGCGAGTTTCTGTGTAAAAAATCAAGGGCAAAGCAAGGGCTACTGTTCATGTTAACACTTCTTTTCTTATTTGGGATATTTCGTTGGCAAAATCGTCTCCCTTTTAAACATATGTTTCGCATTTCTATATTTTCTTGCTTGCATATTTTCTTGCTTCCATATTTTTGTGCGCATAAGCTGATTATCTTTTTATTTTTACTTCTTTCTAATTATCTGCATTGAGAAACAATTTCTGTTATTTCCAACTGTTTTCAGACTGAGCAAAACAAATCCAAATCTCTTCGAAATCCCAAGAAATCGATGAGATTTGCTCAATAAACAACAAAAACAGTTTGTTAAAGACCCTATATAACAAGAAGGCCCGGGTTGCAACCGCAACCTAGCAACCCTGCCAGTCCGCCCCTGGTTCTACATAGGTACATGTCTCATTTCTAAATTTTAGAAATTGGCCTTTATCCTTGTCCGATATTTCATTCCAAGCAAACTATTAAAATTAAAACTGTACTAAGAACATCTTCGACGCGATTTAACATTTTGTATTTGTCTCAAATAAGGTCAATTTCTGGGTTTTCTTTAATTTTCCACCCTCTTATATCATACGCATGTTAAGAAAACTTTAGTGGCCAAATCCCACCCATATCGGCGGCACATACCCGTACCCAAATCATACGAAGCATCATCTGGGCAGTAACCACCCCTTTATCGCTTAGAGGGGTTGGAATACATTATAATGAAATAGTTTCAGACGATCCAACTGTCGAACTATATTTTACCCAAAATTTTCACCGTCCGAACGGTTGTAGATCAATGAAGTATAAGTCATAAATTGTCACTTAAGAGTTGCCAAAGTGGTATCCAGGGTACCAAAATGTCTCTTACTAAATTGATCACATCCAATCTTTCAGGAAAATCGTATTTGACAACTGAAGAACTCACTCCACCAAGATTCATACCAAAACCGGGAGGTAAGGATTAAAATTTCTTTAGTCTTATCATTTTGGTAGACGCACCACATGAGTCTCTAATTTACCCTCGCCTACCTTTAATTTGGACAAAGCAACAATAGCAGCATCGAGTTAATTGGTGGGACGTATGTAATGATTCTATCATTTCGGTACAGTTCAATAATTTGGCCTCCTGTTTTCAGTAGACGCCTTCTCTTTTTGGTAGATTTCGAAGCGTATTTGAACAAGTTCGAAAACATTTTTGCCTTGACGCAAGTGTTTGTTTGAGGAGCACAGTTTTGCGACGTGGCCAAATGGTAAAACATTTAAATGTTTGACAAACAATGTTTGGCATGGACCTAAAACTTAAAAATTCTCAATGAACGCTTGCTGAAACTGCTTAAGTGGATTCCTCTTCATGGTATGGAGGGAAAATGGTAAACTTCCGGAATTTCAAATTATCGATAAGTGTAACCGCTTCAACTGCTCGGTGTAAGAGTTGCCTAGATGAATGACGGTTTTATCATTTTCTTTCATATTTACTTTTTCCTCCGCAGAGGCCTGTCCATACACTGACACAGGCGTCCCAGGAGCATGCACTGGTATGAAACCGTATTGCAATGACCCAGCATTGAAAAGCTTTTTACACAGTGATTGCCAGAAAACTTGCTTCTGTTGAGCAAAAGCAACAAAGGTTAGTCTCTATTGAATATCTTGACTTGAAATAAAGATGATTTCAACCTCGTCCCAAGGGAGAATAGGCCTCTTTGTAAAACTCCGCTATCCAACTGTAGACTTACTATACGAGTCGTAGTTATCGCTATTGAATTGAATTGCAGGGCGCTCAAACTAACTGAAGCGAACAACAACAACATCAATTCAATTCAATGTGAGCGAAAGTTAGGGGCTAGGGTAGACTCACTACAAAAATCGTAGATTCGCTCCCAGCCCCCCACGCAACACAGCCCGCTCATGCTACGATCCGCTCGTAGTTTGAGCTGCCGCCATTAACAACAGCAACAACTATTTTTTGATTTTACATTTTGTTGAATGAATTGAATTGAGGTGAAGGCAGCGAAAACTACGACTCATGTAGTAAGTCTAGGACTTGGGAAGCAAGTCTAGTCCAACTGGTCCATATTCCAAATCGATTTGACGGTTGGAATTCGTGGAAATTCGATTTGGGGCCTGGGGACGAGGTTGGGATTTAATCCACCGAACCACTGATTTAATCCACCGAACCACTGAACCTCTGGATAGTTGTGTCATCACTGTATGCCTTAGTGACTGCTCTGGCAACACTGTAACTTGCAGCTTGCTCTGGCAACACTGTAACTTGCAGCTAACTTGTAATCGTGGGACCTGTGGATTCTGTTTATTTGAAGCAGGGATGTACCGTTTTCGGCGTAAGACCCTGGCCAAACGATTAAACATCTCTGTTCAATCATTTGAGGCTTGCTTTTCAATCAATGTTTGACCGCTTAGTCTCGTCATGAAACTTTGTTCTGCTAGCAAAATGTGTTTGGCAATTTTTAAATTTCAAAACATTTTATGTTTTTGACATGCAAAAAAGTTATGTTTTTGACGTGGCCAAACGGTCAAACATTGTTGGTCAAACATGTGAGATTTGCTTTTCAATGTTTGACCGTTTGGCAACCTCACAAAACGCTGTTCAACAAGCAAAATAAATTTGATAATGTTTCTTTTTGAATTTCAAAACACTTTGTGTTTGTAACAATTGTTTAAAATTCAGTGTTTTGTCACATTTTCTAAACGGTCAAAAAACGCTGATAAAACATTTGAGGTTGGCCTTTCAAGCAATATTTGACCATTTTGACCGTTTGGCTGCGTCAAAAAACACTGTTCGACAAGCAAACCGCGTTTCCCCGCGTTTATCAAATGTTGTCTTGAAATTGCAAAATATTTCATGTTTGTGATTGTAACAAGCCAAAAATGTTTGATGACCAATGTTTCTTGGCGTGGCCAAACGGCGAAACATTAAGTTTGAGAAGAAAAATTTCAAATGTTTGGCAAACAATGTTTGGGCCTCAAGCTTGTCCGTCGCAATAATGCGCATTTTAACGCTTGTTTTCATCAAGTTCGATCCTCTACCTGGCATAAGCGGATTTTTTAATTTATTTTATAGATCTGGTCTTCATGCTTGGAGTTTGAATCTACAGTGAAAGGTTGATTATCTAGCTAGATAAACAGATACAAATCAATAAAAACAATTCTAATTTTCAATGATTCGTGTGTGACGAGCAAAATCAAAATGATTTCTTTCTTTGTTCGATTCTTTGGAACCGCAAAAGTCCTGGTACTAATGCTAAGTTTATACTGAACGGAATATTGTTCACGTCACAGAATATTGTTATAAACGTTACTACTTTTGCTAGATATGTAAGAAGCTACACGCAGATTTGTTAAGAAACTGGTTTATGAGAAGCCTGCTTTTAGCATATGCTTCTAGAGACCCAAAAATTTAGAAACTGGTAAAACAATCTAGAAACCATAGAAGAAAATATTGTGAATTCGAAAAAAAACCTTTTCAAAGAGGTCTGGGTCGGCGCGACATTTTTCTGGAAAATGGTATACATGTTGAAAATGGTATACTTTCTGGAAAATGGTGTACAAGAATCCTCTCCACGTGCAAAGACCAGAATTGCAGTCGTTTCAGGAGAGATTTTACAGCAAATTTTGCTTCAAATGCACGTTTAGATGAAGTTAAAGTGAAAGAAAGGATTCAAGTCTCAGTTTGCTCTAGGAGGCATATAATCAAGTATTTTCTTTTTTGTGAGTTACTTGCATCTTGTTTCCTGAATTTCTACGAATAATTTTAACATTTACTGCCAAAGACTCCTTTCCTCTCTTAGTCTTCCATTATTCATAAATTCAAAGTAGAATCTGCTGCGCTACCTCTCGTAAGGCTGCATAAGGCACTGCAATCAAGGTTATTGTACATGGAGAGGATTCCCTTACTCGGGGAATCCTTCACTATATCTACCATTTTCCTGAAAAAATGTCGCCCCGAACCAGACCTCTTTGAAAAGGTCTATTACTCTTAGGTGCCTAATTGCCGGGGTCCCAATTAGCGGGGGTTGGATTTTTGTTGAAAATTAATTGCCGGGGGTCCCAATAAGCGGGGGGTTCGATTTTTGTTCAAAGTTGTTCTCCTTCCCAGACTCAATTTTTATCTTATTTTGTCTATGCAAGACTGGTATCTATTGATTTTGTGATTTTGAATACTCTGATATGAATTTTCAATACGCGTCACTTACGCAAAGTTGAAAAATTTAATAAGCGGGGGGGTCCAAATAAGAGCGGGGGGGGTTGGAAAAACTTTCAAAAATTAATTAGCGGGGGGGACGGCAATTAGGCACCTAAGAGTAGGACGCAAAAAATTCTCACAATTAGATAATACATCTGCTATTTGCTATGAATGATTCCCATATAGCTATCATTTTCAAATTCATAATACCAAAACATTTATCCATATTTTTCTAATAAACTGAAAACATATACATACAAAACAAATACAAAAAAAAACAAAAACAATTAGGAGAAGAGGAAACTAAGGGCGCACTTTTTTGGCCACATTTTGTTTTCAGCAGACGCCTTCTCTTTTCGGTAGACGTCGGAACATATTTTTTTGGTACCGTCTTCTGAAAACCGCAGGTTTGGTAGGCCTCCAAAACCTTCTGCCCCTGAAGCTGGAAGGTTTTGCAGACATTGCAAGGAATCTCGTTCTCGTCTTAAAACGAATGTTTTTGAGCTTATTCTGATTAGCCTACCGTTTTCAGCAGCTTGGTTTCTGTGGTTGAGGAAACTTTTCCTGCTTGTTTTCAGAATTAGGAAGGTCTGCCAAAAACAGGAGATTACCAAAAATATGCCCTAATAAAAGATTTTGTGGTGATTTGTAAGAATGTCCATGCTTAATGCATGTTAACATATGTTGGTTAAGCATCAGTAGCCCAAATGAATGCATGGAAGATGAAGCATCAAAAAGATGCAACCTAATTTATCCTTAATGGGCTCTTTCGTTTACGTATGTAGAAAATGGGAGAAATGGGGGGGTGAGACCTTTCTAAAAAATGAAATTTTCAAAGAATTAATAAGCATCCCCCTTTAATTTGGCAATTAAGGGAATTCTTGCATATCGCACTGACACTTGACACTTTTTTTTGCAAAACTGCTAGCAAGAAGTTTTAGCTTGCCCAAATTTATCTAAATCAATATGTTGAAGGCATTTCAGCAAATAAATATAAATTCCCAAAGTTTCTATGATAAAGAATTGATTCTTAAGGATTTCTCCTTGAGGAAGGTCCATGATTTGTCGATGTTACACAGATGTTTGCTCATTGAGTTTGCTATTTGACATATTATGCTTGGAAAAGTGTAGAGCATTTGCAAAACTCATAAATGATACTAATAGCTAGGCTATGGTTATGAAATAAACTATTTAAATTCTTACAAGAGTTCTAAGCCTTTTGGCTGACAACTTTGGCTTTCAAGATACCCAGACTTCTCAGCTTGCTTACAATAACTGGTGTGCAAGTTACTGTCAGAAATATACGTACTGGCATGAAGACTTTATGACAGGCATATGCCACAACAAACGTGCTTGCTCCGGTTGCAAGTCCTGCCTCTGATGCGATGCCAACTTTTTGCAATAATGCCACCATGTCTATGCCACTGAAAAAACAATGGTAAGAATTGGAATTAGACTATCCTATTTCTTCCAATGAAGACCAGGGGTTCAGTTAATTAAAAGATTTCAGGGTTGGTGGTCATTTGTGGTATTGGTAATTGAGGGGTGGCTTCTTTTAGGAGGCTGTCATTCACTAATTTAATTCTTAAATCTAAGAACTAATTAAACCAAGTAAACCCTACTCAGCTTCTACTTATTATTCTGTTACATTTTGTTGATAACATTAAACTTTGCATCCTTATTTATACCTGCTCACTATCATATAACAAATGCCCAGCGATGTCAGACTGATTGAAGTGTGAAAAACAACAGCTGTAGTTCCATATGCAGCGAAGATCCTTGCTAATTTCTGTCTCTGGGTTAATGGCTTAATACTATCTTCATCTTTCTGCACATTTTCCTCTTTGCTACACAGCAAACTTTTGGTGCTGAAATGTTTTCCCTGGTCAACCCTTGGCAAAGACTGGATCCCTGCCCTCCTCGATAAAAAATTAAACTGTTTTTCGATATGGCAAGGATACGCTAGAGTGTTGTGCATGCCAGATAAACTTCGCTGGAAAACTTCATACGATTTTGAACTTGCACGGGCAAGATTTAGTTTGCTTAGGCCTATTTCATTTTCACAGGCTTTCCGCAAAAGACCAACTTCGTTTCTCAAAACAGCGAAACGATGCATGTCGTTTTACTTTCTACAACTCCTCCAAATGTCAAAAACCAGAAAACAGCCTGTTTTCACCGATTTGATCGCTTGTTTTCTAAATATTTGTATTTTTCCTCATACTTTCACATGTCGAACAACTCGTCAAAGTTATCAGTTCTTTGGAAGCAAAATGTCCCAGCATGCCATGTGCAACTATCAACAATAACAAGAACAGCAGCAACTACAACTGGAAGAATATTTTAGTCACCAGGCTCTTTTTTCTCCAATTAACCAATCAAATCGCGAGATTCCTCAAACGGTTGCAAAAGGCGCTTCAAATTAAAATAACCAGCATGCCTTAGTGAAAATAATTTGTCGGTTTGATTTGGTTTGGAATCGCTTCGCTCCAAATAAACTGAAATTCAAACCTTTTTATTAAGTCTTTTTCTTCGCTTTCTGGCTGAAACCATGAATGTCTTGAACAAGGAAAATATTCACAGACCTGCGGTAAGTATAATAATGCGTTAAAATTTATATTTCTGTCGAAAAATATTGCAAATCTAAGGCGCTTGCTTGGCCTAGGCCTAAATTCCTTTCCAAAAACTCGGTCGAGTGTGGGGCATGTGCAATCAAAATTTATTTCGATTTATCTCAACGAAAATGCTTTCAAAAATTAGCCTAAAAAGGTAAGCAAAGATAAAAATTAAATTGAACTGAAAATTATTTTAGAGTTTTTTAAATTTTTACAGAACACCAAAATGATGGAAGCTGCGCAGCAAAAGACAGCCCTCCAAGACATTTCATCTCAAAATCATCAAGCCAAGATGCCTACAGCCGGAGAGAAGAGGAAAGATAATGATTGCAAAAATCCATGTTCATCAGATCAAAACTTTACACAGAAAAAAGCAAAAGCTAATAAAGATGAACATGAAAATCCAAATGAAAAGGGAAATGAAGGGTTTGTATCATAAGGATAAGAAAAGTTCAAAGATTTGAGGTTTTGATCTAGCCATTCAAATTTCACTGGCTCTAAGGGAAGAGCCCTTCCCTATATGACAATCTTACCCCAACATTCACCCTTTTTTCAGGAAACGCTGGTCATTAGATGATTTTGATATTGGAAAGCCCCTGGGAAGAGGTTGGTGAATTTCTTCAAAATATTCTGAGCTATTTTGGTTTGAAGGGCTCTCTAATATACTGCCAGTGGCATAGCAAGCATCATCGGTGCCCAGGCGCAAACCCAAACATTGTGCTCTCTATATTCCAGGGTACATTTCATGTAAACATTACGCCAAATGTATGTCAATGTTCTGGAAATCTACGCCAGAAAACAATAGAAATTGTTATTTTTAGACACTCTCATGCCAGTTTCAAATGTTATTTTACATTTGACATGCTCATACACAGAAATATCTATGTCCTATGCTGAAGATCTTTGGGCCTATGTACATGGAATGCAGCCTGGCCTATATTATATTTTTAGTCACATTCTAAGTTATGATTTTTAGCAAAAATTTTTTGCATATTTTTGCAATTTTGCACCTGTAATTTTGCGACTTGCACCTGGGAACACTTGCCCTTCCTGCCCCCTTTTGCTATGCCTCTGTGTACTGCCTGAGGGGACTTGCCAAGGATCCAAACTGGAAAGTTTGCCCATGCTTACAAGATATTGCCCAGGCAGCTCTGTCCTAGTTTTTTAAATTGGCAATGCAGCTGCCATAAAGAATAGAAGAACGATTAAGTGACCTTTTATTGCTTTTTCAACATGCAAAATGCATACAGCATTGTTAGGGTATTGCAACTTGCCAATGCAAAAATCAAACTTTCCAGTCGGCCAAAGAGTAAGCAATTGATTCCCTCTGGCTTTACTTTAATGTTACTCATTTTGCACCATCACCATGCAGGAGTAAATACAATAGCAATCTTCTGTTCCAGCCCCTTTTCTACAGTCCTTGAAAAAATGATGGATGAAGCAAATTTTTTAATAATAGTCTTTTCATCAAATCATACCTACAATCCTCACCGAAAATGCTGGGACACTTCAAATGTTTTCAAAACTCTCACTCAAAAGACACACACCCCCTTCCCCCCCCCCCAAACTGGTGTTGGCAAAATTGGTTTTGTCAGTGGTCCCAACATTGAGTCAAGGGGGATCTAATTACCCAAGTATATTGTAATGGGATCGGGGTTTTCAAGGTAAAACATACTTATTACATAGTGCTCCCCATATTTTTGGCAATGATTATAGATGAACAGTTACTCCAATATTTAAAAGGGGGATGGGGTGGCTTAAGTTGCATCAAACAATTTTTTTTTCAGTCACAAAATAACCCAAACCAAAGTTTACTCTGTAAAATAAAAAATATCATGTTCTCCATGAAGAAGTGTCCCGATAATTTGGCAATGATTGCATGATGCCCTTTGTTCCTATTAACTTTTCAGTAATTCAGTTGGTCCTCCTGCTAAATTCTGTCAGTTGATTGGCATTCAAACACAATGCGAATTCAGCCTTCCTTTTCTGATTGGTGCATTTCACTCTGAATCATTTGACCAGTTTATATTCTGCCTTAGTCTTTTTCCTGTAGATTTTTGAGAAATGAAATGTTCTGTAGCATAACTGGAATCTTTTTCGAAAATTTGGAAAATTTTTTAGAAAAACATAATGCACGCTTTTTCGAGTAGAGTAGTTAAATGGCCCTCAGTCACACGGTCGAATTTCGAGCCATTATGACATTGTCACGGCGCGTGTCGAACAAAACCGTTTGAAAATGGTTTGAAATCAATGAATGGCAGATGTCAATCTTTTGTTTTCATCCAGCAGATAACACCAATTGAAATCAAATTCGTCTTTCGCCTTGTACTGCTTCCCACAAGGTCGCAAGGGGGACGATCATGTGTCGCCGATCCTTTCCATTGATTATGCTTTGATGTTGATGATGACGATGGTGTTGATGATGTTGATGATGATGACAATGATGATGATGATAATTATGATGATAATGATGATGATCATGATGAAGATTAGGATAACGACAACGATGATAACGATTTCCATGATGATGATGATGATGATTATGATGCTGATTGTTGTCCTTCGGACATTGCGATAGCGTTGCTATTTTCCATTATGATAAAATAAATGTTTTCATTCACCATGGAACAGTCAGGCTCAAATCTTCAGACAATTTAATTTGTTGGCTTCATCTCTATGACTATAACACTATAACTGCAACACAGATTCCCAATGAAATTTTCGGAAGGTTCGTAAAGGCCCATTTCCACTTCGTTCGCATTCGCCGTTCGCTAGCGATTTAGGGGTTCGCCGCTCGCTTGCGAACAGAATACAGCTTTCGTGATCAATTTTAGGCGATAAATAAAGTAAAAATTTTTCGAAAGCTTGAGCTTAACTTGAAGCAGAAATCAAAATCGCTTCGCGTTCACCTTTTTTTGATGGCTAGCGAACAACGAATGCAAACGAAGCGGAAATGGGCCTTAAGGGTCGGGAAAACCTTCCGATTCACATTCGGCGTAGTCCTGAAGAACGCAAGGCAGGTTGAATAGGGGGCCTCGTTTTCTAACTTTTTGAAAATTTCTTCCTCTTCCTTCGAATATCTCGGCTTCACCATCGGATACAGCACTTGTGAGGTAATTTTTTTGTGAGTAAGGGGCTGATTATATGAGAGTTTTCAGCCCGGGCTGGAATTTAATCCCGGTTAAACGGGCTGCAAACTCAGCTCTCCTCTCCGGTCATCTCTCTGCAAAATTGATTTTGCGATTACTTGAGATAATTTCAGCCCTGGTTGGAATTCCAGCCCTCCTTTAGCTAGGCGGGCTAGGATTTCCAGCCCGCTTGAACGGGCTGAGACTTCTCATGTAATCGCAAATTTTATCTAGCCCAGGCTGAAAATTCTCTTTGCGCAAGCCCAGTTTGACTGTAGCTTTAGTTTCGTGCCAAAACGTTTCAATTTTGTCACCATTTGTCTTACGTTTCCATTTCAGCCCGGTTGGAAACGTTCATAACTTAACTTGCATGCAAATTTCATCCTGGCTAATCGAGCTCAAATTCCAGCCTGGGCTGAAAACTCTCATATAATCAAACCCTAAGGCTCTGATTTGATGTGGTGTATTGTTAGCTAGAAAGGTCGCCTCATAGCCGGCAGAACTCTGAAGGTCCTGAGGCGGTGAAGTTTCTGTGGCGCCGTTGTCTAATTCAGCTGGCTTGTGGTGTGAGAAGCTCGTCGAGTTCGGGGTTCGAGCCCCAGCCACGGTAACGTCATTCTCAACGCCTTTCCTTCTAATTAATTTCAACATTGTTCTTCTTTAGGAAAATTCGGCAGAGTATATCTTGCAAGAGAGAAGAAGAGCAAATTTATTGTAGCATTGAAGGTTTGAAGTTAGATTTTGTATTTGTGTTTTCAAACGGTCCACGAGATACAAGGCCATCAAATCCCCCGAGGTAGCCACTTTTCCTGCCTTTGTTAGGGACGTGCCGCCCGGGCTGAAAACTTACCAAGTTTTTATTTCAAAATTTCAAATTTGGTAAGCAAAGATTCGTATTGCATGCGACCCAAAAAAGCAAGGCTTATCTAGTTTGGACTGCAAATTAGAGTTGTAATAATGTAATGCCTTCATGATACATAAGTATTCTTGGTTTCTACGTGCGGACGCACTTTACGACAGACGAACTTTACGACACAGTTTCGTTGCTTTCTATGTTCCAAGACTCGTATTTTTTCTTTCATACGTAGGTTTTATTCAAATCGCAACTGTCGAAAGCAAATGTCGAACATCAATTACGACGAGAAATCGAAATCCAGTCGCATTTACGGTAAATATCTATTCTTCATTGGAGTTTCCTAAATTTTTGTGATCTAAGGCCCCAGCCAAACGATCAAACATTGTTTTTCAAACATTTGCAGTTCCAAATCAAGCAAAATGTTTACCGTTTGGCCACGTCATAAAATCTGCCCGTCAAGCAATGTTTAAAGATGTGACCAAACGTTCAAACATAGTTTGTGAGCCAATTTAAAATGTTTGACAAACAATATTTTACCGTTTCAGCACGTCATAAAACATTGCTGGTCAAACATAATGTTTTTGAACTTTCTCAAAAACATTGCCCGATAAGCGAATTCCAAATGTTTGACCAACAACATTGGGCCATATTTTAAAACATTGCCCGTCAATCATTATGTTTTTGAACTATTCAAAAGCATTGCCTGGCTAGTTCTGTCTGTCAAACAATGTTTTATGACGTCACCAAACATTCAAACATTGTTGGTGGACCAATTGCAAATGTTTGATAAACAATTTTTTATCGGTAGCCTAGAGGCAAAGGGTCTTCGTTTCTTATAAAGAGTTTCTTATACGAAAATAACCAGAAAATCAAAGGCCATAGCCAAACAATCAAACATTGTTGGTCAAGTCAAACATCTGAGATTTGCTTTACAAACAATGTTTGAACGTTCAACATTGCTTGACAAACATAATTTTGCTTTGAAACTTCAAAAACACTGCTTTTCACAAGCAAAAGTGTTTGACAAGCATTTTTGCAACAAGGCCAAACGATCAAACATTGTTGGTCAAACATCTGAGATTTGCTTTACAAACAATGTTTGACCGTTGGCCACGCCAAAAACATTGCTAGACAAGCAGAATTTGTTGGTAATGTTTTTGAGAAACTGCCAAAAATTTCTTCTGCTTGTATCAAGCAAAAAATGTTTGATGAGCAATGTTTTCTGACATGGCCGAACGGTCAAAAATTATGTTGGACAAGCAAATTTTAGTTGTCAACAGCGTTTGATCGTTTGGCCAGGGCCTTATACATGACTGTTAACTTGTTTCCTTTCATGGTAGGCATAACAATATACTGAGGCTGTATGGATATTTTTACGACGAAAAGAGAGTCTATCTCATTCTGGAATATGCACCTAAAGGTGAATTGTACAAAGAACTTACAAAGCGACTTCGATTCTCAGAAAAAGTCTCTGCCACGGTAAGTACAGTATGTTTTAATCTGGTCGTCAAAAATAGTCTGAAATCTGACTTTCAAGCTTTCAACCAAACTCTTCCTTTTAAGGAATTGTGTCGGGAGCTCATTGAGGGTTAGGCTCAAGCCCAGAGCTGCGTAAAATCAAGGGTCAAGGTCTTCTTAAGCCCTGTTCGAGCTATCGGAAGTAGCCTGGGCTCAGAAAAGTTTTTTTCAATGACCAAGGCATGTTCGAGTCTTGTGTGCACACGTAAAACTTAGTCTCGATTTTTGTTCTCTCAAACTGGACCAGACTGTTTTGGTTATTCCATCTAGTCGAAAAACTCTGAATCGAATGATCCCTTAGTGGGTTTTCTTGTTGAATACACTTTTTAATAAGCAGATTGACTCGTGGCCACCCCTCAGATTTGCTTAGAGTATCAAGTATTTTCTGTTGTCACAAAATGACAATTTCCTATGAAAAAGTCTGATTTTGGTTCTTTTTGCTTACACTTCAAGGGGAGGGACATTTCATTCCGCAGAAAGATGTAAGAGATTCTTGTTGAAACACAGGATTTGAAGGGATTTCCCTTTAAAACTAAAGGATTCCAAACAAAGGTGTACGAAATGAAGAAGTGAATCGACCCTTGCTGCATGTTAGTTGTAATCTACATTGGTTGCAATGATATTTAAACAAGACGCTGGTAGCCTGAGACCCTGGAAGCGAAAAAAGTTAACAAAAGAAAGATATCCCAAGCTCTAGTAACTCTACCGGTTGTTAAAGAGGTGTACTGTACTAAACATGAAAGCCGAAAGCCTTGCTTAAGTGTTAAGAAGATCGTTTCTTTTGTAGTATATCGCGCAATTGGCAGATGCTTTGAGGTATTGCCATTCAAAGAAGGTCATACATAGAGATATCAAGCCAGAAAATCTGCTTCTTGGATTGAAGGTTGGTTTATCTGTTTATGTGCACAAAAAAACATCAAAATTTTACTTGGATTAATCTTTATTTCAAAATCAACATATTTTCCGCAGTTTTCATTTCATCTATTTTTCAATCACATACATATATATATATCGCTTCACGTTGACAATCAAAGTTTCTTAACTATGCAAATACGACGTCGCAGTCAAAAGTTCCGTGAAATTAAATTTTCCAGATATGAGCGGTGTCTAAATTAAAACAGATATGTAATTTTGATAAATATGAGATTTAATGCAAACATGGTTTTGAAATAAGGGCTTTTGGAAGGTCAGCTTGTTAACGCTTTGTCTGAGTTTGTTTATCGTCGAACAAGCTGCCGCTTCAACCTAAATAAAATTTCTTTAAAATGTTTTATTACAAATTTAGAACTTTTCATACATATGAAAATCAACATTGTGAATATTAGAGGCATTAAAAATTTTCCTCAGTTCTAAAACTAAGGTGCTCCATCCGAATTGTCACAAATTTCTTATGAAGAAATTTTCTTAGATATAAGAAACTTTTAGAACGGTCAAAGAAGCTTTTTTGGACTATCATTAATCTAGGTCTCTTTTTGAATCTTTCAATACAGAGAATTGAAATTCTTGATTTTTCCAGGGAGAATTGAAGATCTCAGATTTTGGATGGGCTGTTCATGCACCATCATCAAGGTAATGGCTCTTGGACGGTTTCGTAGAGATTAATGTATACAAACGAACAGCTGTTTGAATGGATCAGGTTGTTGGTTCATTCTTGCTGCATCTCCACACTGAAAACTCGTGATTTCAGGGATTTATCTGATCGGAGGAGTTAGCCAAAGAACCTTAGTTAGATGACCTTAAGTTGATTGGATATAAAGAAGATTAGGTACGGATAGGTTTCCGTTTACGTTTTGCAACATAAGATATGTTCGCTAATAGAAGAGAGTGTCTGCATCCAGGGTCCAAAGCTCTTCAACCTGAGTTAGGTATCACTAGGGACTTGAGTGGGGTATGACCAGGGACTTGAGTGGGGGTATCACTGGATGTCTTCAAGATAGGCATAGACGATTTTCTGTCTAAAATTCCTGATGAGCCTCAACTTGTTTGATAGACCACAATGAGAAAAGCTGATAGTAGCTCTTTAGTTGACATGATCAAAATTGGATCTTTTTCAAGGGATAGACATCTTAATGTTAATCCTTAAGATATTATATCTTTAAACCTTGTAATAATAATAATAATAATAATAATAATAATAATAATAATAATAATAATAATAATAATAAACATTAGATTGCGATCAGGTCCACTTTTGGGTCAATGCATATTTGCAATTGAGTATAGCTATAAAAAAACGTTAAGAAGCTCTGGGAAACTCTAAAAAATGGGCCTTTTTCGAAAAGGCTGCCCGTTTCGGACCTGATCAACCTGTTTTCAAAGCGTATCAATAATCTATTATGCTCCCTATGTTAATGCCTGTTTTCTTTCTCCTGTAGACGAACAACTCTTTGCGGTACTCTCGATTACCTTCCACCGGAGATGATTGAAGGTAGACTGCATGATGAGAAAGTAAGTTGGCGCTTTTTTGTACCTTCCTCATTGTTGACTTTATTGATGAATCGTATTCGTATTGACGGAGCGTCTGTCAAATGGACGCAAGCAAAATGAGCAACAGAGCTTTTCAAAGGTCTCGGTCGGCCCGACATTTTTCTGTAAGATGTCTGACATTTTGAGTTAGGGCATCTTCTCCGCATGCAACGACCGAGATCGCGGTCGCTTTAGAAGAGGTGCCGCCGCAAGTTTTGCTTCAAGTTCACGATGAATTTAAGAGCGAGAGAGATGAAAAGGAATCTGAGAAGATGAATGTTGACAATATCTGCAGAATTTCTGGAAACAAGATGCAAGTGACTTTTAAAAAGGAAAATACTTGATAGAATGTCGGCTTGACTCTCAGCCTTGACTTCTTTCTTTCGATTCTACTCAACTTATTTGTGAATTTGATAAGCAATTCATGTGTCTAACAAGAGATGTTTGATCGTTTGTCCAGGGCCTAAGTGTTCTTATAAAATTGTGTAAGACGCATCCTACATAACCCAGCAAGCTTTCTGTTATGATAACCCACCACAGTAGTGCTTATCCACCACAGTACACAATAAACACCACCACATCAAGCATAATAACCCACCACAACAAGCATAATAACCCACCACAGTAGAGCTTATCCACCACAGTACGCAAAAATCCCACCTCAGTACGCAAAATATACCACCACATTACGCAAAATATACCACCACAGTAGTGTGTATCCACCACAGTAGTGCTTATCCACCACAGTACGCAAAAACACCACCACAGTACGCATGATATGTCACCACATTACGCAAAATATACCACCACAGTAGTGCGTATCCACCGCAGTAGTGCGTGTAGATTCGCTAGCGTGTGATTTCGAGATTTTAATTGCTTTTCCTTGCAGCTGATAAAATATTGATAACATCTTCTTTGTTCTTAGGTCGACCTATGGTGCTTGGGCGTTCTCTGCTATGAATTCTTGGTTGGACATCCACCTTTTGAGACAAAAACAAATGATGACACATATGCTCTTATTTCAAAGGTATATATTTTATAAGTCAATCTTAAATCTAAGGATCCTACAATCCTTCTCAAAATGTATTGAGACTCGAGTAATTTGTTGCGAGCTTTACAATTTGGCATTTGTCCCTCGTTGGTGTCTCCCCTACAACCTATCATCTGTGAAGTGGTTGGCCAAGCTTCTCAGTCAGTTCTCGTTAGACAGCTGAAGCTAAGATTGGTCGTGTGCAGTCTGCATCTGGATGGGTGACTTTCCAGATGGATGACTAAACAATTCACTCTGCCGTCCTTCGGAAGGGACGTTAAACTAGGGGTCCCATATCTGGATACGACATGCATAGTAGGCATAAATTAGCAGAAAAGGCTAGAAATAACAGCCTACTCAAAATAAAGTAACAACAACAACAACCTGCAAGTAATGTTGTTGTTTGCAAAAGTGCCGTAAAGGGGGCGTTTGCTTTATATATGTGGTATGTTTTCTGCTGAACAAGAGGCTAAAAAGGCGGGAATTTCAAATTCAAGATGGCTGCAGTAAATGCAGTAAATCGTTTTTGATTTAATTCGACCAAAATGCGACTGTATAAAGCAGCGCTTTAAGCTCGGCGAATCCTGATGCACTTTATTCAAAGTGCAGCACTTTATAAAATTGGCACGTTATATGGGTGAATTTAGGTCGAATTTAATTCAAATCTTTCTTGAATTAAGTTCGACGCGACCTAAAAGCGGCTTTAAAAAGTCCATCCTATCTTTAGTTAGTTCTATAAATTTAACGACCTTCTATAAAATGGACCTTCAAAAGCGTGTATTCTCAAAAGATGTTTTTGAAATACACTTTTTTAAATATGCGCCTGGACTTTTGGTTTGGCCCTCAAAGTTGCTTAAGAATATCTAGTATTTCAGCCCTCACAGAATGACTGGAACCCCCTAGTTGCTCTTTTCTTGCTGTTCAATGTGATGAGAAGGTTGTAATGTTGTACTGTATGAAGAAAGCTATCTCAACCAAAAAGTTGAACTGAATCTCAGCCCTAGTTGCCTATTGACCAGTTGCCTATTTAAAAATAGTGTCTGTATCGTTTGTTGACTGAGAAATCATTGCTTTTTCACGTTCATTGCGACATCTTGAGAAAACTGCAAATGTTGTTAATAATGATTTTTGTTTATTTTTAGGTTAAATACAGATTTCCTGACCATGTTTCTTCATCAGCAAGAGATCTCATCAGTAAAGTAAGTTAATAAGCAGTATTTGTTTATAACAGTTAATCATTTCTTATTTGAGGAATCAGTGTTTTGGAGGGGTTTCTCTAGAAAGGACATGAATTTTTTATAAGGAAGTGCTTTATAAGGAAGGTAGTACTCGGATTGACAAAATCGTAAGGAATTGCAGTACTGGATCTGTGACTATTTAAGGAATCTAACTTTATTGAAAACGATGAGGTCTTGTTAAGCTGATTCTTCACATGTACATATGAAAATAGAGAGCAGGGCCCTAATAGGGAACCCCCAAAGTTTCTATAACAACTTGCTTTAACGTTTGAAGCAATTATCCTTTGTTATTTTGACAGTTGTTGCAGCATTCCCCAAGCAATCGCTTGCCTTTGGATGAAGTATTGAAGCACCCTTGGATAAGGCAGAACGCTGTCATGTTTCAGAACAAGCCTCAGTGCGATGATGCGCATACATCGAGTACTTCAAAGACAACCGAATGCTGATTGAATTGAATTGACAACTGCAATAATAACTCAGTGTGTAGGGGCAGTGGAGAGCAGGACAGAAGTAGAAGCTAGTATTTATACAATTATATTTTTTTTCTATTATTGTTTTGCTTCAGTAGTCATTGCGACTAAGCAAATGTACATAAGTAAATTTAACTGCTCAACGAATGTCTGACTTGCAGAGCCTGATTCCCATAAGACCGTAAAACTATGGCTAAACTAGAAGACATGGGGGAGACAGGTCGCGCGCGGCATTGTATTCGGCGTGTCTGCCAAATTGGCTAACATGCGAGTGACAAGTGAGCAACGTCGCGGCAACAAGAAATGTTTCTGTTATCTCCCAGAAACATTTGCGTGTCTCTCGCTAAAAAAATGTTTCTCGTGCTACAAAGTTTCCGAGGTGGCTAAACTGGGAGACGAGTGTCTTAAGAGGCCTTAAGAGTCGGCCACCTGTCGCCGATCCCTTCAATCCTCTAGAACGATCAATGAAAAAGTGTTCCAATTCATAGAGAGATAGTCGGTGACTGTCTAGACACATATTCCCATTAGAATTAGCCTTGATCAGAAGAGTCGGGAAAGTTGACCTCACTTCAATCCCCGAACTTTCCGACTAACAGTCGGCTCTGTAATCATCAGAAGAAAGTGTTTTCATTAAAAGCTGGGGATCTTACGCAGACTGTCGCTGACGCTCTTACGATCTTATGGGAAAAAGGCTTCATGCCATGTAAGAGCTATTATCTAATCACGTAGTAAAAATAGTTACCAAATTGTGGTGTTCTATCCCCACTCTAGCGAATCTATAATCACTACTGTGGTGGTACTTTTTGCGTACTGTGGTGGATAATCACTACTGTGGTGGGTTATTATGCTTGATGTAGTGGGTTACTATGCTTGATGTGGTGGTAGTTTCTGCGTACTGTGGTGGGTAATCACTACTTGTGGTGGGTTATTATGCTTGATGTGGTGGTAATTCCACATCAAGCATAATAATCCACCACATCAAGCATAACAACCCACCACAGTAGTGATTATCCACCACAGACTACCACCACAGTACGCAGAAAGTACCACCACAGTAGTGATTATCCACCACAGTAGTGATTATAGATTTGCTAGCGTGATCCCCTATGAGGCAATTATACAGAAACATGAAGGTTCTAAAATTTGACGGTGGTTTTTTGTGGAAAGGAAAAACTCCAGAGAAAGAAAGCTTGTGTAATAACTTCTTCTGTATAAGCCTGATTTTTTAACCTCGTTGATTTAGTTATAAACTGAAGACATGCTGCTTGCTAGGTTAGAGGCCTATTCAGTCTAGATACTGGTTATTATAAAAAAGAAAGCGGCTACTTGGGGTTACTGATTTGAATAAACGCCCTCTTAACAGAGGGATTAAAGAGATGTTATGTATATTTATTATATACAAAACTGAAATTTGAGATGTGTTAATCACGGGGTGTGTTTAAAAGGAGGTGCTTTTATTTAGGTAATACGAGGTAATACGTGCTTTCGACTGGGGCGCGTAAAAGAAGCTGGACGCTTATTTGAATCTTTTACTGTTTCGAAACCCAAGATTCAGATTTTGACTGTACGTAGCTAGTAGTCCACCGAGCCGTATCGTTAATCATAAGAGAGTTTTTTCTTATTTCGAGTCAATTTTTCTCTCTAACTTTGAAATGTAGTTTAGTTTGTTGTATATACAGTATACTCAATAAACGTGAATTGTTTTAATTCGTGTCTCTTTGGTCTCAGTTCTGGTTCAGAAATGAATTCCAAGTTTGCTGCTGACAGAAATTTCCCATCTCAGTGAGTCACCTCTTAGGTTTCAGTTATTGGTTCTTATTTTCACTGTCTTGCCCAGAGACTGGCAGTAACTTCAATTATGTTCGGCTTATGGGTACATAATTGACGATAACCCAACGTAAGAACATAGTTTTTCGGTGTAGGTTCTTCAAATAGGGCATGAAGCAGTAGACGACTTTTCAAAGAAGACTCCCGGTGTGACGTTTTTCTGGAAGATTACAGACATCTTGAATTAGTGAATCCTATCTACTGTACATGCAATGACAAGGATTGCGGTCGTTTAAGGGCAGGTAGTGCAGTAAATTTTGCTTCAAATTCAGGAATAATGGAAACAAAAAAAGAAAAGGAATCTGCGACAATAAATATTGAAAACATCTGCAGAAACTTGGGAAACAAAATGCAGAGTAACCCACAAAAGGAGAATACTTGATTAAATAACTCCTTGAGAAAATAAGCTTGCCATCTGCCCTTAGCGCCTTGGAGCACAATTGAACCCCCTGGCAACTGTTGTCTTCGCATTAGATTTCAATCCAATGAACATACGCAAAACGGGAGTCTCTGACTAAGCTATTCAAGAAGTATTCGCAACGCCGAAACGTATAGCCCTTCTCTGACTGTCTTCTCGCGGTTCTTGAAGCACCATTATACCCCCTGAATCCTTGATGTCTTTCATATAAATCACAAAACTTTTTCCACAATCCACCGGGGGTTTCTGTCTTAATTACTGTAGAAGTATTCGCAACATCATTACATATAGCTTTCTTCTGGCTGTCACTTCGTGGCTCTTGAAGCATCATTAAGCCCCCTGAATCCTTGATGCCTTTCATTTAAATTGCAATGCTTTTCCATAACCCACCGGGGTTTTCTGTCTACATTACTGCAGAAGTATTCGCAACACCAATGCATATAGCTTGCTTCTGGCTGTCACTTCGTGGCTCTTGATGCATCATTAAGCCCCCTGAATCCTTGATGTCTTTCATTTAAATTGCAATGCTCTTCCATAATCCACCAGGGTTTTCTGTCTAAATTACTGCAGAAGTATTCGCAAGACCAATACATATAGCTTGCTTCTGGCTGTCACTTCGTGGCTCTTGAAGCATCATTAAGCCCCCTGAATCCTTGATGCCTTTCATTTAAATTGCAATGCTTTTCCATAACCCACCGGGGTTTTCTGTCTAAATTACTGCAGAAGTATTCGCAATACCGATGCATATAGCTTGCTTCTGGCTGTCTCCTCGTGGTTCTTTGAAATTGGTGTCCCCAAACGAGTAGACCTGCGGACGCCTCTTGAACAATTTTCGCAGCATATTCTGCAATAATTTCCTCGCTCGTTTTTGCATGAATATGTAAATAAGCGGGTCTGCGAGTAAATTTACACTGTAACATAACACAATAACATTTTGCGACACTGCCGCGTTTTTCTCCCTGTTTTTATATTTTGTAAACGCCAGGGATTGGTTCACTATACTCGGGATAATCTCTAGCACGACAAACGCGATTAAGATCAAACTTATGACCTTCAAGAATTGCTGCTGTCCGGTATCACGTCTGGTATTTTGTCCGGTGTTTACTCTGTTCCGGACATGACGAGATTTCATTGTATTTATCTTGCAGAAAATCGAGGTATAAGTGACCGTGAACAGACAAAGATATAGTCCATCAAGCGTCACCCATATATATTTGTAGTAGACCTCGTAAATGCGCTCCGTATCGAGAACGCCGTAAATAATACTATTGGTAATCCCGAACGCCCAGGCTATCGCAACTGCGACGCGAATATTTCCCTTCATCGTCAGTTCACGATGCCGAAACGGGAAATTACAGCCGATAAAGCGATCTATCGTTAAAAAGAACATCATCGCGTACCACACCAAGTAGAATCCAGTTCGAGAAGAATATATAACTCTCCAAACAGTGCTGGGTTTCGCGTGGCCGTAAAAGGATGCCACGTTTTCCGCGATCCAAGCCATCGCAATTACGATGTCTGTCGCACTTAGCGTAATGAGAATGAAATCCTGGTTTCGCTCTTTGCTGTAAATCTGCCTCAGAAGATGGATTCCCAGACTGTTGAAAAACATCGATATTAGCGAAACAACGATAATCGCGACTTGGATATAGAAAATCATATTTGCAGAAAAAATCGACAAATATGTATATCGATAAATTCACGTCTCCAGCTCAAATTTCCTGAAACAGTGAAAAAGAAAAGCAATGTTTAGCTCCTTTATTACGAGAATGAATCATTCCAATTTCATGCAGTTTCTAGCTATTCCATCCTCTTCGTATTAAATTCGACTATTCCATGCCCTTGGTTTTTACAGATTTCTTCTTTACTTTAACTCGTCTTTCCCTAATGTTGCTCAACTTTAATCAATACTCTTCCTTACCATACACATCTCAAGTTTATTTCGACTTTTCCTTTTGTGTTCTGTCTCCACTATTTCCTTACAGCAATTTTTCCTTTCTTAGGTCGTTCTCGCTTCTTCCTGTCGTTCTTTCCTCTTTACCTTGACTCTTCTTCACCAATGCTTTAACTCGAGTTTTCTTTGCTCTATAAGTTTGCAGACTCTTCCTTTCTTTAGCGTTACTTTTCTTCTACTCAAACTTGATAAGTATTCTTCCTTGCCTTAGATTGATGTAAATTGACTAGGCTTTAAAATTGAGTTCTACTTACTCTATCTACGTGTAAGCTTATAAATATTTTTCCTTACCATTGGCTTAACTCTTCCTCTTATTAGGTCCGTCTCGATTCTTCCTTGAAAATCTTCTATCTACAATCGCGATGCGCAATCTTGGTAACGTCCTTCGACAATAACGACCTTCAAAACCACCTCAATATATATCTCTATTATCCTCTATCTCAATCATGATAAATAATTGACGACTGTTGAAAATTCTATAGAAGTTAGTGTGATGTCGCTTCATTTCCCAACACCATGCACCGCTCCAAGACGAAACATAAGAAATTGTAGGCGAACCGCTTATCAGTCAAATATCCAACTGTTTGCCAGTACACAACACCTGTCGTGGTAAAAATTGATATTTTTATCAAACAATTTTTTTCCTCTCCCACAAAACCAGTTTATCTCAGCTCTTTATCTAAGTAATTCACTAAATTCATTTTCTGTAGGCCGTATAACAAGTATAGATATATATTTGCATTCAAGACACTGCTACGCTATCTCAAGTAAACAAAAAACTTGCGTTTTTAAGCTGGTATAATGAGAGTTTTCTCTCAGCAAACAGAAAGTCTGCTACTTGCGTTTCTGGTGACTACCCCAGGAATCTCTGCTCGGGACGTTTCTGGTGACTACCCCAATAATCTCTGTTCGGGACGTTTCTTGTGACTACCCCCAAGAATCTCTGATCGGGATATTTTTGGTGAGTACCCCAAAAATCTCCTCTTGGGACGTTTCTTGTGACTACCCCCAAGAATATATGCTAGAGACATTTCTTGCAACTACCCCAAAAATCTCTGCTTGGGACGTTTCTTGCGACTACCCCAAGAATCTCTGCTTGGGACGTTTCTTGTCACTACCCCAAGAATCTCTGCTCGGGACGTTTCTGGTGACTACCTCAAGAATCTCTGCTCGGAACCTTTCTGCTGACTACTCAAAGAATCTCTGATCGGGATGGTTTTTTGACTACTCCCAAGATTCTCTGCTCGGAACCTTTCTGTTGATTACCCAAAGAAGCACTGATCGGGACGTTTCTGGTGACTACCCCAAGAATTTCTGCTCGGAACCTTTCTGCTGACTACCCCAATGATCTCTGCTTGGGACGTTTCTGGTGATTACCCCAAGAATCTCTGCTCAGGACGTTTCTCGTGACTACCCCCAAGAATCTCTGCTCGGGACGTTTCTGGTGACTACCCCAAGAATCTCTTCTCGGAACATCATTGATGTCTAAATATTTTAATCTTCTGTTCTTTCACTGAAGCTGTACTGAGTTATTTTTTGGCCTTCAGCACTGCATCTACTTGATTCACATTTCCCTTGCTCTTTAGAGTCTTGGAAAAGCTGTCGGAAAAAGATTCTAGGTTCCAGTTTCGTCAGAGCAACTTTTTAGCCTAGCCTACAGTCAACTCAGCTGTCCATCATCTTGAAGATGTCTGTTGAATAGAATACCTGCGTAAAACTGCCTTAGTTCTGGTATTGGTTAACCTAATCCTACCGGGGTGGAATCCACCCCCCTCAAGCTTTTCTTGAACATATGAAACTTATGTGTGTCAGATTCCATATGACGCAGCACGCCTTTGTTGCCCTCTGTGTTGTTTGACAAGGCCGCACACCAACAGTCAGTCAGAGATCTGATTTCTTCTTGATCGCTGAGTAAAACCGTATCCGGCCACTCCTTCCAGCACCTCAATTGATTAGGTCATTGCCTTAGTAATCGAGTTAGCTAACTTTTGTTCTGATTGTTGACAAAAAGGTCCCGTACTTTGTATGTTGGACCGGATCAACTCACCTCACAAGCTTTTGACCGCGAAAACGAATACTGATGTCCGGCCTCAACAAACAGTCTCGTTTTGAAGCAAAACCGGAGTAGTAACTCCTCCTCCAGGACCTTCAAAGTAAATTTCTTGCTGTGAGCTTTCGATGGATGTCTAAACGAAGCTTGTGCTCCGAAAGTTGACCACGTACTTTTGCACTTCAAAGTTTCATGCATGCACGGGGCGTTCGAATAAACTATGTTGCGATATGAAGATAAGTTAGAGGAGTGGAGACGGATATGGAAGAGAGAACTTGTGAATTCCCCGTTGCGAAGCTTGAACAACTTGATTAGGCCTAACCATCAGAACTTAGTTCACTGGAAGAGCGTTTTGAAAGATTCTATGTGCACCTCTAGCATGAGATAAAGTGCAAGTTGCTATCACAAAGAAGATACGATTCCAATGTCAGGATCCAATTGTCAATGGAACAAGACATCTATGTAATGCCGTGTGTGTATTTTTCATCCTGTTTGGGATAGCTGGAGTGATGTCACAGGATGGACATGATGGTGGGGAAAGCTGTACTGGTGCTATTGGCGGAGGAAATCAACATAAGTCCAGTCAAACTTTTGTTGGAGAGATAAACCAGTTAGTATATATTTAGTTTCATGTCATTTATCTTGGGAGGATGGCCCTTCAATCAAAGAATGGCCCCTCATGGATGTAGCCAATAATGCAAGGACAATTGCAAAAATAAAGGAAGACACTAAAGGGAAGAAGCACAACTGTATGAATCCACCAATTTTTGAATTCATTGAATTGGATCATGTAATCATTGACACTCTGCATTTGTTTCTGAGAGTTTGTGATATTCTTATTGACAATTTAATCAGGCAGTTGAGAAAAGAGGATGCTTGTGAAAAAACCACATTTAAAAGTGGGTTCAATGTTGAAAAGTTTCACTACATGCACAAATTTTGGGAATTGCTCAATTCATTGGGAATCCCATTTAAGTTCTATGTGAACAATTCAACCCAAAAATTGGAATACAGAAGCTTAAATGGCCCAGAGAAGTTGCTTTTATTTGAAAAAATTAATGTAAATGAACTTATGGGTAATTTGCCTGGTGCTCCTCTGATCAACAAATTATGGAAAAACTTTCTGGGACTTTACATAAAACTAAGAAAAACATACAAAAATGAGGAAGAAATTCATCAGCTCAAGCAAGAAATTACAATCTGGACGCAAGATTTTTTACATGTTTACCAGTCAAGTGATGTTACCCCTTACATGCATGCATTTAGATGCCATGTCCCAGATTTTTTGAAATTGTATGGCAACATTGGCAATTTCAACCAACAAGGGTTAGAGAAGTATAATGACATTGTCTCAAAGGACTACTTTAGGTCATCTAATCATCGAGGAGTCGAGGCATTGAAGCAGATCATGCTGAAAAAGAACCGCATCCAGCATTTGGAAGCAAAAGGTGCTGAAAGGGTCAAAAACAGTTACCTGTGCAGTAACTGCAAAATACAAGGTCACTCAATAAAGAGGTGTACAGAGAAGTGTAGTAGTTGTGATGCTCTGATATGCTGTGCTCACCTGTTGAAAATTAATGGGAAATGGTCAAAAAAATGCCTAGTCACAACATAGAAGTTCTGAACACCATTCAGTTTTAGAGCTCTACAATTTGCAGTATCTGTAAATTTCTAATCAATGCTCAATTTTTCAGACAAATGGATGGTTTTCTGAAAAAATTGGCAATTTTGTTAATCTTATTTGCTGGATTCAGGTGACAAATAGTAAGGTTAAGTTGATAGGCCAGGGTTAGGTTGGTTTGCTGTCACCAAACACATTCATGAGTGATCATGACCATACAACAATTACAATTTAATGTTTGTGTATGATAACTAAGTTATAGTACATTCAATGACTTTATAATTTATCAAATTGTTTTAAACTGTTCATGGTATTGTCTACTGTTGCCTGTCTCTCTCACAAATGTGAAAACAAACAGAGGTTCTTGTTCTATTTTGTAAGGGAAAAACTTTCCACCAGTGCAAAAAGTCATCCAGTGGGGCCTGTCAAACTTCCAAAATTTGACTGACCCTTCAAAAACGCGTTCAAAGTCTCCAACAGCATTTTTCACTCGTACATCCCAACGCTTTCCAAGTAAAGCTTCCAATTCCTGGTTGCTTTGGATTCTCCTGGCTTTTCTTCCATCAGGGACACCAACGTTTTGAAACTGTTCATAAATGTCTTGTTCCATTGACAATTGGATCCTGACATAAGGGTCGTCTCTTCTTTGCGATCGTAACTTGCGTTTTATCTCATGATAGAGGCGTACACAGAATCTTTCAAAACGCTCTTCTAGGGAACTAGGCCTTGCTTGTTCAAGCTTTTCAACTTTTGCAACGGGAAACTCGCCAGTTCCCTCTTCACATATCGGTCTCCACTCATCAAACCGATCTTCATATCCAACAAAATGTATTCGAACCCCTTCTCATTGTCAATCTCTTTGATTGTAACTTGGTAAAACTGTGTATCTTTCTTTTCCTTCTTTCTTTCCCTCTTTTCGAGCGAATTCTTTGCTTTTTGTGGCTCCAGAACTTCTTCGATCAAGTATGAAGCTCGCTTCCTTGTACGCAATGATCTGCGAGCAGCCATTTTGATTTCAGTATTGAAGGGAAAAATGCATGCGCATTTGTATGCGCACATGGGCTACTTATAGACTTAGACGTTTGATTGTTGGCAGCGATTAATGACAATAAGTTTCATATGACTGTTTTGTTGTGTGATGGATATAAGCTCCCAAACCAGGCTGACTTTAAGGGCTATTAGTAATCACCGGCCCCGGCCCTGCAGCCCCGGCCCCGGCTCCGTCCCCGGCCCTGGCCCCGGCCCTGATTTTTCAACATGTAATTTTTTTACAGTAAATATATTCGGACTTATCAAGGCTGTTTCTGACACTGTATTTGACATGATAGTCACCACTTATCATGACAATGTGGTTTTTGACTATTTAGTTGCAAGATCCGACCTTTGCAATAAATAGGCAAGAAACCACATTTCTCATTGCCCGATGATGGGAGACGGATCTCTCCCGAAACGTTGCCCAACTAAATATCAAAGGCTTGTCATGATAAGTGGTGACTATCATGTCAAATACAATGTAATTTTTTTGTAATATACGGCCCCGGCCCCGGCCCCAGCCTTAATTTCCAAAACTTTATTTTTTCTAATTTCCATAATTCCCGTTATCCTTAATAGCTAACTTGAATAAAAATATTTCATTTGAAGTTCTTAGTAACTTGTTAGTTGAGATATTCATGCTCAAATTTTCCACCACCCTGAAACCACAGAAATGGGTGATTGGCTTAAAAACATTCTTGTGTGCGTCAGTTATGTAACTGATGAATGTCAATAGTACAGAGAATAGGGTTTTTAGAGAGAAAGAAGGGGTACAGTATTGTACCGGCATTTTATATCATGAGTTATTATTATTATTATTCCTTCATATCGTTCAATACACTCGATATGGAGGAAGCACTCAATGTTCCATTCAGCCTGGAAAGACAATAAACAAGGAAGTCTAAAACGCTTCGTCTAAACCTTTGGCCAGCCACGACACGTAGTTTTATGACAAATAATTTCTTCAGACCCTTATTCGTTTTAGCAGGTTAGCCTGGTTTTTGTAGCCTGAGCACAGGCTAGGTTTTTGTTAAGTTAGTGAAAACTATGTTAAACTGCGTTAAACTTTGTATAAGGACGCTCATTTGTATTATGTGACGAAGCCACGAGATATTGTTTGGTTGAATTTCAAAAATATAAGAAACACCGGGCAGGAGCATCCGGAAAGCAGGAGAAATAAAATCAGGGCCGCTGCCGGGGCTGCAAGGCCGGGGCCGGTAATTACTAATAAAAAATTACATGTTGAAAAATCAGGGCCGGGGCCAGGGCCGGGGACGGAGCCGGGGCCGGGGCTGCAGGGCCGGGGCCGGTGATTACTAATAGCCGACTTTAAGCCTATATGTATAAGCTACAATGTGATACAAAAAATTCCCAGAATAATAACAATGGGTCACGTGACATTGCCTTATATGGAAAGCGATCATGACAATACCACATATAAATGCCTATTTTTACCAGTAAATCTTATCAAAATTGACTTTGCAAGTCTTTGCAAGGTAAGAGAAAATAATTACCAGCAACAAGTTGTAAAGAAATTTCCGAATTTCTATTGATATTAAGGAAGGTCGATTTTTGACCATCGTCGATAGCATGTTTTGATTATGATGTCACAATGACGTCATAATAGAAGTGGGAGACGCCCAATTTACCAACATTACTCCTAATACATTGGCCAATGCCTGTGCCAACTTTGATTGCTCTAGCTCTACTGGACAGCAAATTATGGAGGGGGTGGTAACCACCCTCACCGGCTGTGTTAGATAAAAAAAAGCCCGGTTGGATTAGGTTAAAAAAATTGCCCCAAACAACAGTACACATAAAACCATCACATCAAGCATAATAACCCGCCACATTAGTAGTGGTTGTCCACTCACCAAAGTACGCAAAAATACCACCACAGTAGTGCATATCCACCACAGTAATGCATATCCACCACAGTAGTGCATATCCACCACAGTAATGCATATCCACCACAGTAGTGCATATCCACCACAGTAGTGCATATCCATCACAGTTGTGCGTGGAGATTCTCTAGCGTGTAAAATGAACTGAACTTACGATGTATACACTACCTACGCAAACAAGTCGCTTAATTTCGAGATTTATAAACAATCAAAACCCACTCGTAACTAAAATTTGTTGGTTGTTTTTCAACTTAATCAATTATTTATTGATATTCAATAACTCCAACTGCTAGTATTGTTTGTTTGTCTGCAAAATTCAAGTTTTTTGATGACTTTTCTGATCAATAATTTCGACGATCGACGCAAAGTTTCGATGCTTGACCCGAAATACGAGCTTAAAATGCTGTTCTTTTAACTAATATTATTAGTGAAGTAAACAATGCGCATCAATTTGAAGTTAAAAGTTTCATGTATTTTTTATGAGTTTTCTGAATTCTTATAAGAAGGAACTGCTTAATAAGAAATCAGGGGGCCACCTTGTGAAGAAACGAAAACTACGTACCTTATATATAACCGATTAAGCGGCGCTACCCGATTAAGCGCGGCCTCGTTTTCAAAATTTACGAAAATTTGTTCGTATCCAAATTTTGACCCAAGATTCAGATTAGGCACATTCACTTTGGTATTGAGGGGATTTTTTACGCCTCTAGTCAGTCCTTACGATGTTGATTTTATAGCGATTAAAAGTCTGCAAATTTATAAAGGACTTGACCGTGAAAAATTGTTCGGGGTGAAATTTTACACCGCCAGTCATTTTTCACGGTCAAATCCTTTACAAATTTTCACACTTTTAATCGCTATAAAATGAACATCGTAAGGATTAAAGGAGTAAGAATTTACCTCAACACTAAAATGAAGGTGCTGAATTCGAATATGAAGTCGAAATTTTTCTACAAGGCAATTTTCAAACTTTTTGAAAACGAGGCCCTTAGTTGAAAAGGTGTACTGAATAAGCGCCGCAATGGAAAAAGCGCCGCACCCAAAAACCTAAGAACATTAATAAGCGCCGCAGCGCTCAATCGACCATTTACAGTATGTTCAATAGTACAGTTGACATCTGCTATCTCGACCGCCCGCTATCTCGAACATTCGCTATCTCGAACGATTTTCCATTTCCCCTCGTTTTGGTATACGGTTTTGTATAGAAAAATTATCCGCTATCTCGAACCCCGTTATCTCAAACATTCGCTGTCTCGAACCATTTTCGATTTCCCATGGAGAAAAACCTGCTCTTTATCTCGAACTTTGCCAAATTTTCTGCTGAACTGGATAAAGAGACAGGCTGAAAATATGTATAAGCTCGCCTAGCGGAGCGGGAATGGTAGCAGCTAAGTTATATGCTGCCCATATATACAATAGATGAAGCTGTTCTCTTTCGAGATGTGCTGCATCGCCATTATCTCAATTTCACCAATAGTAGGGATGAAAGCAGATGAGCTTTGCCTCCTATGTAAAAAATACCAGACTTGTTTGATGAAATTTGGGATCAGTAACCCTGCATGTTAATATGGGCATCTGTTATTTCGAACATTCGCTATCTCGAACAAATTCCAGTGTCCCTTGAGAGTTCGAGATAGCGGATGTCAACTGTATGTACAGTCCAATGACGCTAGCCAACCTACATTTGAACTAATGTGACGTGAGCAGTACATGTCAGGATGAGTTATCATGCTTAATTTACTCGGCTCCCTGCAAGCCATAGCCGCCAAATAATACATAATAATCCGACCCTGCGCAGACTTCGCAGAGAAAGTTTTTCAAACCAATTTCTCTAAAGTCTTCCGTTCTTCAAGCAAGTGCGCTTTTGGCTTCTGAAATCGGAAGCCTCCGAAGTCTGTTTTTTTATCAGAATTCAGAAGAAGAGATCCCAAAAGAACGCACCCTGAGTGTCTAGACCCAGGGGGGCACTCATTAACTTTCAATAAGGGGGTTCATGCCAATATTTGGGGTCTGAAATCTTAAGCTTATTCGATATTTTGGGGTATGTGAATTATAACATAGACAAAAATTCAATATTTTTGCTCCACAAATCGGAAGGAAGAATCGTGCGATTTGGTTTGATTCATCAAAATGACCCATCCAACTGCCAAAAGCTTATAAATTGTATATTGTCATGAAACTGATGGCTAATCTCGGGAAAACATTTTAGGTGTCCAAAATAGATAGCAATATTTGGGTCTCCAAAACCTTAAACTCAATATTTGGGGTTCTCAAAACATTGGACTCAATATTTAGGGGTCTGCGAGGAAATTGTTTCATGGACCCCCCGTATTTATAGTTAATTAGTCCCCCCTGGGTGTCTAGAGTTTACAAGACCGAGAGAATTTGTGTAGAGTTCGTTATTCGAGGTACTAGAATTTTGGCTAAAGTCTATTCTGAGATCCATCCAACTTCATTTTGCCTATTGTGAAAATTTCATATAAATAACAAGGGAGCAAGTCGAGCTCCTTGTAATACCCCAGAAGATTTTCTCTTGTTCCCCTGTGTTCGTGATCTTTGCGCATGATCTGCACAAATCGAATAAATATGCAAAGAGGAGCTTTGAGAGGGAAAACATCTGTCGATGAACAAGTTTGGGTAGGGTAGATTCGTCTTCTTTTGAAGTAATTGTACATTCCAAAACTGCAGAAGGTTTGTTCAGTTATTACTCTTATGAAATATATCTTAAAATACAAGTTTTGACTAAATAAAGAGATGAGTAATCGGAACCAAAAGAGCAGTGGAACGGGCCTAGGCACAACAAACGACAGAAAGAAAAGCAAGGAGAAAGGCTCTGCTGATCTTCCACCGACGGGCCGCAGCTGGCCATTTAAGAGGTCGAAGAGTAAAAACAAGAACGTAGAAGTTGTAGAAGAAGTTTTAGCTGTAGAGAACTCCCCAGAAGATGAGAAACCACCAAGTGACAAAAGGGAGTTGCTGGGTTCGAAACGTGATATTGACGCTAGGCCAGTGCAGGAGGAATCAACGGAAGCCAGCAAGGAGCACAAGATATCACGCTCTAGTTATTCCGATGATGATCTCAAAAAGTTCTCTCCACTAACAGACCGTGAAGAGATGTTGTACAGAGATTTGCAAGAAGTCAAGGCTAAGTGTACGCAGATGGAGAAGACGATGAGATGGTGGTCTGACTGCACTGCAAACTGGAGGGAAAAATGGGGGAGAGTTCGGACGGAGAGGAACAAATTGAAGGAAGAAAATAGGGTCCTTATAGGCAGGAATGAGTCCTTGACTAGAGAGCTCACTTTTGCTAAACGAGAACTTGAGGATAATGTTTCTGAGAACCAGTCCTTGAGAAATGAGCTCAACAAATGCAAGCTTGAGCTTAAGAAACTAGACAAAGAAAAAAGAACAGCCATCGTTGAGCCTCATGTTCAGACAGAGGGAATTACAAATGGCAAAATTGAAATCGTTGGTTCAGATAACACTGCAAGTGTCTATGACTCAACAATCCCAAGATCTGGTGCAGAGCTTCAATTTTTGGAGCAGATTCTCACTGATCAAAAAGGAGTTCTAGGCCAAGTGCAGGATACTAGTAAGAAGGAAGAGCAAAAGTCTGATGTTTCAGCAAGAGACTTGAAGGAATATGAAAAGGCATTTGGACAGAAAACAAGGTAAATTTTTTTTTATTTGAATTGACCCCGGGGGGGCACTTGACTTTCCAATATATGGGGACGTGCCACCAGAAAATGGCCAGAGTCACCCTGCCCTGGAGTCAAATTAAAAACAGATACCCTGTCCTGAGTCGGTTTCTAATAATGATACCACGGAGTTTTCTTACAAATGATTACTCAGAAAACTAATGGAAAAGGCTTCTGATGAACTGTGGATGAACCGTGAACCCTGCGACCCGTGAACCGTGCGTTGTCTTGAAAGGGAATTTCATCAGAAATGCAAATTTGGATACTCATATTGTCTGAATTACACAACATCGGTCTGTTGCAGAGTCAAACCAAGAAAAGCAAGACCCTGTCAACCTGTCAGAAGAAGAAAAGTGATACCCAGTCCTGGAGTTGAAATCTGAAAATGATACCCTGTTTGGCAGCATGTCCCCGTATGTCAAAACATATGAGTACCTCCCCTGGGGAAATGACAAAAGACAACCTCTCACACAGAGATATCACAATATCCCTAACCCTATTACTAACTTTAATGATAGCCCTGATTCTAACCTTAACCCTAAACCTAACATCAACACTAGCTTTGCTTCATTGGGTATTTTAGCACCAGTCGCTAGGATTTCAGTAGTAGGTTAACTAATCGAGACCTTGACCCTGGCTGTGACGCTACTATGGCTGAGCTCGAACCATGACCACACTGACACCATGAGTCAGCTGTATTACACTAAGACACCACAGCACCTTCAGAAGGTTTTGTTAATCGAACACTCTGCCTATGTCCTAAGAAAACTTTCTTTAATATCTGTTTGTTGTGGTTCAATGTTTGCATACCAAAGGAGTGCAGGGGTGTAGAGCTGGGGGGGCTCAGGGGGGCTCAGCCCCCCTAGTTATTATTTTCAAGCTTTTGGGGAGGCTACAGCCCCCCTAGTTATTTTGTTTATCTGAGCGAAAGCACCTAGTTTTTTGCTCAATCTCTTAGTGTTATTGTCTTTCTTTCTCCAGAAACATGAATGCCCTTGTGATATCAGAATAATTATTATCCTTAGATATTTTATTTTCCTTGCAACCTTATTACACATTGCTTCAAGGTTCAAGTCATTTCGGGTACTATAGTTTTTGATAAAGTAGGTATGTTCTATCCGAGGAGCTCAGGACACGGGATTTTCGGATTAACAAAAACATACAACGGCAGCTTAACCATTAAAAAATTAACAATTATATATTTTGATTTTCAAGGCAAACATTCTGTTATATTAAACACTTTGAAAAACGGGTCACTCGCTGGCTTGCTACTTGATGCCTCACGGCTCACACTTGTCAGCAGTTCCCGTGACCGTTTTATAAACTGTGACTTCATCTATAGAGAAATTTAGGTCTTAAAGTGATTTTGTGATTACAATTGCCAGACGTTTTGAAGATTGAGTGGTTTTGCAAAGAAAATAGAAAATTTGCTGAATAATCATTTCATAACTGAAAATCCTTGACGGACCGGATAATCAAGTCCGGATAAACAAGAAGGTGGCTAATCGGATAAATGCTGTAACTTGTGAAAACGGCCAATCTAAGCCAATCTGGAGATGATATTTTGAATTTTCTGGGGAGCATGCCCCAGACCCCTTGTTGGGTGCACCTTGGTGCACTGTGCGCCTTCGACGCACATCTTCATCAGCAGATTCGTGTTAATTATTTACTGAAGTAGAGCCCCCCTAGTTATTTTTCCAGCTCTACACCACTGAAGGAGTGTACATTAAACTCTTTTAGTTTTGTGAAAATTTGGATCTGTTATTGTCATTTTGTGAGGATTGAACAACAGACCTCACTGCTTGAAATAATAATTCACATCAATAAATAATAAGTTAACAATAACAGCTGTATGTAAATTTCAAAGTAAATCTAAGGGAAGCAGATGGTTTAATTGGAATAAAGGAAAAGTTTTCATTATTCTAAGTGTTTTGTTTTAAATTTTTTCCTTGGGTAGTACAAAAATTTCAAAATTCAATAAAAAACAGAAACATCCATGGACATAATACACCTTTTCAACTAAGGGCCTCGTTTTCAAAAAAAATTGAAAATTGCCTCACAGAAATATTTCGACTTCAGATTCGAATTCAGCATCTTCGTTTTAGTGTTGAGGTAAATTTTTACGCTTCTAGTCCTTACAATGTTGATTTTATAGCGATTAAAAGTTTGAAAATTTGTAAGGGATTTGACCGTGAAAAAATGACTGAGGGTGTAAATTTTCACCCCTAGCGATTTTTTCAAGATCTAATCCTTTATAATTTTCAAACTTTTAATCGCTATAAATCAACATCGTAAGGACTAGAGGCGTAAAAATTTCCCTTACCACTAAAATGAAGGTGCTCAATCTGAATCTGGGGTCAAAATTTTTGTACAACTTGCACAACTACGTTTTTCACAAATCAAAGCAGACTGAAGATCTCAATGAAACGGTTAAACTAACGAAAAGTAAGTTCTTCTGACGTTTATACTCTAAGGCCCTGGCAAAACGATCAAACATTGTTGGTCCAAAATTTTAAATTTGCTTTACAACAAATGTTTGACCGTTCGGCCACGTCCGAAAACATTGCTTGAAAAGCAAAAGTTATAAAATTTGTGGCGTGATGTTATTGGAAAAGTTCAAAAACAATTTTGGTTTGACGCAAACAAAAAATGTTGGACTAACGATGTTTTAGACGTGGCCAAACTCTTAAATATTTTGCTTGACAAGCAAATCTCAAATGTTGGACCAACAATGTTTCATCGTTTCGCCAGAGCCTAAGATATGTCAGACGAAGATGTTTACGTCTATTTTAGCTGTCTTGAAATATAATTTTTCACTATTTTCATTTGCATTCTCTCTCAGGCTTTTTCATTGTTTCTTATTCTGGAAATATCACCAATTTTACTTCAGCCTTTAAATTTTTAGAGAGAATATTGCTCTGAGATCTCAGTTAGAGCAAATGAGACGCTTTATACAAGAGAGAGAACAAAAATATGTTGAAATGGGATCTCTGAATGAAATGCTTACTGCAGAGGTGAGATAAATGTCTTTTCCTACTTTGATGTTGCTCTGCTTCAGGGGCGGCGCCACGGGGTGTACATCTACCCAACATAAATACACTCTTTTTCTTTTATAAGAACAATTTTATAAGAACACGAGCCTGGATTTTGCCCAAATTTTCAGAACAAATTAAGAACAAGCTGAGGCTGGCCTTTTAAAAAGCCCTAAGAATATCAGCTAAATATGTAAGCCAGACAGTGGTCAAACTGAACGTAAAAGGCAAGCAAACAAAGAAATAGACAAGATTGCTGCATTTTCACACAAACCTAGTACCACCCAAGACAGTCATTGAAAAATACAGATATCTAAGTAGCCAAGGAATTAAGAACAGATTAAGAACATTTCAGGCTCAAAAACGGCAAAATCTTAAGAACAGCCAGCCTCGATCAAAATTTCCTGGTTCTTATAAAAGAAAAAGAGTGTATTCTTGACTTTTAGAAAAAGGCATATATGATTTCTCATTAGCGGTTTCTTATAAAAAATTAGTGTACTTTTCTGAGTACACAACTTCATGCTCGGTTTGGATGGTACTTGTTTTTGTACTGATTTTTCAGCATCTTGTGACCCCTCTTCCTCGTAAAAACGCGTTCAAAGTGCGTTAGTGCGTTAAACTCTTCTATAAGCAAATGCCTCACACCTACAGGCTTTGCTTTTTAATAAACGACAGTTTTTTGAAGCTCCAATTAAATTTGACCCAAATCTCAGCCTTCTAATGGTTGTGTTTCCAATAACCCGTGTAGTTAGAATCAGCAGTGGAATATTTCGTTGTTATGTCATTAACGATTTGGTCCTTCCCCTCTAGATTGAAAGGCTTCAGAATGAAAATGCTGAAGAATGGAACAAACGTGAACAAGTGGAAACAGAAAAGCAAGCATTAGAAAGAGAAATAAAAAGACTCAAATCACAAATTGAAGTAAGATCTTTACTAACTCTGCTCTCTTTTTTTACAAGTTAGTCCTTTCTCGTCTCATTCCTTTTTTCGTTATTCTTTCTTCTAATTTTATTGTTTTCCCATCATTCTTCTCTTTTCTTCCTCTCTGCTTCGTCTTCTCTCTCTTCCTTCTCTTCTTTTTCTGCTTCAGCTTCTTCTTCTTCATCTTCTTCTTTGTCTTCTTCGTCCGTCTCCTTGGTCTTCTTTTTCATCATTCCTTTTCTATTTCTTCTTTGTCTTTGTCGAGTTATTCTTCTTCTTCGCGTCTTCTTCTACTTCTTATTGTGCTGCTACTTCTACTCTCGTTCGTTTTCCTCTTCTTCTTTCTTCTTCTTCTTCTTTCTTTTTATATTCTTCTTTATTTTTCTGCTCCTTCCTGTTCTTCTTCTGCATTTTCTTCATCTGGTTTTTATTCTTTTTTCTCCTTCTTCTTCTGCTGACTGTAGTGTTTTTTTCTTCTTGTTCATCGTTAAGTTCTTTTCTTGTTGTTGCACTAATTCATTGTATCTTTTTTTCTTTTTCTGCTCTTTCTTCTTCTTCTTGTTATTGTTCTTTTCGTCTAATCTTTTCAGCTTTGTTCGTCTTTTCTATGTCTTCTTCTCTTCTTTTCTTTTCTTCTCTTCTTCCTTCTTCTTCGACACCATTATCTTCTTGTTCTTTTTCCTTTTTCTTCCTTATCTTTCTTTCTCTTTGTCTTTTTTCTTTCCTAAAGTCTTTCGCCCACCTATTTTCACGCTATTTATTGTAATTTTTCAGGATTTGGAAGACGAAATTCGCAAGAAGACAGATCAAATTGCACATGCGCAGACATCAGCTATGAAATTCCTTCAAGAAGAGCTAGAAAGCAAATCACAAGTATACTTTCTATAAACCTATATCAACATTTTAAACATCTAATATTCTTATGTATAACTCATATCTCTAACATGAAGTTATTTTTATTTTAGGAATTATTGGAGCTGAAATTAACTCATAAAAGAGTTCAGAAGCAGCTGCAAGAAAAGGTAGGCCATTTCATCTGCAACTCATATAAGTCGCAAACAATACAATACATCCTCAATTATCCGAACACCTTTGGATCAATTCAATTTTGTTGATTTTCGTCGGGCCATGCTGAAATACCGGCAAATTGAGGATGCCCAAAATATTTGAAAACGTATTTCAAATAACCAATCTATTTTAATTGTAGTTGTAATGGTAATGGTAATTGTAATTGTAATTGTAAAATTGTAATTATAATTGTAATTGTAATTGTAATTGTAATTGTAATTGTAATTGTAATTGTAATTGTAATTGTAATTGTAATTTTAAATGTAATTGTCATTGTCATTGTCATTGTCATTGTCATTGTAAATGTAATTGTAATTGTAATTGTAATTATAATTGTAATTGTAATTGTAATTGTAATTGTAATTGTAATTGTAATTTTGTGATTGTAATTGTAATTGTAATTGTAATATTATTTATTGTTAGTATCTACAATAGTGGATACACTAATTGAAACTAACATAAAGCAAAGTTCAGAGATTGCATTAAATTTTGTATTCTACTGCATCTTGCAGCATGAGCATGAACATTGGTAATCAAATCTCTATCGATTTTCAACTTTAAATTTGAAGTGCTTATGACACCAAGTTTTCAATATCCGTTTTTTTTCATTTTCTGAAAATTATAAAATAATAAAATAATTTCTCAATACGATTTGCAAATTCTGATTGCAGTTTTCAATGAAAAATCTACCAGAAAATGCAAAAAATCATATAGAAATTGGTGTCAAAAGCAATTTAATAAGCTTTCACTTTCAAATGAATTTTTCATCTAATGTTGTTGCAAAGTTATATATTGTTTATTAGATATTTAAATTAAGTTTTCTTTCCACAGTCGGATGAACTTGAACATGAGAAGAAAAGAACTGAGCAGTATGAGACAGAAATGAAAAAACTTCGAGCTCGTGTTGAAGAACTAAAGAAAAAGCTCTGCGCAAGTGAAGAAAATGTAAGGCTAAATGCTTACATTGATGTTTCAGTGATCTTTTCTTCTTCGCTTGTCTCTGTTTCTCCTATTCTTCTTTGTTCTTCTTCTTGTCTTTCTTCTGCTTCTTCCGTTTCTTCTATTTCTTTTTTAACCTCTTCATCTTTTTCTACTTCATCTTCTTCTGCACCTTCATCTGCTGCTGGTTATTGATTTTTAAACACGATGAAACTTAGTCGTCAAATTTACACGTAATATAGCTTATGAAACCTTACGAATACGCATCTCAGAGACCAGAAAAGTGTTCAACCTTCCTCCAGACAAATAAACCCCTAGTTGAAAACCTTCCTCACTGAACAATGAAAGTTAGGCGTGTTTCGGATGTGGCAAAAGATTTTCCTTTGTTCTAACTGACCTTCCTCCGGTCAGTGACCGAGTGACCGTGTGACCGTCACTTTTTACTGACTCTGACGCATCTTTTTTAAAATGTCTATGCAACTTCTCTTTAGGCTGACAACCAAGCCAATATACTTCGACGTCTTCAGCGCTCCATGGAAGAACAATCGCAACATTCAGACAGCCTTCAAGCTGAGATTACTCATCTCACTAGCAGGTTTGTGAGGGTCTATGCCCAAAATTCCTCCTTGGCCGGTGCCCCGGGGGGGGGGCATGTCAAAATGCAGACAGTGATGCTTGTCCTATTTTTTGGGTTCGAAATTTGTCCTCGGAAGAGCATCCCTGTCAAAGAAATGCTCGTGTGTCCCCCCTGGGGCCGGTGCTAAACAAGCATTCATTGTTTTTAAATAACTTCTGATTTACCAAACCCTGAAAAACATTTCCATCCTTTTGGCGACTTTTTTCTGTAAACTCTATACCGTTTTCAGAACGTGCATTTTTTCGGTCACAGGAATTTTTCACAGGACTTCGAGCCATGTTTTCGGTACCTATTTCTGAATACGGCGAGTTTGGCAGGCCTCCAAAGAACAGCGTTTTTCAAGGCAAAAAACCTGCAAAACGCCCTATGGCATTTTTTGCCACATTTAAGTCAAAAAAGAAAACTTCATCGGCGATGATTGGGGGGTAAATACCCTTTATACCCCCAACTGGCTATGCCTTTGTCACTGGTCACTATGTGGGGAATTCCAAAACGCATGTTTGTACTCTTTACCCACTACAGTGTAAAACAGCCTGCGTGTTTAAGCCATTGTCTGGTTGAAGCTTTGTGTTTGAGCATCTTAATTTTAATTCCATTTGATTTTCTTATTGTGTAATTTTTTTACAGATTGAAGAGACAAAGTTTTTCATCAAAAATTAAAAGTGATGATTTATCTGACGATGAAACAGACCAAATTTAAGGTAACTCTTCAAAAAATAATATTTAATTATTTTCATTTAATTTTGACGAGTTTCCACTGGAAGAATTTCCTAAAGCTGTGGTCAAAAGATTAAACATTGTTTGTCAAACATCTGAAATTCGATTGTCAAATGAATTGTTGTCCCATTTGTCAATTCGCAAAACATTGCTTGTCAAACATTTCCCTGCTTGTGACAAGAAGAGCATTGTTCTGCTTTTGGCAAGCAGAAAATGTTTTTGAAGTTTTTCAATTGACGTCATTTTTGCTTGTCAAGCAATGTTTAGCAACGTGGCCAAACGGTCAAACATATTGCAAATGTTTGACAAACAATGTTTGATTATTTGGCCTAGCAGCTGCTCTTCGTCAAATAAAAATATGCTTGTTTTAAGAAAGGAAATACATTTCCTTTTCAATTTTTTGTCATGAAGGATGCATTTTCTTTTGAATATTGTCCCTCGGGGATTGAAACAACTTTATTTTCTGGATTTTGTTCCATAGGAAATACATAAATTGTAGGAAATATAAATTTAGCGGGCAGGGGAGATTATTTCATTCATGAGATCCTTTGTTAAAAACAGCCAATAAATAGGCAGTAATTGGAGCATGTGATTGAATTCTTTGATATGATTGGCTATTGGCACAAGTGCCAACAAACGTGCCTCGTGCCTGTGAATGAAATATGAAATTTTTCTGTGCGTTAAATACATGTTTACATGCAAAGGAATAGGGCCTAGGCGAGGCTTGGCGAGGCTGGCTAGGGTAGGCTAGGCTTGTTTTTGCTGCTTTTAGTAAAAGTAAGGCAAATAATTGTTTTATTCTGTAATATAAATGTTTCCAAAGTAAACTGTAGACTAAATGTGACTAATAGTAACTATTTCGAATCAATTAACCTCGACTAAAGATAGTTAAATTTAATCAAAATTAAGAGCAAGGGTAGTCTATGAGACTGGAACAAAGCCAAGAATGGAACATGTAGTAAGAAATATTGCCTAAAGAAGAGGAGAGAAAGTAAGTTTTAAAAAACATCCTCAAAAGTAAGCCGCAATCATTTAATTGCAATAAGTTTACATAAGCGTTTTCATTTCATCAAAAGATTTGCTTTCATACCTAAAAGTTAATGAGCTACTTTTTCAAGCCAAGCAGTTTTATAACCAACTCTTAGACTTGATAAATTATCTTTGAATCAAGTTTTAGACATTTCCTTCAAAAGCCTATCAATCTGAGGCAGATTAATAGTATAAGAAATTATCATAGGCAATAACATGACCAATTTGTTATGTTGAGAACAAAAGTGACTAGTTCAGATAATATGGAATATGATGAGAATAAATAACATAAAATTATGTAGTAAGCGAATGACTTTTAACTTAAATAAATCATTTTGTCGGTTTTAGAAACCTTGGATTTTAGTGTAGATAGATGTAGGTGTAGATATTGTAGTAATGCTCTATTAGAAGTTTAAGAGTTATAGAGATTTTAGCAAAGAGTTAAACTGTTGTGAGAAATATAACGCATTATTTTGAAATTTTAGAAATTTTATTGTGTCTGGAAGTTTTATCGTTTTGCTTTTGCGAAGCTGAATTTTTTTTTGAAATTTATATTGTTTAATGCATATAATTTTTTGTTTTTCAAGAAGTTTAACGTTGTCGTCATGTTTTTGTTGTTCCCATATTGGAAAGCATGCTTTTTGGAATGTGTTATTGTGAGTCTCGAGTAGAACCGTTTCCGTCATCATTTGTTTCCTTTTTATTTTTCTTACTCATGTCATTTTTGTTTTCCTTTTGTATGTTTCTTTGTATTCTTTGATTTCTTCTTCTTTTTGTCGTTTTCACCTTATTCATTGTTACGTCGTTTTGTTTTTTGAACTTTCTGTCCGTCTTATCATGCTTTTGTTTTATTTTCTTCGTCTTTATTTGTCCTTTATTGTTAATATGATTCTTGCTTTCTTCAACAACATTCACTTACATATTTTCTTCTTATTCTTCTTGCTTTTCTTCTTCTTCTTCTTCTTCTTCTTCTTCTTCTTCTTCTTCTGCTTTAATTTCCTCTTCTTTGTTTCTTTCTTCTTCTTCTTCTTATTTGTCTTATTCTTCTTTTTCCTCTTTTCTTGTTCTGTTTCTTTTCCTTCTTCATCTTCTTTTCCCAATCATTTCCATTTTGATATATTTCTTGTTTATTTTAAGTTCAATATCTTCTTCTCATTCTTCTGCTCTTTCTTCTTCTTCTTCTGCTGCTTTTACTCCCTCTTCTTCCTCTTCTTCTTCTTCTCTATCTTCTTTTTTGTTAGTTTCCTTCTTCTCCATTTTCTTCTTCTTCCTTTCTTCTTCCTCTTCTTCTTCTTCTTCATTTGCTATTCATCTGCTACTTCTTGCTATTGTTCCTGCTTTTCTCTCCATGCCGGCCTCCTCTTTTTCAATTTCATCTTTTTTGTATTTTTCATCATCTTTTTCATTTATCATCATCTTCTTTTTCGGACTATATTTATTGTTGATTTCGAAAATCATATTGGTTGTTGTGCCTTTATAAAACATGTTACTTTAATTGTACATAATGTTTAAGTAATGTTTATTATTTTTTCATTATTGTAATTTTGTTTTTGAAATGTAATGTTTCTCTATTTATATCGTTAAAACTAACTCTTTGAACTGTAGAAACTCGTTGAACTTGTTAAAACTCGTTGAACTGTATAATAATGTTTAACAGATAAACTTTAGAAGAGATTATATAAAATATATGAATTCATGTGTACTGAGAATTGAAAACTGAAATCAAAGTGTATTTTTTCCGGTGAGATTTTAACAATAGGCCCTAAAATTTAATATTTTGAGTCTTATACCAACAGTCATTTAAGGCGTTGCAATGTGTAGGTAAAAGTCAGTCATTAGCACTGAACTTCACTTCCACCCTCTTGCTCTGATGCTTCTTCCATGTCGCTAAACTCCACCACTGTTTTAATTGATTTATTCAACATTAATGCGTAAGGGGTTGGGTTATTGTTTTTTCCAAAAGAATTGTGCTTTTCGACGAATTTGTCTTTCTTGCCCTAATAGATATCAGATGTCAAAGACTTGTCATGATAATGACTAATTATCGTGTCCAATATGGCGCCAGAAACAGCCTTGATAAGTTCGAATATATTAACTATAGTCTAAGAAACACAACCAATAAATTCCGTAAAATATAATTTTGAAACTCAATTACATATGTACAATTTTACGAAAGATTGGGAACCTTCATGCCATGTAAGAGCTATTATCTAATCACGTAGTAAAATAGTTACCAAATTGTGGTGTTCTATCCCCACTCTAGCGAATCTATAATCACTACTGTGGTGGTACTTTTTGCGTACTGTGGTGGATAATCACTACTGTGGTGGGTTATTATGCTTGATGTGGTGGGTTACTATGCTTGATGTGGTGGTAGTTTCTGCGTACTGTGGTGGATAATCACTACTTGTGGTTGGTTATTATGCTTGCAATTATACAGAAACATGAAGGTTCTAAAATTTGACGGTGGTTTTTTGTGGAAAGGAAAAACTCCAGAGAAAGAAAGCTTGTGTAATAACTTCTTCTGTATAAGCCTGATTTTTTAACCTCGTTGATTTAGTTATAAACTGAAGACATGCTGCTTGCTAGGTTAGAGGCCTATTCAGTCTAGATACTGGTTATTATAAAAAAGAAAGCGGCTACTTGGGGTTACTGATTTGAATAAACGCCCTCTTAACAGAGGGATTAAAGAGATGTTATGTATATTTATTATATACAAAACTGAAATTTGAGATGTGTTAATCACGGGTGTGTTTAAAAGGAGGTGCTTTTATTTAGGTAATACGAGGTAATACGTGCTTTCGACTGGGGCGCGTAAAAGAAGCTGGACGCTTATTTGAATCTTTTACTGTTTCGAAACCCAAGATTCAGATTTTGACTGTACGTAGCTAGTAGTCCACCGAGCCGTATCGTTAATCATAAGAGAGTTTTTTCTTATTTCGAGTCAATTTTTCTCTCTAACTTTGAAATGTAGTTTAGTTTGTTGTATATACAGTATACTCAATAAACGTGAATTGTTTTAATTCGTGTCTCTTTGGTCTCAGTTCTGGTTCAGAAATGAATTCCAAGTTTGCTGCTGACAGAAATTTCCCATCTCAGTGAGTCACCTCTTAGGTTTCAGTTATTGGTTCTTATTTTCACTGTCTTGCCCAGAGACTGGCAGTAACTTCAATTATGTTCGGCTTATGGGTACATAATTGACGATAACCCAACGTAAGAACATAGTTTTTCGGTGTAGGTTCTTCAAATAGGGCATGAAGCAGTAGACGACTTTTCAAAGAAGACTCCCGGTGTGACGTTTTTCTGGAAGATTACAGACATCTTGAATTAGTGAATCCTATCTACTGTACATGCAATGACAAGGATTGCGGTCGTTTAAGGGCAGGTAGTGCAGTAAATTTTGCTTCAAATTCAGGAATAATGGAAACAAAAAAAGAAAAGGAATCTGCGACAATAAATATTGAAAACATCTGCAGAAACTTGGGAAACAAAATGCAGAGTAACCCACAAAAGGAGAATACTTGATTAAATAACTCCTTGAGAAAATAAGCTTGCCATCTGCCCTTAGCGCCTTGGAGCACAATTGAACCCCCTGGCAACTGTTGTCTTCGCATTAGATTTCAATCCAATGAACATACGCAAAACGGGAGTCTCTGACTAAGCTATTCAAGAAGTATTCGCAACGCCGAAACGTATAGCCCTTCTCTGACTGTCTTCTCGCGGTTCTTGAAGCACCATTATACCCCCTGAATCCTTGATGTCTTTCATATAAATCACAAAACTTTTTCCACAATCCACCGGGGGTTTCTGTCTTAATTACTGTAGAAGTATTCGCAACATCATTACATATAGCTTTCTTCTGGCTGTCACTTCGTGGCTCTTGAAGCATCATTAAGCCCCCTGAATCCTTGATGCCTTTCATTTAAATTGCAATGCTTTTCCATAACCCACCGGGGTTTTCTGTCTACATTACTGCAGAAGTATTCGCAACACCAATGCATATAGCTTGCTTCTGGCTGTCACTTCGTGGCTCTTGATGCATCATTAAGCCCCCTGAATCCTTGATGTCTTTCATTTAAATTGCAATGCTCTTCCATAATCCACCAGGGTTTTCTGTCTAAATTACTGCAGAAGTATTCGCAAGACCAATACATATAGCTTGCTTCTGGCTGTCACTTCGTGGCTCTTGAAGCATCATTAAGCCCCCTGAATCCTTGATGCCTTTCATTTAAATTGCAATGCTTTTCCATAACCCACCGGGGTTTTCTGTCTAAATTACTGCAGAAGTATTCGCAATACCGATGCATATAGCTTGCTTCTGGCTGTCTCCTCGTGGTTCTTTGAAATTGGTGTCCCCAAACGAGTAGACCTGCGGACGCCTCTTGAACAATTTTCGCAGCATATTCTGCAATAATTTCCTCGCTCGTTTTTGCATGAATATGTAAATAAGCGGGTCTGCGAGTAAATTTACACTGTAACATAACACAATAACATTTTGCGACACTGCCGCGTTTTTCTCCCTGTTTTTATATTTTGTAAACGCCAGGGATTGGTTCACTATACTCGGGATAATCTCTAGCACGACAAACGCGATTAAGATCAAACTTATGACCTTCAAGAATTGCTGCTGTCCGGTATCACGTCTGGTATTTTGTCCGGTGTTTACTCTGTTCCGGACATGACGAGATTTCATTGTATTTATCTTGCAGAAAATCGAGGTATAAGTGACCGTGAACAGACAAAGATATAGTCCATCAAGCGTCACCCATATATATTTGTAGTAGACCTCGTAAATGCGCTCCGTATCGAGAACGCCGTAAATAATACTATTGGTAATCCCGAACGCCCAGGCTATCGCAACTGCGACGCGAATATTTCCCTTCATCGTCAGTTCACGATGCCGAAACGGGAAATTACAGCCGATAAAGCGATCTATCGTTAAAAAGAACATCATCGCGTACCACACCAAGTAGAATCCAGTTCGAGAAGAATATATAACTCTCCAAACAGTGCTGGGTTTCGCGTGGCCGTAAAAGGATGCCACGTTTTCCGCGATCCAAGCCATCGCAATTACGATGTCTGTCGCACTTAGCGTAATGAGAATGAAATCCTGGTTTCGCTCTTTGCTGTAAATCTGCCTCAGAAGATGGATTCCCAGACTGTTGAAAAACATCGATATTAGCGAAACAACGATAATCGCGACTTGGATATAGAAAATCATATTTGCAGAAAAAATCGACAAATATGTATATCGATAAATTCACGTCTCCAGCTCAAATTTCCTGAAACAGTGAAAAAGAAAAGCAATGTTTAGCTCCTTTATTACGAGAATGAATCATTCCAATTTCATGCAGTTTCTAGCTATTCCATCCTCTTCGTATTAAATTCGACTATTCCATGCCCTTGGTTTTTACAGATTTCTTCTTTACTTTAACTCGTCTTTCCCTAATGTTGCTCAACTTTAATCAATACTCTTCCTTACCATACACATCTCAAGTTTATTTCGACTTTTCCTTTTGTGTTCTGTCTCCACTATTTCCTTACAGCAATTTTTCCTTTCTTAGGTCGTTCTCGCTTCTTCCTGTCGTTCTTTCCTCTTTACCTTGACTCTTCTTCACCAATGCTTTAACTCGAGTTTTCTTTGCTCTATAAGTTTGCAGACTCTTCCTTTCTTTAGCGTTACTTTTCTTCTACTCAAACTTGATAAGTATTCTTCCTTGCCTTAGATTGATGTAAATTGACTAGGCTTTAAAATTGAGTTCTACTTACTCTATCTACGTGTAAGCTTATAAATATTTTTCCTTACCATTGGCTTAACTCTTCCTCTTATTAGGTCCGTCTCGATTCTTCCTTGAAAATCTTCTATCTACAATCGCGATGCGCAATCTTGGTAACGTCCTTCGACAATAACGACCTTCAAAACCACCTCAATATATATCTCTATTATCCCTCTATCTCAATCATGATAAATAATTGACGACTGTTGAAAATTCTATAGAAGTTAGTGTGATGTCGCTTCATTTCCCAACACCATGCACCGCTCCAAGACGAAACATAAGAAATTGTAGGCGAACCGCTTATCAGTCAAATATCCAACTGTTTGCCAGTACACAACACCTGTCGTGGTAAAAATTGATATTTTTATCAAACAATTTTTTTCCTCTCCCACAAAACCAGTTTATCTCAGCTCTTTATCTAAGTAATTCACTAAATTCATTTTCTGTAGGCCGTATAACAAGTATAGATATATATTTGCATTCAAGACACTGCTACGCTATCTCAAGTAAACAACAAAACTTGCGTTTTTAAGCTGGTATAATGAGAGTTTTCTCTCAGCAAACAGAAAGTCTGCTACTTGCGTTTCTGGTGACTACCCCAGGAATCTCTGCTCGGGACGTTTCTGGTGACTACCCCAATAATCTCTGTTCGGGACGTTTCTTGTGACTACCCCCAAGAATCTCTGATCGGGATATTTTTGGTGAGTACCCCAAAAATCTCCTCTTGGGACGTTTCTTGTGACTACCCCCAAGAATATATGCTAGAGACATTTCTTGCAACTACCCCAAAATCTCTGCTTGGGACGTTTCTTGCGACTACCCCAAGAATCTCTGCTTGGGACGTTTCTTGTCACTACCCCAAGAATCTCTGCTCGGGACGTTTCTGGTGACTACCTCAAGAATCTCTGCTCGGAACCTTTCTGCTGACTACTCAAAGAATCTCTGATCGGGATGGTTTTTTGACTACTCCCAAGATTCTCTGCTCGGAACCTTTCTGTTGATTACCCAAAGAAGCACTGATCGGGACGTTTCTGGTGACTACCCCAAGAATTTCTGCTCGGAACCTTTCTGCTGACTACCCCAATGATCTCTGCTTGGGACGTTTCTGGTGATTACCCCAAGAATCTCTGCTCAGGACGTTTCTCGTGACTACCCCCAAGAATCTCTGCTCGGGACGTTTCTGGTGACTACCCCAAGAATCTCTTCTCGGAACATCATTGATGTCTAAATATTTTAATCTTCTGTTCTTTCACTGAAGCTGTACTGAGTTATTTTTTGGCCTTCAGCACTGCATCTACTTGATTCACATTTCCCTTGCTCTTTAGAGTCTTGGAAAAGCTGTCGGAAAAAGATTCTAGGTTCCAGTTTCGTCAGAGCAACTTTTTAGCCTAGCCTACAGTCAACTCAGCTGTCCATCATCTTGAAGATGTCTGTTGAATAGAATACCTGCGTAAAACTGCCTTAGTTCTGGTATTGGTTAACCCTAATCCTACCGGGGGGTGGAATCCACCCCCCCCCCTCAAGCTTTTCTTGAACATATGAAACTTATGTGTGTCAGATTCCATATGACGCAGCACGCCTTTGTTGCCCTCTGTGTTGTTTGACAAGGCCGCACACCAACAGTCAGTCAGAGATCTGATTTCTTCTTGATCGCTGAGTAAAACCGTATCCGGGCCACTCCTTCCAGCACCTCAATTGATTAGGTCATTGCCTTAGTAATCGAGTTAGCTAACTTTTGTTCTGATTGTTGACAAAAAGGTCCCGTACTTTGTATGTTGGACCGGATCAACTCACCTCACAAGCTTTTGACCGCGAAAACGAATACTGATGTCCGGCCTCAACAAACAGTCTCGTTTTGAAGCAAAACCGGAGTAGTAACTCCTCCTCCAGGACCTTCAAAGCAAATTTCTTGCTGTGAGCTTTCAATGGATGTCTAAACGAAGCTTGTTCTCCGAAAGTTGACCATGTACTTTTGCACTTCAAAGCTTCATGCATGCGCGGGGCGTTCCAATACACTATGTTGCGATATGAAGATAAATTAGAGGAGTGGAGACGGATATGGAAGAGAGAACTTGTGAATTCCCTATTGCGAAGCTTGAACAACTTGATTAACCATCAGAACTTAGTTCACTGGAAGAGCGTTTTGAAAGATTCTATGTGCACCTCTAGCATGAGATAAAGTGCAAGTTGCTATCACAAAGAAGATGCGATTCCAATGTCACGATCCAATTGTCAATGGAACAAGACATCTATGTAATGCCGTGTGTGTATTTTTCATCCTGTTTGGGATAGCTGGAGTGATGTCACAGGATGGACATGATGGTGGGGAAAGCTGTACTGGTGCTATTGGCGGAGGAAATCAACATAAGTCCAGTCAAACTTTTGTTGGAGAGATAAACCAGTTAGTATATATTTAGTTTCATGTCATTTATCTTGGGAGGATGGCCCTTCAATCAAAGAATGGCCCCTCATGGATGTAGCCAATAATGCAAGGACAATTGCAAAAATAAAGGAAGACACTAAAGGGAAGAAGCACAACTGTATGAATCCACCAATTTTTGAATTCATTGAATTGGATCATGTAATCATTGACACTCTGCATTTGTTTCTGAGAGTTTGTGATATTCTTATTGACAATTTAATCAGGCAGTTGAGAAAAGAGGATGCTTGTGAAAAAACCACATTTAAAAGTGGGTTCAATGTTGAAAAGTTTCACTACATGCACAAATTTTGGGAATTGCTCAATTCATTGGGAATCCCATTTAAGTTCTATGTGAACAATTCAACCCAAAAATTGGAATACAGAAGCTTAAATGGCCCAGAGAAGTTGCTTTTATTTGAAAAAATTAATGTAAATGAACTTATGGGTAATTTGCCTGGTGCTCCTCTGATCAACAAATTATGGAAAAACTTTCTGGGACTTTACATAAAACTAAGAAAAACATACAAAAATGAGGAAGAAATTCATCAGCTCAAGCAAGAAATTACAATCTGGACGCAAGATTTTTTACATGTTTACCAGTCAAGTGATGTTACCCCTTACATGCATGCATTTAGATGCCATGTCCCAGATTTTTTGAAATTGTATGGCAACATTGGCAATTTCAACCAACAAGGGTTAGAGAAGTATAATGACATTGTCTCAAAGGACTACTTTAGGTCATCTAATCATCGAGGAGTCGAGGCATTGAAGCAGATCATGCTGAAAAAGAACCGCATCCAGCATTTGGAAGCAAAAGGGGCTGAAAGGGCCAAAAACAGTTACCTGTGCAGTAACTGCAAAATACAAGGTCACTCAATAAAGAGGTGTACAGAGAAGTGTAGTAGTTGTGATGCTCTGATATGCTGTGCTCACCTGTTGAAAATTAATGGGAAATGGTCAAAAAAATGCCTAGTCACAACATAGAAGTTCTGAACACCATTCAGTTTTAGAGCTCTACAATTTGCAGTATCTGTAAATTTCTAATCAATGCTCAATTTTTCAGACAAATGGATGGTTTTCTGAAAAAATTGGCAATTTTGTTAATCTTATTTGCTGGATTCAGGTGACAAATAGTAAGGTTAAGTTGATAGGCCAGGGTTAGGTTGGTTTGCTGTCACCAAACACATTCATGAGTGATCATGACCATACAACAATTACAATTTAATGTTTGTGTATGATAACTAAGTTATAGTACATTCAATGACTTTATAATTTATCAAATTGTTTTAAACTGTTCATGGTATTGTCTACTGTTGCCTGTCTCTCTCACAAATGTGAAAACAAACAGAGGTTCTTGTTCTATTTTGTAAGGGAAAAACTTTCCACCAGTGCAAAAAAAGTCATCCAGTGGGGGCCTGTCAAACTTCCAAAATTTGACTGACCCTTCAAAAACGCGTTCAAAGTCTCCAACAGCATTTTTCACTCGTACATCCCAACGCTTTCCAAGTAAAGCTTCCAATTCCTGGTTGCTTTGGATTCTCCTGGCTTTTCTTCCATCAGGGACACCAACGTTTTGAAACTGTTCATAAATGTCTTGTTCCATTGACAATTGGATCCTGACATAAGGGTCGTCTCTTCTTTGCGATCGTAACTTGCGTTTTATCTCATGATAGAGGCGTACACAGAATCTTTCAAAACGCTCTTCTAGGGAACTAGGCCTTGCTTGTTCAAGCTTTTCAACTTTTGCAACGGGAAACTCGCCAGTTCCCTCTTCACATATCGGTCTCCACTCATCAAACCGATCTTCATATCCAACAAAATGTATTCGAACCCCCTTCTCATTGTCAATCTCTTTGATTGTAACTTGGTAAAACTGTGTATCTTTCTTTTCCTTCTTTCTTTCCCTCTTTTCGAGCGAATTCTTTGCTTTTTGTGGCTCCAGAACTTCTTCGATCAAGTATGAAGCTCGCTTCCTTGTACGCAATGATCTGCGAGCAGCCATTTTGATTTCAGTATTGAAGGGAAAAATGCATGCGCATTTGTATGCGCACATGGGCTACTTATAGACTTAGACGTTTGATTGTTGGCAGCGATTAATGACAATAAGTTTCATATGACTGTTTTGTTGTGTGATGGATATAAGCTCCCAAACCAGGCTGACTTTAAGGGCTATTAGTAATCACCGGCCCCGGCCCTGCAGCCCCGGCCCCGGCTCCGTCCCCGGCCCTGGCCCCGGCCCTGATTTTTCAACATGTAATTTTTTACAGTAAATATATTCGGACTTATGTAATTTTTTGTAATATACGGCCCCGGCCCCGGCCCCAGCCTTAATTTCCAAAACTTTATTTTTTCTAATTTCCATAATTCCCGTTATCCTTAATAGCTAACTTGAATAAAAATATTTCATTTGAAGTTCTTAGTAACTTGTTAGTTGAGATATTCATGCTCAAATTTTCCACCACCCTGAAACCACAGAAATGGGTGATTGGCTTAAAAACATTCTTGTGTGCGTCAGTTATGTAACTGATGAATGTCAATAGTACAGAGAATAGGGTTTTTAGAGAGAAAGAAGGGGTACAGTATTGTACCGGCATTTTATATCATGAGTTATTATTATTATTATTCCTTCATATCGTTCAATACACTCGATATGGAGGAAGCACTCAATGTTCCATTCAGCCTGGAAAGACAATAAACAAGGAAGTCTAAAACGCTTCGTCTAAACCTTTGGCCAGCCACGACACGCAGTTTTATGACAAATAATTTCTTCAGACCCTTATTCGTTTTAGCAGGTTAGCCTGGTTTTTGTAGCCTGAGCACAGGCTAGGTTTTTGTTAAGTTAGTGAAAACTATGTTTAACTGCGTTAAACTTTGTATAAGGACGCTCATTTGTATTATGTGACGAAGCCACGAGATATTGTTTGGTTGAATTTCAAAAATATAAGAAACACCGGGCAGGAGCATCCGGAAAGCAGGAGAAATAAAATCAGGGCCGCTGCCGGGGCTGCAAGGCCGGGGCCGGTAATTACTAATAAAAAATTACATGTTGAAAAATCAGGGCCGGGGCCAGGGCCGGGGACGGAGCCGGGGCCGGGGCTGCAGGGCCGGGGCCGGTGATTACTAATAGCCTTGGATTAGGTTAAAAAATTGCCCCAAACAACAGTACACATAAAACCATCACATCAAGCATAATAACCCGCCACATTAGTAGTGGTTGTCCACTCACCAAAGTACGCAAAAATACCACCACAGTAGTGCATATCCACCACAGTAATGCATATCCACCACAGTAGTGCATATCCACCACAGTAATGCATATCCACCACAGTAGTGCATATCCACCACAGTAGTGCATATCCATCACAGTTGTGCGTGGAGATTCTCTAGCGTGTAAAATGAACTGAACTTACGATGTATACACTACCTACGCAAACAAGTCGCTTAATTTCGAGATTTATAAACAATCAAAACCCACTCGTAACTAAAATTTGTTGGTTGTTTTCAACTTAATCAATTATTTATTGATATTCAATAACTCCAACTGCTAGTATTGTTTGTTTGTCTGCAAAATTCAAGTTTTTTGATGACTTTTCTGATCAATAATTTCGACGATCGACGCAAAGTTTCGATGCTTGACCCGAAATACGAGCTTAAAATGCTGTTCTTTTAACTAATATTATTAGTGAAGTAAACAATGCGCATCAATTTGAAGTTAAAAGTTTCATGTATTTTTTTATGAGTTTTCTGAATTCTTATAAGAAGGAACTGCTTAATAAGAAATCAGGGGGCCACCTTGTGAAGAAACGAAAACTACGTACCTTATATATAACCGATTAAGCGGCGCTACCCGATTAAGCGCGGCCTCGTTTTCAAAATTTACGAAAATTTGTTCGTATCCAAATTTTGACCCAAGATTCAGATTAGGCACATTCACTTTGGTATTGAGGGGATTTTTTACGCCTCTAGTCAGTCCTTACGATGTTGATTTTATAGCGATTAAAAGTCTGCAAATTTATAAAGGACTTGACCGTGAAAAATTGTTCGGGGTGAAATTTTACACCGCCAGTCATTTTTTCACGGTCAAATCCTTTACAAATTTTCACACTTTTAATCGCTATAAAATGAACATCGTAAGGATTAAAGGAGTAAGAATTTACCTCAACACTAAAATGAAGGTGCTGAATTCGAATATGAAGTCGAAATTTTTCTACAAGGCAATTTTCAAACTTTTTGAAAACGAGGCCCTTAGTTGAAAAGGTGTACTGAATAAGCGCCGCAATGGAAAAAGCGCCGCACCCAAAAACCTAAGAACATTAATAAGCGCCGCAGCGCTCAATCGACCATTTACAGTATGTTCAATAGTACAGTTGACATCTGCTATCTCGACCGCCCGCTATCTCGAACATTCGCTATCTCGAACGATTTTCCATTTCCCCTCGTTTTGGTATACGGTTTTGTATAGAAAAATTATCCGCTATCTCGAACCCCGTTATCTCAAACATTCGCTGTCTCGAACCATTTTCGATTTCCCATGGAGAAAACCTGCTCTTTATCTCGAACTTTGCCAAATTTTCTGCTGAACTGGATAAAGAGACAGGCTGAAAATATGTATAAGCTCGCCTAGCGGAGCGGGAATGGTAGCAGCTAAGTTATATGCTGCCCATATATACAATAGATGAAGCTGTTCTCTTTCGAGATGTGCTGCATCGCCATTATCTCAATTTCACCAATAGTAGGGATGAAAGCAGATGAGCTTTGCCTCCTATGTAAAAAATACCAGACTTGTTTGATGAAATTTGGGATCAGTAACCCTGCATGTTAATATGGGCATCTGTTATTTCGAACATTCGCTATCTCGAACAAATTCCAGTGTCCCTTGAGAGTTCGAGATAGCGGATGTCAACTGTATGTACAGTCCAATGACGCTAGCCAACCTACATTTGAACTAATGTGACGTGAGCAGTACATGTCAGGATGAGTTATCATGCTTAATTTACTCGGCTCCCTGCAAGCCATAGCCGCCAAATAATACATAATAATCCGACCCTGCGCAGACTTCGCAGAGAAAGTTTTTCAAACCAATTTCTCTAAAGTCTTCCGTTCTTCAAGCAAGTGCGCTTTTGGCTTCTGAAATCGGAAGCCTCCGAAGTCTGTTTTTTTATCAGAATTCAGAAGAAGAGATCCCAAAAGAACGCACCCTGAGTGTCTAGACCCAGGGGGGCACTCATTAACTTTCAATAAGGGGGTTCATGCCAATATTTGGGGTCTGAAATCTTAAGCTTATTCGATATTTTGGGGTATGTGAATTATAACATAGACAAAAATTCAATATTTTGCTCCACAAATCGGAAGGAAGAATCGTGCGATTTGGTTTGATTCATCAAAATGACCCATCCAACTGCCAAAAGCTTATAAATTGTATATTGTCATGAAACTGATGGCTAATCTCGGGAAAACATTTTAGGTGTCCAAAATAGATAGCAATATTTGGGTCTCCAAAACCTTAAACTCAATATTTGGGGTTCTCAAAACATTGGACTCAATATTTAGGGGTCTGCGAGGAAATTGTTTCATGGACCCCCCGTATTTATAGTTAATTAGTCCCCCCTGGGTGTCTAGAGTTTACAAGACCGAGAGAATTTGTGTAGAGTTCGTTATTCGAGGTACTAGAATTTTGGCTAAAGTCTATTCTGAGATCCATCCAACTTCATTTTGCCTATTGTGAAAATTTCATATAAATAACAAGGGAGCAAGTCGAGCTCCTTGTAATACCCCAGAAGATTTTCTCTTGTTCCCCTGTGTTCGTGATCTTTGCGCATGATCTGCACAAATCGAATAAATATGCAAAGAGGAGCTTTGAGAGGGAAAACATCTGTCGATGAACAAGTTTGGGTAGGGTAGATTCGTCTTCTTTTGAAGTAATTGTACATTCCAAAACTGCAGAAGGTTTGTTCAGTTATTACTCTTATGAAATATATCTTAAAATACAAGTTTTGACTAAATAAAGAGATGAGTAATCGGAACCAAAAGAGCAGTGGAACGGGCCTAGGCACAACAAACGACAGAAAGAAAAGCAAGGAGAAAGGCTCTGCTGATCTTCCACCGACGGGCCGCAGCTGGCCATTTAAGAGGTCGAAGAGTAAAAACAAGAACGTAGAAGTTGTAGAAGAAGTTTTAGCTGTAGAGAACTCCCCAGAAGATGAGAAACCACCAAGTGACAAAAGGGAGTTGCTGGGTTCGAAACGTGATATTGACGCTAGGCCAGTGCAGGAGGAATCAACGGAAGCCAGCAAGGAGCACAAGATATCACGCTCTAGTTATTCCGATGATGATCTCAAAAAGTTCTCTCCACTAACAGACCGTGAAGAGATGTTGTACAGAGATTTGCAAGAAGTCAAGGCTAAGTGTACGCAGATGGAGAAGACGATGAGATGGTGGTCTGACTGCACTGCAAACTGGAGGGAAAAATGGGGGAGAGTTCGGACGGAGAGGAACAAATTGAAGGAAGAAAATAGGGTCCTTATAGGCAGGAATGAGTCCTTGACTAGAGAGCTCACTTTTGCTAAACGAGAACTTGAGGATAATGTTTCTGAGAACCAGTCCTTGAGAAATGAGCTCAACAAATGCAAGCTTGAGCTTAAGAAACTAGACAAAGAAAAAAGAACAGCCATCGTTGAGCCTCATGTTCAGACAGAGGGAATTACAAATGGCAAAATTGAAATCGTTGGTTCAGATAACACTGCAAGTGTCTATGACTCAACAATCCCAAGATCTGGTGCAGAGCTTCAATTTTTGGAGCAGATTCTCACTGATCAAAAAGGAGTTCTAGGCCAAGTGCAGGATACTAGTAAGAAGGAAGAGCAAAAGTCTGATGTTTCAGCAAGAGACTTGAAGGAATATGAAAAGGCATTTGGACAGAAAACAAGGTAAATTTTTTTTTATTTGAATTGACCCCGGGGGGGCACTTGACTTTCCAATATATGGGGATGTGCCACCAGAAAAGTGCCAAAGTCACCCTGTCCTGGAGTCAAATTAAAAAACAGATACCCTGTCCTGGAGTCGGTTTCTAATAATGATACCACGGGAGTTTTCTTACAAATGATTACTCAGAAAACTAATGGAAAAGGCTTCTGATGAACTGTGGATGAACCGTGAACCCTGCGACCCGTGAACCGTGCGTTGTCTTGAAAGGGAATTTCATCAGAAATGCAAATTTGGATACTCATATTGTCTGAATTACACAACATCGGTCTGTTGCAGAGTCAAACCAAGAAAAGCAAGACCCTGTCAACCTGTCAGAAGAAGAAAAGTGATACCCAGTCCTGGAGTTGAAATCTGAAAATGATACCCTGTTTGGCAGCATGTCCCCGTATGTCAAAACATATGAGTACCTCCCCTGGGGAAATGACAAAAGACAACCTCTCACACAGAGATATCACAATATCCCTAACCCTATTACTAACTTTAATGATAGCCCTGATTCTAACCTTAACCCTAAACCTAACATCAACACTAGCTTTGCTTCATTGGGTATTTTAGCACCAGTCGCTAGGATTTCAGTAGTAGGTTAACTAATCGAGACCTTGACCCTGGCTGTGACGCTACTATGGCTGAGCTCGAACCATGACCACACTGACACCATGAGTCAGCTGTATTACACTAAGACACCACAGCACCTTCAGAAGGTTTTGTTAATCGAACACTCTGCCTATGTCCTAAGAAAACTTTCTTTAATATCTGTTTGTTGTGGTTCAATGTTTGCATACCAAAGGAGTGCAGGGGTGTAGAGCTGGGGGGGCTCAGGGGCTCAGCCCCCTAGTTATTATTTTCAAGCTTTTGGGGAGGCTACAGCCCCCCTAGTTATTTTGTTTATCTGAGCGAAAGCACCTAGTTTTTTGCTCAATCTCTTAGTGTTATTGTCTTTCTTTCTCCAGAAACATGAATGCCCTTGTGATATCAGAATAATTATTATCCTTAGATATTTTATTTTCCTTGCAACCTTATTACACATTGCTTCAAGGTTCAAGTCATTTCGGGTACTATAGTTTTTGATAAAGTAGGTATGTTCTATCCGAGGAGCTCAGGACACGGGATTTTCGGATTAACAAAAACATACAACGGCAGCTTAACCATTAAAAAATTAACAATTATATATTTTTGATTTTTCAAGGCAAACATTCTGTTATATTAAACACTTTGAAAAAACGGGTCACTCGCTGGCTTGCTACTTGATGCCTCACGGCTCACACTTGTCAGCAGTTCCCGTGACCGTTTTATAAACTGTGACTTCATCTATAGAGAAATTTAGGTCTTAAAGTGATTTTGTGATTACAATTGCCAGACGTTTTGAAGATTGAGTGGTTTTTGCAAAGAAAAATAGAAAATTTGCTGAATAATCATTTCATAACTGAAAATCCTTGACGGACCGGATAATCGAAGTCCGGATAAACAAGAAGGTGGCTAATCGGATAAATGCTGTAACTTGTGAAAAACGGCCAATCTAAGCCAATCTGGAGATGATATTTTGAAAAATTTTCTGGGGAGCATGCCCCAGACCCCTTGTTGGGTGCACCTTGATTGCACTATGCGCCTTCGACGCACATCTTCATCAGCAGATTCGTGTTAATTATTTACTGAAGTAGAGCCCCCCTAGTTATTTTTCCAGCTCTACACCACTGAAGGAGTGTACATTAAACTCTTTTAGTTTTGTGAAAATTTGGATCTGTTATTGTCATTTTGTGAGGATTGAACAACAGACCTCACTGCTTGAAATAATAATTCACATCAATAAATAATAAGTTAACAATAACAGCTGTATGTAAATTTCAAAGTAAATCTAAGGGAAGCAGATGGTTTAATTGGAATAAAGGAAAAGTTTTCATTATTCTAAGTGTTTTGTTTTAAATTTTTTCCTTGGGTAGTACAAAAATTTCAAAATTCAATAAAAAACAGAAACATCCATGGACATAATACACCTTTTCAACTAAGGGCCTCGTTTTCAAAAAAATTGAAAATTGCCTCACAGAAATATTTCGACTTAAGATTCGAATTCAGCATCTTCGTTTTAGTGTTGAGGCAAATTTTACGCTTCTAGTCCTTACAATGTTGATTTTATAGCGATTAAAAGTTTGAAAATTTGTAAGGGATTTGACCGTGAAAAATGACTGAGGGTGTAAAATTTCACCCCGAGCGATTTTCCACGGTAAAATTCTTTATAATTTTCAAACATTTATTCGCTATAAAGTCAACATCGTAATGACTAGAGGCGTAAAAATTTTCCTCATCACTAATATGAAGGTCCTCAATCTGAATCTGGGGTCAAAATTTTTGTACAACTTGCACAACTACGTTTTTCACAAATCAAAGCAGACTGAAGATCTCAATGAAACGGTTAAACTAACGAAAAGTAAGTTCTTCTGACGTTTATACTCTAAGGCCCTGGCAAAACGATCAAACATTGTTGGTCCAAAATTTTAAATTTGCTTTACAACAAATGTTTGACCGTTCGGCCACGTCCGAAAACATTGCTTGAAAAGCAAAAGTTATAAAATTTGTGGCGTGATGTTATTGGAAAAGTTCAAAAACAATTTTGGTTTGACGCAAACAAAAAATGTTGGACTAACGATGTTTTAGACGTGGCCAAACTCTTAAATATTTTGCTTGACAAGCAAATCTCAAATGTTGGACCAACAATGTTTCATCGTTTCGCCAGAGCCTAAGATATGTCAGACGAAGATGTTTACGTCTATTTTAGCTGTCTTGAAATATAATTTTTCACTATTTTCATTTGCATTCTCTCTCAGGCTTTTTCATTGTTTCTTATTCTGGAAATATCACCAATTTTACTTCAGCCTTTAAATTTTTAGAGAGAATATTGCTCTGAGATCTCAGTTAGAGCAAATGAGACGCTTTATACAAGAGAGAGAACAAAAATATGTTGAAATGGGATCTCTGAATGAAATGCTTACTGCAGAGGTGAGATAAATGTCTTTTCCTACTTTGATGTTGCTCTGCTTCAGGGGCGGCGCCACGGGGTGTACATCTACCCAACATAAACACGGTGACGTAGACACAGACATAGACCTGGGGGCGGCAAACGGGGTGGACTCTATCCACCCCACTTTTCACTTTCAGATTTTCGTAGTACCCAAAAAATTTTATCTTATTTTATGCTACTGTTTTATTAATACTCTGATAATTTTTCCTTAAAGATCGCCAAATTGAAAGAGAAGGGTAACGACAGTGAAGAAGTTGAAAACGTCACTGATGTACAAGGCTCGAGAATTCATGATTTGAAAATGAAAGACCTCAGAGCTGAGGTTATTATTTCTTAATTTATTACCCCAGTATTCTTAATTCTATTTTCCTGATATACACCCATTTTTTATAAGAAACTAAACTATGCTCTGAGCCATATACACTCTTTTTCTTTTATAAGAACAATTTTATAAGAACACGAGCCTGGATTTTGCCCAGATTTTAAGAACAAATTAAGAACAAGCTGAGGCTGGCCTTTTAAAAAGCGCTAAGAATATCAGCTAAATATGTAAGCCAGACAGTCAAGCTGAACGTAAACAGCAAGCAAACAAAGAAATAGACAAGATTGCTGCATTTTCACACAAACCTAGTACCACCCTAGACTTTCATTACAAAATATAGATATCTAAGTAACCAAGGAATTAAGAACAGATTAAGAACATTTCAGGCTCAAAAACGGCAAAATCTTAAGAACAGCCAGCCTCGATCAAAATTTCCTGGTTCTTATAAAAGAAAAAGAGTGTAGTGGGGTTTCTTAACTTTGGGCACAATTGATATCGTAAAAGTTTCTTGTAAACAAATTTCTTAACTTAGAACTCGAAAATTCAGAAATTTCGTGAAATACTTGTTTACTGTGAAGAATCATGTTTTTAGCAGTCAAAATATGAACTTTTCCGGAATTGATTCTAAGTACAACAGTTTTTTTGGGATTATTTTTGCGTAAGCACATCGGTTAAATAAAACCATGAATTTAAAAACGGAAAGTTTCTTAGCATTTTTTACTTTTCAGCCCATATAGAAGAGTTTCTTGACTTTTAGAAAAAAGGCATATATGATTTCTCATTAGCGGTTTCTTATAAAAAATTAGTGTACTTTTCTGAGTACACAACTTCATGCTCGGTTTGGATGGTACTTGTTTTTGTACTGATTTTTCAGCATCTTGTGACCCCTCTTCCTCGTAAAAACGCGTTCAAAGTGCGTTAGTGCGTTAAACTCTTCTATAAGCAAATGCCTCACACCTACAGGCTTTGCTTTTTAATAAACGACAGTTTTTTGAAGCTCCAATTAAATTTGACCCAAATCTCAGCCTTCTAATGGTTGTGTTTCCAATAACCCGTGTAGTTAGAATCAGCAGTGGAATATTTCGTTGTTATGTCATTAACGATTTGGTCCTTCCCCTCTAGATTGAAAGGCTTCAGAATGAAAATGCTGAAGAATGGAACAAACGTGAACAAGTGGAAACAGAAAAGCAAGCATTAGAAAGAGAAATAAAAAGACTCAAATCACAAATTGAAGTAAGATCTTTACTAACTCTGCTCTCTTTTTTTACAAGTTAGTCCTTTCTCGTCTCATTCCTTTTTTCGTTATTCTTTCTTCTAATTTTATTGTTTTCCCATCATTCTTCTCTTTTCTTCCTCTCTGCTTCGTCTTCTCTCTCTTCCTTCTCTTCTTTTTCTGCTTCAGCTTCTTCTTCTTCATCTTCTTCTTTGTCTTCTTCGTCCGTCTCCTTGGTCTTCTTTTTCATCATTCCTTTTCTATTTCTTCTTTGTCTTTGTCGAGTTATTCTTCTTCTTCGCGTCTTCTTCTACTTCTTATTGTGCTGCTACTTCTACTCTCGTTCGTTTTCCTCTTCTTCTTTCTTCTTCTTCTTCTTTCTTTTTATATTCTTCTTTATTTTTCTGCTCCTTCCTGTTCTTCTTCTGCATTTTCTTCATCTGGTTTTTATTCTTTTTTCTCCTTCTTCTTCTGCTGACTGTAGTGTCTTTTTCTTCTTGTTCATCGTTAAGTTCTTTTCTTGTTGTTGCACTAATTCATTGTATCTTTTTTTCTTTTTCTGCTCTTTCTTCTTCTTCTTGTTATTGTTCTTTTTCGTCTAATCTTTTCAGCTTTGTTCGTCTTTTTCTATGTCTTCTTCTCTTCTTTTCTTTTCTTCTCTTCTTCCTTCTTCTTCGACACCATTATCTTCTTGTTCTTTTTCCTTTTTCTTCCTTATCTTTCTTTCTCTTTGTCTTTTTTCTTTCCTAAAGTCTTTCGCCCACCTATTTTCACGCTATTTATTGTAATTTTTCAGGATTTGGAAGACGAAATTCGCAAGAAGACAGATCAAATTGCACATGCGCAGACATCAGCTATGAAATTCCTTCAAGAAGAGCTAGAAAGCAAATCACAAGTATACTTTCTATAAACCTATATCAACATTTTAAACATCTAATATTCTTATGTATAACTCATATCTCTAACATGAAGTTATTTTTATTTTAGGAATTATTGGAGCTGAAATTAACTCATAAAAGAGTTCAGAAGCAGCTGCAAGAAAAGGTAGGCCATTTCATCTGCAACTCATATAAGTCGCAAACAATACAATACATCCTCAATTATCCGAACACCTTTGGATCAATTCAATTTTGTTGATTTTCGTCGGGCCATGCTGAAATACCGGCAAATTGAGGATGCCCAAAATATTTGAAAACGTATTTCAAATAACCAATCTATTTTAATTGTAGTTGTAATGGTAATGGTAATTGTAATTGTAATTGTAAAATTGTAATTATAATTGTAATTGTAATTGTAATTGTAATTGTAATTGTAATTGTAATTGTAATTGTAATTGTAATTGTAATTTTAAATGTAATTGTCATTGTCATTGTCATTGTCATTGTCATTGTAAATGTAATTGTAATTGTAATTGTAATTATAATTGTAATTGTAATTGTAATTGTAATTGTAATTGTAATTGTAATTTTGTGATTGTAATTGTAATTGTAATTGTAATATTATTTATTGTTAGTATCTACAATAGTGGATACACTAATTGAAACTAACATAAAGCAAAGTTCAGAGATTGCATTAAATTTTGTATTCTACTGCATCTTGCAGCATGAGCATGAACATTGGTAATCAAATCTCTATCGATTTTCAACTTTAAATTTGAAGTGCTTATGACACCAAGTTTTCAATATCCGTTTTTTTTTCATTTTCTGAAAATTATAAAATAATAAAATAATTTCTCAATACGATTTGCAAATTCTGATTGCAGTTTTCAATGAAAAAAATCTACCAGAAAATGCAAAAAATCATATAGAAATTGGTGTCAAAAGCAATTTAATAAGCTTTCACTTTCAAATGAATTTTTCATCTAATGTTGTTGCAAAGTTATATATTGTTTATTAGATATTTAAATTAAGTTTTCTTTCCACAGTCGGATGAACTTGAACATGAGAAGAAAAGAACTGAGCAGTATGAGACAGAAATGAAAAAACTTCGAGCTCGTGTTGAAGAACTAAAGAAAAAGCTCTGCGCAAGTGAAGAAAATGTAAGGCTAAATGCTTACATTGATGTTTCAGTGATCTTTTCTTCTTCGCTTGTCTCTGTTTCTCCTATTCTTCTTTGTTCTTCTTCTTGTCTTTCTTCTGCTTCTTCCGTTTCTTCTATTTCTTTTAACCTCTTCATCTTTTCTACTTCATCTTCTTCTGCACCTTCATCTGCTGCTGGTTATTGATTTTTAAACACGATGAAACTTAGTCGTCAAATTTACACGTAATATAGCTTATGAAACCTTACGAATACGCATCTCAGAGACCAGAAAAGTGTTCAACCTTCCTCCAGACAAATAAACCCCTAGTTGAAAACCTTCCTCACTGAACAATGAAAGTTAGGCGTGTTTCGGATGTGGCAAAAGATTTTCCTTTGTTCTAACTGACCTTCCTCCGGTCAGTGACCGAGTGACCGTGTGACCGTCACTTTTTACTGACTCTGACGCATCTTTTTTAAAATGTCTATGCAACTTCTCTTTAGGCTGACAACCAAGCCAATATACTTCGACGTCTTCAGCGCTCCATGGAAGAACAATCGCAACATTCAGACAGCCTTCAAGCTGAGATTACTCATCTCACTAGCAGGTTTGTGAGGGTCTATGCCCAAAATTCCTCCTTGGCCGGTGCCCCGGGGTGGGGGCATGTCAAAATGCAGACAGTGATGCTTGTCCTATTTTTGGGTTCGAAATTTGTCCTCGGAAGAGCATCCCTGTCAAAGAAATGCTCGTGTGTCCCCTGGGGCCGGTGCTAAACAAGCATTCATTGTTTTTAAATAACTTCTGATTTACCAAACCCTGAAAAACATTTCCATCCTTTTGGCGACTTTTTTCTGTAAACTCTATACCGTTTTCAGAACGTGCATTTTTTCGGTCACAGGAATTTTTCACAGGACTTCGAGCCATGTTTTCGGTACCTATTTCTGAATACGGCGAGTTTGGCAGGCCTCAAAGAACAGCGTTTTCAAGGCAAAAACCTGCAAAACGCCCTATGGCATTTTTTGCCACATTTAAGTCAAAAAAGAAAACTTCATCGGCGATGATTGGGGGGTAAATACCCTTTATACCCCCAACTGGCTATGCCTTTGTCACTGGTCACTATGTGGGGAATTCCAAAACGCATGTTTGTACTCTTTACCCACTACAGTGTAAAACAGCCTGCGTGTTTAAGCCATTGTCTGGTTGAAGCTTTGTGTTTGAGCATCTTAATTTTAATTCCATTTGATTTTCTTATTGTGTAATTTTTTTACAGATTGAAGAGACAAAGTTTTTCATCAAAAATTAAAAGTGATGATTTATCTGACGATGAAACAGACCAAATTTAAGGTAACTCTTCAAAAATAATATTTAATTATTTTCATTTAATTTTGACGAGTTTCCACTGGAAGAATTTCCTAAAGCTGTGGTCAAAAGATTAAACATTGTTTGTCAAACATCTGAAATTCGATTGTCAAATGAATTGTTGTCCCATTTGTCAATTCGCAAAACATTGCTTGTCAAACATTTCCCTGCTTGTGACAAGAAGAGCATTGTTCTGCTTTTGGCAAGCAGAAAATGTTTTTGAAGTTTTTCAATTGACGTCATTTTTGCTTGTCAAGCAATGTTTAGCAACGTGGCCAAACGGTCAAACATATTGCAAATGTTTGACAAACAATGTTTGATTATTTGGCCTAGCAGCTGCTCTTCGTCAAATAAAAATATGCTTGTTTTAAGAAAGGAAATACATTTCCTTTTCAATTTTTTGTCATGAAGGATGCATTTTCTTTTGAATATTGTCCCTCGGGGATTGAAACAACTTTATTTTCTGGATTTTGTTCCATAGGAAATACATAAATTGTAGGAAATATAAATTTAGCGGGCAGGGAGATTATTTCATTCATGAGATCCTTTGTTAAAACAGCCAATAAATAGGCAGTAATTGGAGCATGTGATTGAATTCTTTGATATGATTGGCTATTGGCACAAGTGCCAACAAACGTGCCTCGTGCCTGTGAATGAAATATGAAATTTTTCTGTGCGTTAAATACATGTTTACATGCAAAGGAATAGGGCCTAGGCGAGGCTTGGCGAGGCTGGCTAGGGTAGGCTAGGCTTGTTTTTGCTGCTTTTAGTAAAAGTAAGGCAAATAATTGTTTTATTCTGTAATATAAATGTTTCCAAAGTAAACTGTAGACTAAATGTGACTAATAGTAACTATTTCGAATCAATTAACCTCGACTAAAGATAGTTAAATTTAATCAAAATTAAGAGCAAGGGTAGTCTATGAGACTGGAACAAAGCCAAGAATGGAACATGTAGTAAGAAATATTGCCTAAAGAAGAGGAGAGAAAGTAAGTTTTAAAAAACATCCTCAAAAGTAAGCCGCAATCATTTAATTGCAATAAGTTTACATAAGCGTTTTCATTTCATCAAAAGATTTGCTTTCATACCTAAAAAGTTAATGAGCTACTTTTTTCAAGCCAAGCAGTTTTTATAACCAACTCTTAGACTTGATAAATTATCTTTGAATCAAGTTTTTAGACATTTCCTTCAAAAAGCCTATCAATCTGAGGCAGATTAATAGTATAAGAAATTATCATAGGCAATAACATGACCAATTTGTTATGTTGAGAACAAAAGTGACTAGTTCAGATAATATGGAATATGATGAGAATAAATAACATAAAATTATGTAGTAAGCGAATGACTTTTAACTTAAATAAATCATTTTGTCGGTTTTAGAAACCTTGGATTTTAGTGTAGATAGATGTAGGTGTAGATATTGTAGTAATGCTCTATTAGAAGTTTAAGAGTTATAGAGATTTTAGCAAAGAGTTAAACTGTTGTGAGAAATATAACGCATTATTTTTGAAATTTTTAGAAATTTTATTGTGTCTGGAAGTTTTATCGTTTTGCTTTTGCGAAGCTGAATTTTTTTTTGAAATTTATATTGTTTAATGCATATAATTTTTTGTTTTTCAAGAAGTTTAACGTTGTCGTCATGTTTTTGTTGTTCCCATATTGGAAAGCATGCTTTTTGGAATGTGTTATTGTGAGTCTCGAGTAGAACCGTTTCCGTCATCATTTGTTTCCTTTTTATTTTTCTTACTCATGTCATTTTTGTTTTCCTTTTGTATGTTTCTTTGTATTCTTTGATTTCTTCTTCTTTTTGTCGTTTTCACCTTATTCATTGTTACGTCGTTTTGTTTTTTGAACTTTCTGTCCGTCTTATCATGCTTTTGTTTTATTTTCTTCGTCTTTATTTGTCCTTTATTGTTAATATGATTCTTGCTTTCTTCAACAACATTCACTTACATATTTTCTTCTTATTCTTCTTGCTTTTCTTCTTCTTCTTCTTCTTCTTCTTCTTCTTCTTCTTCTGCTTTAATTTCCTCTTCTTTGTTTCTTTCTTCTTCTTCTTCTTATTTGTCTTATTCTTCTTTTTCCTCTTTTTCTTGTTCTGTTTCTTTTCCTTCTTCATCTTCTTTTCCCAATCATTTCCATTTTGATATATTTCTTGTTTATTTTAAGTTCAATATCTTCTTCTCATTCTTCTGCTCTTTCTTCTTCTTCTTCTGCTGCTTTTACTCCCTCTTCTTCCTCTTCTTCTTCTTCTCTATCTTCTTTTTTGTTAGTTTCCTTCTTCTCCATTTTCTTCTTCTTCCTTTCTTCTTCCTCTTCTTCTTCTTCTTCATTTGCTATTCATCTGCTACTTCTTGCTATTGTTCCTGCTTTTCTCTCCATGCCGGCCTCCTCTTTTTCAATTTCATCTTTTTTGTATTTTTCATCATCTTTTTCATTTATCATCATCTTCTTTTTCGGACTATATTTATTGTTGATTTCGAAAATCATATTGGTTGTTGTGCCTTTATAAAACATGTTACTTTAATTGTACATAATGTTTAAGTAATGTTTATTATTTTTTCATTATTGTAATTTTGTTTTTGAAATGTAATGTTTCTCTATTTATATCGTTAAAACTAACTCTTTGAACTGTAGAAACTCGTTGAACTTGTTAAAACTCGTTGAACTGTATAATAATGTTTAACAGATAAACTTTAGAAGAGATTATATAAAATATATGAATTCATGTGTACTGAGAATTGAAAACTGAAATCAAAGTGTATTTTTTCCGGTGAGATTTTAACAATAGGCCCTAAAATTTAATATTTTGAGTCTTATACCAACAGTCATTTAAGGCGTTGCAATGTGTAGGTAAAAGTCAGTCATTAGCACTGAACTTCACTTCCACCCTCTTGCTCTGATGCTTCTTCCATGTCGCTAAACTCCACCACTGTTTTAATTGATTTATTCAACATTAATGCGTAAGGGGTTGGGTTATTGTTTTTTCCAAAAGAATTGTGCTTTTCGACGAATTTGTCTTTCTTGCCCTAATAGATATCAGATGTCAAAGACTTGTCATGATAATGACTAATTATCGTGTCCAATATGGCGCCAGAAACAGCCTTGATAAGTTCGAATATATTAACTATAGTCTAAGAAACACAACCAATAAATTCCGTAAAATATAATTTTGAAACTCAATTACATATGTACAATTTTTACGAAAGATTGGGAACCATTATTTCCTGCATGCAATATAAAAACTTATCCCTTCATAATAACAAAAATTTATTTCCAAAATCGTAACTTTCTCCATCCACGTCTCTTCCTTAATCTTCTTTGATATTTTTCTTCTTCAAGATCTCTCAAACTTTCTTGAGCTTTTTCAAGTACATGTTCCACACTTTCCAATTTCGCCTTCAAATTTTCACATTTAATTCCCAATCTGTTTTTCTTGATGACCAATTTCGTGTTATTTTTCACCAGAAATCCTTTTTCTACGATTAATTTTGCTATGGAGGCCCCACATTCCTTGTTGAGTGCAGCTTCTTTTTCTCGTAGTTTCTTCTCCGTGGCTAAATTCTGGAATATTTCAGAATTCTGTACCTCTAGCTTCAGTATTTTGTTTTCTAACACAAAACACTGCATTTTATTTTCTTCAGCGTTGTCTTTTGCATCATTTAGTTCTTCATGAAGATCAGCAATTATTTTCTTACTGCGTTGTTCTGTTTTCATGCAGTTATCTTCATTAGTCTTTAGTTCTTTTTCTTTGTTCTCCAAATCATCTTCCATTTGTTTTAGTTGGTCTTCCTTCTTCTTCAGTTCCCCTGCAAAAATCTTCTTCTCTTCAGCAAAATCGTCCTTCAGCAAATCCAACTCTTCCTTTGATGTTTTTAACTCTTCCTTTGACATTTCCAACTCTTCCTTTGACGTTTTTAACTCTTCCTTCGAAAATTTCAACTCTTCCTTTGTCAATTGCAACTCTTCCTTTGACATGTCCAACTCTTCCTTTGTCAATTTCAACTCTTCCTTTGACATGTCCACTTCTTCCGTCGACATTTTCAACTCTTTCTTCGACACTTTTAACTCTTCCTTTGACAATTGCAACTCTTCCTTTGACGATTGCAACTCTTCCTTTGACACTTTTAACTCTTCCGAGACTTGCTGATATCTCTCATCCAACTCCTTCAATCTTTGAGCCATTGTGACAGCTTGCTTCTGCAACATTCTGCATCCTTCTTTGCTCACGTCAGACTGTTTCATCAAATCTTCCAATCGAATTTCCATTGTTTTCTTTTCATGTGTTGCATATTCCTCAACGCCATGCAATATTGCATCGTATGCTACTCTGCCAGCCGTAAGCTTCTCTTGCAACAAATCAGAATTTTGCTGCAATTCGGAAATGTCTTCGTTCAACTTCTCATTTTGTTGCTCAGGTTCCAATGCCTGCACTTTTGGTTGAACATCGCATTCCTCGGTATCATTCAATACAACGTTGTATTTCATATCCTCAGCGAAATCCTTCTCTTGCAACACATCATATTTTTGCTGCAATTCGGAAATGTCTTCGTTCAATTGTTGCTCAAGGCTCAATGCCTGCGCTTTTGGTTGAACATCGCATTTCTCGGTATCATTCAATACAGCGTTGTATTTCATCCCCTCAGCGAATCCCTTCTCTTGCAGTAAATCATATTTTTCCTGCAGTTCAGAAATCTCATCCTTTAATTTTGCATTTTGTCCCTCAAGCTCCGATACTCTCGCCTTTAGCAAACCGTCCTCATTCTTCGAAAGCTTTCTTGTACCCATACTGCAGTTCGAACCGGGAATACACAGCCCAGAATCCTTTTCGGTCGCTCTCAGTTTGATATTTTCTATAGACTCACATTGTGGAGGCTTGGGAGTATCATCAGCAAGTTCCAGAGGCTTAATAATGTTTTCATCACCAAGTTGTTTTACTTTCGGCTTTCGGTTGAATTTTCGGTTTACGAATCTTCCGAGCATGATCTCAGCCAGCTCGTTCTGTTGCTCGATTTTACGTCGCCAATAGAAGAGCTGTAAATAGTAAACAAGTAAACAGCGTAAGCATATGCGTCAGATGCAATTCAAGAACAAAACAAAACTAAAAAACACAGAGAGTCTAAAGGAAAGAGAGCATGGGGCTGTATGACTTGGAGAGTTATTTGGCGATTTCATAGAGCTCAATAGCTCAGTGGAAACGTCGTTGGCTCTCTGCTCATACCGTCCAGGTTCGAATCCCATTTATTGTTGTATATCACAATGGTACTGCCTACTATTGTCGTATGTCACAAAAAGCAATCCTATTGTTTGCCGTTCGTGAAAAATATTTATGTATATACTATGTATGTCTAAATAAAGCTCAACATAGCCGAAACACAAAAATTCAAACGGGAGGAGAGCCTTGGGCTGTGTTACTCGGCGATTTCATTGAGCTCTATAGCTCAGTGGAAACGTCGTTGGCTCTATCCTGATGTCTACCGTACATAGGTCATAGTCATGATTTCATGACTGTTTGCAAGTGCACAATCAAAGGGCTCTAGGGGGGCTCTATGAAAAAGCACTGATCTCTCTAGATAACTAGGGGGTTCAACACTCATTGACTCCCAAGTTCTGCACCCATGATTGTAATCAAACTAACCTTATAATTTTGATTTTCCGGAAGGCTCTCTTCTTTCAGAAACTTGATGTCTTCCATCAGACATTTGTTCACTTTGAGAAGTTTTTCCGTTCCAAATACGGCAATTCTCGCCTTCTCTTCTTCTTTATCTCGTTGCAAATTCGCTCCAACCACTTGCTCTTTCAAACGAGCGATTTCCTCGCGATACTTCGCGATGTCCGCTTCTGCAGTACATTCCAATGTCGTGTTACTCATTTTTGGGTTTCGTTTGCCACACCAAACATGAAGCAAAATGTTCAGCAAATGATGCTGCCGATGGATTCGATACTTCTATTTTTGTGACGTCACATTCGCTTCATCTGACGTTTGCGCAAAGGAAGATTTCATGCAGACCATATCCTAGACTCACTACTTCGCTCGATATAGTTGTTGTTGTCGTTTTCAACCATCCGTCAGTGTGGAGTGCCCAATCAAAAATAGGGAGGCGAAAACTAGAGACTCGCGTAGTAAACCTAGCCAAATCCCTTTTGCTCGTTTTTTAGAGACTTCATAAGAAACTGCAAACTGTAGTATTCTTTTCGTGGGTTAAGTGAGGAACTTGAAGCGATGGGAGATCTTGTAAAATCAAAGTATTTTTGTGTCGTAATGACGAAATTTTATTCTTTTATCCGGTTTCGGTGCGCTTTTATACGCCGTTAACCCTTCAAGTTTAAGAAAGAAAAGATTTCCATGTTGCGTATTAACCCTCCAAACGCCTTTAAACTCCTCAAACCCCGTTCACCATCCAAGCAGTTTGGCTTTTCTCACCGGTCCATCCCGGAAACCAACACACTTCAAGCGGACCTGAGTCGTTCCCAAAGAGGTCATGATAGGCTTTCCGTTTACCCGGATTCGCATGGGCCATGGATCCGTTACATGTGGTGTGGCCGAGTAGTGGTCAAGACGCTCGTCTCACGATCGCAAGGTCGTGGGTTTGAATCTCGTCGGGACCTGTTTCCACAAACCTACAGTCATCTTAGGTGTCCATCCTTCCGAGGTCGACAATTGAGTACCCAGGCAGGGTATTTGTATAAGAATATCATTCTGGTGGCACAAGCTGCAGGTCCACGTAAGCAGTAGTGCCGCCAATAACCCGAACCTGCATTTCTCAATAAATATCCTTTCTTGCAACGGGATCGTATCTTTTCTGGATACGCTAAAAAAGCGCATTCGGATCCATGCGGATTCGCATGGATCCGTTCCTTTTCAGAGGTGGTGTGGCCGAGTAGTGGTCAAGACGCTCGTCTCACGATCGTGAGGTCGTGGGTTTGAATCTCGTCAGGACCTGTTCCCATAAGCCTACAGTCATCTTAGGTGTCCATCCTTCCGAGATCGGTTAATGAGTACCCAGGGTATTTGTTCTAGAATTGCAGTTTTGGGGCACAAGCTGCAGGTCCACATGTGCAGTATAACTGCCAATCATCCGAACCTGCATTACTAAATTAATATGCGTTCTTTGTACGGGATCGTAGAAAAGCGCATCAATCCGTTCTCATCGAAGTGCAATTAAATCGTACCCATATCGCATCCGAAATGTGCGGATCTTTTATTGTGTAGCCAATGGGAGAATGGGCCATGGGATAGTTACCCCTCCAATCAATCATTGCCAAGATAGGTTTTAAAATGGATGAATAGAAATGAAGAAAACACGCTATTTTAGTAATTTTTGAAATCATCATAATCATCATCACAATCGTAAACAACGGACTTGTCAGAAGTAAAAAAAAAACAAAACAAATAAAAAAATTTTAGTGTCAGGAAATCTAAGTAGCTTAAAAGAAATTCAACAACTGCAGATGAAAAAGTTTGATCAAAATAGAAAATGCGAAAAACCAGCTAAAATGATAAGTAAATCAACTAAGCAATTTTGTAACGTTGTCTCAGGAATATAAAAGAAAATAAAATGTCTGAAGTTCTTATTTAATGTTTCTTGTCATATGTGTCTTTGCCTTTATAGCCCCCGACATAGCCAGCACTTGCTTTGGCATCAAAATCTTTCCTTCCTTCAAGGCCTTTCCCTTGTCCAGATTCATCAAACCTCTCCTTATGGCTGCCAGTGTATTTTGATGTGTCTGTCAGCCTATCAACTGCACCAGTCTTCACAGCTTTCTAAAAGGAACATTTGATACTCAATACAGAATCAATTCTATTACTTCAGGGGTGCCAGAAGCATGGGGGCAATGCACAGGCACCAGAAGCATGGGGGGCAATACCCCCTTGCCCCCATAGAAATTTTGCAATTCTCTGATTTTCCTATTGTTTTGCCCTGAATTTGTTGCTTCTATCCCCACTGCCGTGCCCTGATGCCTTGCTTCCAATGCCTCTGGGGCAGAGGGGCAGCTGCCCCCTTTACAGTCACAAAAATTTCAAAATTTTTTTGATTTTTAAAATTGTTTTGCCCTTTATTTCTTGTCTTTCCTGCCACCCTGTCTTGTTTCTGGCACCCATGATTGCTTTGTTATTTAAATTTCACAGAGACTGATTGCAAAGAATTAGAGTCTAGGTGCAACTAACAGGGGTCAGGGGTGTACTTAGAATGTATGGTTTTCCCCCTGAATTTATTGCTTCTGCCTCTGCCTCCCCCCCCATGTTCATGCCCCAATGCCTTGCTTCTGGCACTTCTTCTACAAGCCCAGCTATACTCTGTGGTAGTGCCACAATGTAACCAGAAGGGGCTGAACATTTGAAAGATATTTTATGGTGTCAGCAGGGGCCCCCCCTGCCCTCAGAGAAATTGTCAAATTATTTTATTTTCCTATTGTTTTGCCCCAAAATTGTTGCTTCTGCCCCACCACCCTGCATTGCTTCCAGCGCCCTTGGGTGCCAGGCTATCAGAATATTTTGGGAAATCAGTAGGGGTCTATTTTGTCCTTGAAACCCCACATTTAAGCAGAGAGTTGTGGGAACTTTACCGTAGCCCCACTTGTCTTTGGACCACTTGTTTTCAAAATGACTTCTTCCAATTTGCCAACGTCTGCTTTGCTGCCATATTTTTTCTCAGCAAGCAAACCCAGGGCGTCTTGAAACTGTTTATAAGTTATCTTTCGCTCTGTTTTCCTGGAATGGAAAGAAATAATTAGCTCCAAATTAATAATAAAAAAACACAAAACGGAGTTTTTTGTATCAGTGTAGAAAAAGCAAGAATTTGAAACTCTTTTGGAGTCAATAAATAAGAGAAAGCACTGTTAAATGCTCTACAAAATGGCCTATCAGTGTTGACGGAGTATGAAAACAAGGAAATTTTCTTATCTTACCCTTTCACCTTGCTAAAAATTATGTCAACATCAGTTGCAGTGAGTTTCTTGTCCAAAATTTTCGTGTCCCTTGCAAACTTTGCAAACTTGGCGTTATCCATTAGAGGAGCAGCATCTTTGGCTCCGAATCTTTCAAACGAGCGATTTCCTCGCGATACTTCGCGATGTCCGCTTCTGCAGTACATTCCAATGTCGTGTTACTCATTTTTGGGTTTCGTTTGCCACACCAAACATGAAGCAAAATGTTCAGCAAATGATGCTGCCGATGGATTCGATACTTCTATTTTTGTGACGTCACATTCGCTTCATCTGACGTTTGCGCAAAGGAAGATTTCATGCAGACCATATCCTAGACTCACTACTTCGCTCGATATAGTTGTTGTTGTCGTTTTCAACCATCCGTCAGTGTGGAGTGCCCAATCAAAAATAGGGAGGCGAAAACTAGAGACTCGCGTAGTAAACCTAGCCAAATCCCTTTTGCTCGTTTTTTTTTAGAGACTTCATAAGAAACTGCAAACTGTAGTATTCTTTTCGTGGGTTAAGTGAGGAACTTGAAGCGATGGGAGATCTTGTAAAATCAAAGTATTTTTGTGTCGTAATGACGAAATTTTATTCTTTTATCCGGTTTCGGTGCGCTTTTATACGCCGTTAACCCTTCAAGTTTAAGAAAGAAAAGATTTCCATGTTGCGTATTAACCCTCCAAACGCCTTTAAACTCCTCAAACCCCGTTCACCATCCAAGCAGTTTGGCTTTTCTCACCGGTCCATCCCGGAAACCAACACACTTCAAGCGGACCTGAGTCGTTCCCAAAGAGGTCATGATAGGCTTTCCGTTTACCCGGATTCGCATGGGCCATGGATCCGTTACATGTGGTGTGGCCGAGTAGTGGTCAAGACGCTCGTCTCACGATCGCAAGGTCGTGGGTTTGAATCTCGTCGGGACCTGTTTCCACAAACCTACAGTCATCTTAGGTGTCCATCCTTCCGAGGTCGACAATTGAGTACCCAGGCAGGGTATTTGTATAAGAATATCATTCTGGTGGCACAAGCTGCAGGTCCACGTAAGCAGTAGTGCCGCCAATAACCCGAACCTGCATTTCTCAATAAATATCCTTTCTTGCAACGGGATCGTATCTTTTCTGGATACGCTAAAAAAGCGCATTCGGATCCATGCGGATTCGCATGGATCCGTTCCTTTTCAGAGGTGGTGTGGCCGAGTAGTGGTCAAGACGCTCGTCTCACGATCGTGAGGTCGTGGGTTTGAATCTCGTCAGGACCTGTTCCCATAAGCCTACAGTCATCTTAGGTGTCCATCCTTCCGAGATCGGTTAATGAGTACCCAGGGTATTTGTTCTAGAATTGCAGTTTTGGGGCACAAGCTGCAGGTCCACATGTGCAGTATAACTGCCAATCATCCGAACCTGCATTACTAAATTAATATGCGTTCTTTGTACGGGATCGTAGAAAAGCGCATCAATCCGTTCTCATCGAAGTGCAATTAAATCGTACCCATATCGCATCCGAAATGTGCGGATCTTTTATTGTGTAGCCAATGGGAGAATGGGCCATGGGATAGTTACCCCTCCAATCAATCATTGCCAAGATAGGTTTTAAAATGGATGAATAGAAATGAAGAAAACACGCTATTTTAGTAATTTTTGAAATCATCATAATCATCATCACAATCGTAAACAACGGACTTGTCAGAAGTAAAAAAAAAACAAAACAAATAAAAAAATTTTAGTGTCAGGAAATCTAAGTAGCTTAAAAGAAATTCAACAACTGCAGATGAAAAAGTTTGATCAAAATAGAAAATGCGAAAAACCAGCTAAAATGATAAGTAAATCAACTAAGCAATTTTGTAACGTTGTCTCAGGAATATAAAAGAAAATAAAATGTCTGAAGTTCTTATTTAATGTTTCTTGTCATATGTGTCTTTGCCTTTATAGCCCCCGACATAGCCAGCACTTGCTTTGGCATCAAAATCTTTCCTTCCTTCAAGGCCTTTCCCTTGTCCAGATTCATCAAACCTCTCCTTATGGCTGCCAGTGTATTTTGATGTGTCTGTCAGCCTATCAACTGCACCAGTCTTCACAGCTTTCTAAAAGGAACATTTGATACTCAATACAGAATCAATTCTATTACTTCAGGGGTGCCAGAAGCATGGGGGCAATGCACAGGCACCAGAAGCATGGGGGGCAATACCCCCTTGCCCCCATAGAAATTTTGCAATTCTCTGATTTTCCTATTGTTTTGCCCTGAATTTGTTGCTTCTATCCCCACTGCCGTGCCCTGATGCCTTGCTTCCAATGCCTCTGGGGCAGAGGGGCAGCTGCCCCCTTTACAGTCACAAAAATTTCAAAATTTTTTTGATTTTTAAAATTGTTTTGCCCTTTATTTCTTGTCTTTCCTGCCACCCTGTCTTGTTTCTGGCACCCATGATTGCTTTGTTATTTAAATTTCACAGAGACTGATTGCAAAGAATTAGAGTCTAGGTGCAACTAACAGGGGTCAGGGGTGTACTTAGAATGTATGGTTTTCCCCCTGAATTTATTGCTTCTGCCTCTGCCTCCCCCCCCATGTTCATGCCCCAATGCCTTGCTTCTGGCACTTCTTCTACAAGCCCAGCTATACTCTGTGGTAGTGCCACAATGTAACCAGAAGGGGCTGAACATTTGAAAGATATTTTATGGTGTCAGCAGGGGCCCCCCCTGCCCTCAGAGAAATTGTCAAATTATTTTATTTTCCTATTGTTTTGCCCCAAAATTGTTGCTTCTGCCCCCACCACCCTGCATTGCTTCCAGCGCCCTTGGGTGCCAGGCTATCAGAATATTTTGGGAAATCAGTAGGGGTCTATTTTTGTCCTTGGAAACCCCACATTTAAGCAGAGAGTTGTGGGAACTTTACCGTAGCCCCACTTGTCTTTGGACCACTTGTTTTCAAAATGACTTCTTCCAATTTGCCAACGTCTGCTTTGCTGCCATATTTTTTCTCAGCAAGCAAACCCAGGGCGTCTTGAAACTGTTTATAAGTTATCTTTCGCTCTGTTTTCCTGGAATGGAAAGAAATAATTAGCTCCAAATTAATAATAAAAAAACACAAAACGGAGTTTTTTGTATCAGTGTAGAAAAAGCAAGAATTTGAAACTCTTTTGGAGTCAATAAATAAGAGAAAGCACTGTTAAATGCTCTACAAAATGGCCTATCAGTGTTGACGGAGTATGAAAACAAGGAAATTTTCTTATCTTACCCTTTCACCTTGCTAAAAATTATGTCAACATCAGTTGCAGTGAGTTTCTTGTCCAAAATTTTCGTGTCCCTTGCAAACTTTGCAAACTTGGCGTTATCCATTAGAGGAGCAGCATCTTTGGCTCCGAAAGAGCAATATGACTTGAAAAGCTCCTCCATTTTGTAACAGGAGATCGACTAAAAAGTTAATTCCTTTTCTCCTTGGAAAGAACAATTTTCTGTGAAGCTTCTGCAACGCCCTTCATTTGTAAACAAATGCACCTGTTTTTAATTTGAATTATAAAATACCCCCATGTAATGTCTGTGCAGTACGGTGGGGATGTGCAGTACGGTGGCGGATGTTCAGTACGGTGGGGGATACCATGATTGCCGTGGGAGGCATCTTGCAGTACGGTGGGGATGTTCAGTACGGTGGGGGATACCATGATTGCCGTGGCGGATATTCAGTACGGTGGGAGGATAACATGATGACTGTGGGGGGATACCATGATTGCCGTGGGAGGCATCATGATTGCCGTGGCGGATATTCAGTACGGTGGGGGATACCATGATGACTGTGGGGGGATACCATGATTGCCGTGGGGAGGCATGTTGGAGTACGGTGGCGGATGTTCAGTACGGTGGGGGATACCATGATTGCCGTGGCGGATATTCAGTACCGTGGGGGGATACCATGATGCCTCTGGGGGGATACCAAGATTGCCGTGGGGAGGCATCATGATTGCCGTGGCGGATATTCAGTATGGTGGAGGGATATCTCTGAGTACGGTGGGGGATGTTCAGTACGGTTGGGGTAAAATATGATCTTATCAACTAAATCATCGTAAATCAGGGACGGGGGCTAGCTTAATATTTCTGCTTCAGCAACAATCGTCGAGACTTTCTCCATTTCAAGCGTTAATCTTAGCTTCTCGAAGCAAATTTGCCCTAGCTTGTGTTATCTCTTTCGGGTTCCCAAATGGTTTTGGCATGCATGGCAACATGAACGAATAGCTATCCACTGAATCTACGTTTTTGTAAATTATACTTCGAAAACAAGGTGCAGGACTCTTATACGAAGCCATCACTAAAACTCGTTCGCTTATACCTTGCTCTCACTATGCTTAGAAGTTTGTTCACAGAACACCAACTAACAAAATAATTTAACAACTGCAAGTGAAAGATCACCTTAAATTTATTCTAAAAATGGAATCTTTTTGATCAAAATATGCGTAAATTTGACGAATATATTCTAAATGAGACTCAGTCAGTTTCCTTCAATGGCATTTTGTTAAAATCTTGTAAGACGAACATTACAAGTATTTGCAACTTATAAATGCACCCCACAATGTAAAGCTTTTCCAAGAAAACAAATTGTGTGATTGTCATTAGAGCCACTATTGGAGAGGTTACGTTACACAAACGTCTTTGTTACCGAGGTACGCGATCTGGTTTCGTTTTGAAGTTTTCTAAAGCTTGCCAGCAAATAATCGTTAAAATTGCATTTGCCACAGCAATATTATGCATGAAATACTGTACGGGTTTTTTAATCTACCAAAGCCATCTCTTGTGCATACTAGCCTTTTTATTTGAAATTTTGATCTATTTGTCAATCTGCAAAGTAGCCCTTTAGCACTTTGCTATAGAAAAATGAAACAAGAAAGTTTGAGTATCGAAATCAACCACAATTTTAGTAAGGAAGGACTTGTATCCTACAAGGATCCCATCGAGCTTGGAGAAGCTAAGAATAACGCTTGAAAATGGACAAAAAGCTCGACGATTGTTGCTGAAGCAGAAATATTAAGCCCCCGTCCCTGATTTACGATGATTTAGTTGATAAGATCATATTTCCCACAGTCATCATGGTATCCCCCACCGTACTGAACATCCGCCACGGCAATCATGGTATCCCCATCGCACTGAACATCCCCACCGTACTGCAAGATGCCTCCCCACGGCAATCATGGTATCCCCACCGTACTGAACATCCGCCACATGCAATGTTGCCTAAAATACAAGGAAGTAATGATGACAGTGCATTAACGAAGTAAAACAAGTAATACGTGAAACAATGGGAACAATAGAACGGAATGCTGACTAACTATGCATGACGCAACTAAGATACCTAGAAAATGCGATTACGTAATGATCTAAATACAAAGTAAATCTAACAAAAACCTAGAGATAATTCTAGAAAATACGAGAAATATGGAAATAGAAATACATTTTAAAGAAACATAAAGTCCTAAAAAGTAGCTGTATTACAGCTCCAGGGGGTGGGTGTGGGGGGCCATGCAAGTCATCCGTCGGCAAATTTGAGGAGAACAGAGTTTTTTGTTTACAAACTTTCTTTTTATAAGGAACCACTTTATAAGGAACCTACATGTAGAAGGCCCGAAAATTTAAAGAACTTATACTACTAAAGCGAAAATCATTAAGGAACTTTTGAATGTTGAATACTTTGACCACTGCAAACAATCAAGAATTAGAAAGTCGGTTCCATTTATTTGCAGTCGAAAATCACATAAATTGTACTTTGCGCACGTATCAAATGTTTCTTTGAATAGTTTCGAGCTTTGCTTACATGCAGATGTCTCTGTACAGTAGTCATTAAACTGTATGTGCAGTTAAAATTAAGGAACTATTAAGGAACTTTTGGAACTACAATCGTCTCAAAAGAGGTCGAAAAATAAGGAACTTTAAGAACTAGGCCTTGAGCTAGGTTCGTTATAAAAAAAAGCGTGTATAGTCTAAGAGCAAGAAATGCCCAAATCAAAAGACACTTGATATATCTTGATATTGTTTCGGCAAAGGTCGGGCAATCATCCTGCAGAAGACTTGCCGACTCATACTAGCATCCAGTTTCCATAGTTGCCGACATTTTTGGTTGCTAATGACGAGGAAATGCCGAGAGCAAGTGCTTCCGTACCAGCTCATCATATTTGCCGGTTTGTCAGCCACCCTATCTTTCGCTGTAAGGTAATGAAGGTGAGGGAAATGGTGTCCAATATTTAGCGCCAGTCCCTTGAGCCTCAGAAGTAGATCAAAATTAATAAGACCTCGACCCTGGTCTACTGTTGCTGGGACTCGAGCCCCGACCTCGCTGAGCTATTGAGACCAAAAGAAGCTAACTCACACTTGTGTCTTTCGAATTTCTTGAGCTCTAGCTAATAGCTCAATGAAATCGAGGGGCATTTCACTCTACAAAAAGGCGTACGAGATTTCCATTAAAACAAAAGGACTTTCAAGGGACTTCAGAGAAAACAATAGGACTTCCAGCAAAGGTGTACGAGACTTTCAAGGAGTGAATTGCCCCTCGAATGAAATCGCCGAGTCGAGTAAACTCTTCAAGTCATACAGCCCAAGGCTCCCCTCCCATTTGACTTTGTTGTGCTTCGGCTATGTTGAGCCTTCTTCAGCACCATACATATTTGTATATATTTGTCATCAATGGCGAACACGGCTTCGACGGGGAAAGATCAGAAAAAGGTTGAAATTGGTTCAACATTCTTGAACAACACCGTTGCATCGTCTCACGATGTAATGGGAACAAGAATTTTGATATGGTAGAAAGTTCTTCTTATCGGCGGCGTCAACAGGGACATGCTTTAGAACATGTTCCCGTCTATCAAAGCTGCGCGCTGACAACAAACACTACGTAAGGATTTGAAGCGTTTCCCGTTGCCCCCGTGGCTTAAGCTATGGCTAAAATAAAGGCCTGGCTAAACTAGGAGACATGTCGTGCGCGACGTTGATGCCCCTCGATGTCTCACAGTTTAGCAACCTCAGAAACTGTGTAGCGCGTGACAAAGTTTATAGCAAGAGACGCAGAAAAGTTTCTGGGAGACAACAGAAACATTTCTTGTCTCCTCGACTTGCAAATGACTCGGGGACATGTTGCTCGCTTGTCACTCAAATATTTAGCCACTCGGGAGACACGCCGAATACCATTTCGCGCGCGACATGTCCTCTAGTTTAGCCATAGCTTAAAGAGAAATGTCGCGCGCGACATTTTTTGTATTCGGCGTGTCTCCAAGGTGGCTTAACATCCAAGTGAGAAGTAAGCAACCTGTCCCCGAGTCACGTGAGACAATGTCGCATGCGACATGTCTCCTAGTTTAGCCATAGCTTAAGAGAAATGTCGCGCGCGCCACTGTTTGTATTCAGCCTGTCTCCAAGCTGGCTAAAAATGCGAGTGACAAGTAAGCAACATGTCCCCCGAGTCACGCGCGACAATGTCGTATGTGACATGTCTCCTAGTTTAGCCATTGCTTAAGAGAAATGTCGCGTGTGACACTGTTTGTATTCAGCCTGTCTCCAAGCTGGCTAAAAATGCGAACGTATGCAAGCAACATGTCCCCGAGTCACGCGCAACAATGTCGCGTTGGACATCTCTCCTAGTTTAGACAGGCCTTAACGATTATATGGCAACATGAACACATGCCGACGGGGACACGGCATGCGCTAACGACAATAATGAAACAAGGTTAAAATATTGAGAACATTTTTGCAAAATTCCTCCCTCGGCAGGTTGGCTAATTCACTGAAACTTTGATTTGAATACGTCCGATCTTTGAGAAACAAAAAGACTCATCTATTATTCATGAAGAAGAAAAATTGACCTTCGAGAAGTTTGAATGAACTTAAAATAAAATTAATTCTTTCTTCTATTATACGTTACATAAATATCAAACAACAGATCGGCCTAGCTAGCATTTCAGGCGCTCGCCACTCGAAGGAAAGTCATGGCAGAGGGACAAAGATGTTTCAAAATTCTGGTTTTCTGTTTCTAAGTTTCCTTTTCGTTTGTTGCATGCCAAAGCTTGTTAGGCCTAGGCCACAGATTTGCAAAGCTGATAAGTATGCGAATGGATGCTCCGTGCCTCTGGGAATGGCTGCACCATATAAAGAACAGTTTACGCCGGCCTGTAATAAGCATGACATTTGTTATGGATGCGTAAGTGAAGTTAATTTTTTTACTTATTTAAAAGTTGTTGTTTTTTAAGATACGCTTATTTAGTCTTTCGTTTCGCTGAGAATTGTCGAGCTGTTTTGCAAGGGTCTTTTTGCTTTTCACGTAAAGACGACATGGGCATGCCACGTCACCTAGAGATAGTGATGTAGAATTAAACCAATACAGACGGTCTCTCTAGCGTTCGCCACGGCCTCAAGTTGGGTCACTACACCACTCTCCAACACAGGAGCCTCCTCTCAAGCCTTCTATTTGCCCGCTGTCCCTCTTCCCATCTTAACTAATATTTCTTCCTTTGCTTTCAAAATATCTTCACAGAATTTCTTTATTGCAAATTTATAACATTAGAAGGTATAGGAATATAAAAGGCCCTGGCCAAACAAACGAACAAACATTTTTAGTCAAACATTTGACATTTGCTTTACAAGCAATGTTTTGCAACGTCACAAACATTGCTCGAAAAGATGAATTTGCTTAGAATTATTATGAAAACTTCAAAAACATTTTCTGCTTTTCGCCAGCAAAAATATTTGACAAGCAATGTTTTGCGACGTGGCCAAACAGTCAATCATTTTGTTTGGCAATCAAATTTCAAATGTTTTGCAAACAACTTTTGATCCTTTGGCCAGGGCTTGACGCTACAACCCTATATAAGGTCATCATACTTTCACGTTTTATCAAACACAAGTCTTTAGCCAAACGATCAAACATTGCCTATGAAACCTTTTAAACTTGCTTGTCAAACACAATGTTTGAACGTTTGCGCCATCACAGAACAATGCTCAGCGAATTCTGCTTGTTAAACAATGCTTTTTGACGTAGCCAAACGGCCAATTATTGCTTGCCAAGCAAATGTCAAATGTTTGACCAGCGATTTTTGATGTGGCCGGGGCCTAACGTTATAGCATCTACAACGCTAAACGCGATTGCCGAATAACATAAAAACACTATGAGCTGTACTTTTTACGACGCTTTTACGCCATTTTCGACGCTTTTACGCCATGAATCTAGGTCATTTATTAACTTTTGTTCCTGTTATGTGACATGAATTCACATTCCTGGATGACCTTTTATCTCCATGTTTGTGAATAATACCTCGCGGTGAAAAGGGTCACAGCCTTGGTGCAAAGCTCAATGTCTTGAATTTTCGAAATCGACATAACAACTGTTGTGACACCTTTGAAGAAAACACTTAAGCCGTTATTTTACCTTTTTATTTTGTTTGATCGGCACTGCGAAACAACGCCTGCTAACGTTACTTTTTTCTTGTTCATTGACGTACAGTTTCTATATCTATCCCTCCCGCGGCAAAGCGCCTTTCTATAGTGAAGTAGACAAGTCGATTTTTGCTTTTTGTAATAATATAAAGAAAAAGATCTAAAGGCAATCTTCTATTTTAGGGACACCATTACAACTGGACGCGTACAGATTGCGACAAATCGTTTCATGCGGACATGAACGATATATGCCGTCAACTGCATCACTGGCGTAACAAGCGATTTATCGACATCGTACTTGATGTTTGGAACTTTTTTCATCGAATCGAAAGTGGCGAAACACGTTGCCAATTGACTGCCGATATGTATTACGAAGGGGTTCGAATTTTCGCCGAATCTCATTTTGATCATATTGATCATGATTACTGTGTTTCGTCGTGCGCCGTAAAACATGGCAGCCCGAACGAGAATCTCGGGTATTTGTAACATAAAGTAGTTCAGATGGACTTTTATTGAACCCCTCATAAGGCGAATGTGTGATATATCTGTATTTTCAAGCATATTTTCTTTTTTCTTGTTTATATTAATTCAATTTCAAAGTCAAACGTGTACTTCCTTTTCTGAATTCTGTGCAATTCGAAGCCGTAGCATCCTATGGGGTTGACGCGGAGGGGGCTGCGACCCCCAAACAAGTTGCGAAGTCGATTGCTGTTGGACATGATTTAGATGCTTTTCTATTGTTCCATGGTTGTTCACGTATTGTTCCTCTTACCTAAGCCCCTATGATGTTCTTCTTCCTTCGTACACCACTAATCATACTGTAATCTTACTCCATGAGCGTGATCATCATCATCATAATAATAATCGTCATGATCAACATTTTCATCATCGCCAACATGATCATGATGATCATCGTCATCGTATTGTCATCTTCACCATTATCATCAGCATCATCATCCCTATAATCACCAGCATCATTATTTAATAATCATTAACACTACCATCATCATCATTATCATCACCGTCATTAACATACTTTTTATCAACATCTTCATCATCAATATCATCTTTATTATCATCATCATCATTATCGTCATGATCATCATGACGGTCATCATAATCAACACAATCGTCATAACCATCGTTATTATAATAATCATCATCATCGTCATAATAATAATCATCATCGTCATTATCACCACCATCATCCCGTCACAGAATCGAAGATCCCGCCATTTCACCAAATCTAATGTACTTGCCGTACCCCCGAGCATTTCAAAATTTATAGAAAAAAACTTCCTCGTTGCTCTCGTTAGAGCTAATTACTTACTACAGAAATTCTATTTGATCGTTGCCTCTGTAATCTCAACACGTGGAGAAGTACCTGACAGTTGATCATGTGGTAGTAAAGTCCCATCATGCAATCTCATTGGAAAACTGATCATCAATAGAATCGATATCTTACTGGAATTTTACTGGGAAATATTGGAACAGAGGCAGAATTATTTGCATGAATTTGCACTAGAAATTGACTGAAATTCATCACTGGAGGAAAGTTGTTCGACATTGGTTCAACTCAAGACTTCACAGGAAAATTTGCAGGTGAGCAAAATTTTAAGTTCTAATCTCTGTACCTCTGGGGTTTGAATTCTAGTATTTCCGTAATAGACAGAAAGTATAGTTATTGTTAGCTAATTTTTAGGGTGTTTCGCTGGATTTGGGGATTTGACTCGGAAAGGGGCGTTTGAAAGTGCTCCAAACTGCGCTCAACATCTTTTACAAGGAAATCTTTAAATTTTTCGGGCGATTTTGGCGGGATCTGCGAGATGCAGTTACTCCGTAGCTCTACTTCTCTTTTTTGATAAGCGCTTGTTTTTAGCTTAACAAAATTTTCAGCTATGAAAGTCACTGTAGTGAACACGTAGCCACTAGGGTTTGTGTTAGAGGGCTTAGAGTTAGAGCTAGCACTTGGAACTAGCGGCTATAAATGTTCGGATTAGCTACGTGCTTGTCAGAATAACTTGAAACACCCATCATATTTTCAGAGATGGGCGACAGGGTAGTGGTACAATGGTACCAGTGGGGTGGTACCTGGTACCAAATTCTGAAAAAACAGTAGACTGGTACCAGAAGCTCTGAAAAAGGGCGGAACCTAGTACCTCTATCACTCTCTCGCACTCTGATTAGACTGAATTCGAAAGGCCTCAGTGTGTAAGAAACGTGTGCATTTTTGCGTCCGATTCTTATAGTATCCTTATTATCAATTCATATGTATTAAGATGTTATCCGACACAGTGGTTTACTCCGACCAAAATTGGGATTACGTGTTACCACTAGCTGCGATTTGGGTGTTACCTGGTACCAAACCTTGTGGTACTGGTACCAAAGATCCCCCCCTGTCATCCCCCTCTTTTCAGGCGTTTTCACTTGGCAACACTCGCTAACTCGTCCCCCCCGAAAACAATGTTGTTTTGAAATGTTGAAGAATGCTTTAGGGTGACCTGAGTGTTAGCTGAATTCGTCATTCGATAAACCAACATTGTTTACAGGTGGGGGAGATGTTGTAGAATTTTCATTAAATCTAGTTCGTAATTTGCGCATGTGGTATTGCAATGATCGTGTAACGTTTTCATAATTTAGACGATAACATTGTAAACTACTAGACCCCTTTGTGGGTGATGAATATATAAAATTGAAATTGAAATTGAACCAATCTGGCTTTCCATGCATTTTGGCAGGCATTCATTGTAGTGCTATTGGTACTGCTACCGGTACGGTCAGTGGTTTCCCCGGGTTGCGACAATGAGCGAGAGGGAGAAAGGGCAAGGTGGGGGTGATACATAAAATTAATGCATCTCTTCTTTACTGACCACTGCATATCTCTCTTGCTTGCCCCAACTTTCAGATATAACTTCAACTTACTGGGGAAAGGGTTTATCAATCATATTTCAGGAGACGATCTTCACAGACTGCGAAGAACCACTCGAGCTCTGCTTTTTCCTGCTAAATTCTCCCAAATTGTACCCAGCTGAATGATTTAGTTTACTATAAAAAACGTGTCCGGTCAAATTAGTCAAATATCGAGCCCCGAAGGATATCAAGTTACGGTAAATTCGTTGCGAAATTAGAGGCAAATCGTAATTAAGCATATTGCTATTAATGTCAAAAGCCGAAATTTTATAATTAGCCCATAATTAGAAGCAAAGGTTTTCTACATAATGACTTTGAAGTCGTTACGTACTAGCTAATTGTAAGTTTAGCCACAAACTAGTGACATTGGACAACCTGACGATACGACAGAGCACCACCCCGTGTAACGTGTGTGCAGTACCGTGGGGGATGCGCAGTACCGTGGGGGATGTTCAGTACATGTGGGGAGGCATCCCTGAGTACCGTGGGGGATGTTCAGTACCGTGGGGAGGCATCCTGAGTACCGTGGGGCGACATCTTGAGTACCGTGGGGGATGTTCAGTACCGTGGGGGGATACCATGATTTCTGTGGGGAGGCATCCTGAGTACCGTGGGGGATGTTCAGTACCGTGGGGAGGCATCTTGAGTACAGTGGGGGGATATCATGATGTCTGTGGGGAGGCATCCGTGAGTACCGTGGCGGATATTCAGTACCGTGGGGGGATACCTTGAGTACCGTGGGGGATGTTCAGTACCGTGGGGAGGCATCTTGAGTACCGTGGAGGGATATCATGATGTCTGTGGGGAGGCATCATGAGTACCGTGGGGGATGTTCAGTACCGTGGGGGGATATCATGAGTACAGTGGGGAGGCATCTCTGAGTACCGTGGGGGTTGCTCAGTACCGTGGGGAGGCATCATGAGTACCGTGGGGGATGTTCAGTACCGTGGGGAGGCATCTCTGAGTACCGTGGCGGATGTTCAGTACGGTGGGGTTGATCAACTGTAATCAATCTTCGAATCACTATTTCCGTTGTTATTTTTGTAACTTATCGCGCGGGATTAGTACATCGTTTCTTAGTCAACACAACGGAAAACCGGACTACTATGAATGTCAAGGTCACAAGAGTCGTTTGCGTGAGATAATTTGATGTATTTCAAAACACAGCGAAGTTAAGGGAAAACTTTTGCCCTTTTCATGCAAGATCATTTCACATGTTCATCCTGTCATTTGAAATGCCCCAATTGGGTATTCGTAACTTATTTGGTATATTTCGATAAAAAAATTAAAGGGACATGGGATAATAATAGAAAAAAATAAAGGGAAGATACTGTATATTAAAAACATAGCGGGATAAGCTTGTTATTTCTTAGTGAATCGAACGGAAAATCAGTCCAAAATAACTGTCAAATTCACAAGTGTACTTTGCGTGAGATAATTCAAGCTATTTCAAAATGAGTTGCGGGTATAGGAAAACGTCGCCTCTTTCATAAATTGTTCGAGAGATGAACGAGCCTGTGACTTGACCGTGCTGATAGAGGCCTGGCACTACACGGTAATCTCGCATGCGCACTTGGTCGGACAGAAAAACTGTTGTTGCAGTCGGTTTTCACAGGGGACCAAAGGTGTTTCGTCGTCAAACCCAATGCTTCTGCTCGTGGAAATGGAATTAATGGTGTTTTTGACCGAAAATCTGCAGCTTTCTTTTAAATTGTTTTTGAGTTGTTCGGGAGTTGTTCACATATCTGAGGAAGAAGTATGGATTTTTCTATCGATGATGAGGCTGCAGGAGGCCTAGTTTTTCGCAGCTAGCCTAAATTTAGTCCCTAGTCCTCTGTTATGCAGCTGAGCTGTTGCTGTTGTGCTGTGGAGTGTGGATGCAAAGCTGGATTTGGTCCATTACCTAGACTATCTTGTGTGTTAAGATGAAACTCCTATTAAAAATTAAAGAATTGATAATTGTTGACATATATCCAGATCAAAAGAGAGGATGCAATGTACAGTACCTAGATGTGCATGTTGGTATGTCCCTGCTGGCTAGTAGGGAAGAGACTTTTAACCAGTGCTTGTGGGGTGGGGAATGGGATAGGACAATAATATAATTTCAGTTTCATGTTTTTGAAATAGGTGATATCAAAAAAGTTATTCAACTTTACTGGACTAATACTTTTCTGACTTGAAGGTTTCTTATCCCTACAACATAAGATTAATTGGGGTTCTGGACAGCATGTCAGTAGTTTGATGACAAAGTTTGTCAAACAAATCCTGACCCTCCTAAATACATATTTTTAACCCCAGCAATTAGATCCTGCATGCAGTTCCAGTCCCCCTGCCTATTCCAACTCCCCAGTAATTAGGATCCTAAGAATATTTTGATCATCAACAACAGTAGGTCTACTTACATTTTGGCACTTTTTGTATTGTAAAATGGTCAAAAATCAAACATTTTAAATTTACCTCATTGAGGAGTTTCAGTGGCGGAAATTGTGGGGGGCTGGGGGGGCGCAAGCCCCCCCACCTTTGATTTTGTCGGAAAAATTTAGCGAAATTTCGAGTTCATGATATTGTAGAGACAGTACAGAATTAAAATTGCTTTGGACTTCTTCTTTGCTCTTAATTGAACCTGGTTGGTTTATCAAATAAGAGCAAACAAGAAGATATTTCATGAATGAGAATTGGCAGAATCCTAAGCCATTTTAAGACCTCCTAGATGGCAAAATCTCATGAGCTTCCGGGGGCTCCGCCCCCTGTACCCCTGCCAGGGCTCTGCCCTGGACCCGCTGGGGGGCTTACAGCACCCCCCAGACCCCCAGCTGTTGCAATGACCTGGGTCATTGCGAGCGTGCCTACGGCACGCAACTTATGTTTCTCATTTTTTGTCGGAAAAATCCAAAACAGGGCCCCCACTCAACAACCTGAATTTCCGCCACTGTGCCTGTGGAGAAGATTGCTGTTTGAAACTGTCTCCTCAAGGTCAGCCATCCTGGAAGAACTCCGAAAAGAAACATCAAACTCTCGCAGCTTCTAGTTGCTCTTGAGTAGGATGCGCGAAACTTCTTTGGTTTCAGCGGGAGAAAATCTCAAATCTGATTGGTAGAAATCACTTTGTCTTTTCGCATGCGTTATTACCGTGTGGCTCTGATTCGTCAAGATTTTATTGTTCAAAGACAATGCAACTGCCTGTTCATCTCTCGAACAATAAACTCTTGTCAAATTGTTGCAATAATTTGTAGGAGGTCAGCAATTCTTTTTATTTGGTCCGTCGTCCACAACATCGACCTGTTTCGTATGTTGCAAGAAGGTATCAAACGCTGACCACGGGCTGCCTGCCCTTCTAGGAGCATGCTGCAAAAATTTTTATTACAGCTCATTCATTCTCACATTTGGTCAGTACAACACACTTTTGTAAGGAACAATTGTCCTAAGCAGGTTCTAGAAATACAAATATCAACTACAGAACAAAACTTCGCTGTGTTTTGAAATACATCAAATTATCTCACGCAAACGACTCTTGTGACCTTGACATTCATAGTAGTCCGGTTTTCCGTTGTGTTGACTAAGAAACGATGTACTAATCCCGCGCGATAAGTTACAAAAATAACAACGGAAATAGTGATTCGAAGATTGATTACAGTTGATCAACCCCACCGTACTGAACATCCGCCACGGTACTCAGAGATGCCTCCCCACGGTACTGAACATCCCCCACGGTACTCATGATGCCTCCCCACGGTACTGAGCAACCCCCACGGTACTCAGAGATGCCTCCCCACTGTACTCATGATATCCCCCCACGGTACTGAACATCCCCCACGGTACTCATGATGCCTCCCCACAGACATCATGATATCCCTCCACGGTACTCAAGATGCCTCCCCACGGTACTGAACATCCCCCACGGTACTCAAGGTATCCCCCCACTGTACTGAATATCCGCCACGGTACTCACGGATGCCTCCCCACAGACATCATGATATCCCCCCACTGTACTCAAGATGCCTCCCCACGGTACTGAACATCCCCCACGGTACTCAGGATGCCTCCCCACAGAAATCATGGTATCCCCCCACGGTACTGAACATCCCCCACGGTACTCAAGATGTCGCCCCACGGTACTCAGGATGCCTCCCCACGGTACTGAACATCCCCCACGGTACTCAGGGATGCCTCCCCACATGTACTGAACATCCCCCACGGTACTGCGCATCCCCCACGGTACTGCACACACGTTACACGGGGTGAGCACGGCATGGACAGAGCAGCAAAGTTGTCTTTCGTTTAACAATTCTACACGCTTTCTATTTATATCAAGAACCTAGCTCAAGGTCTAGTTCTTAAAGTTATTTATTTTGGTAACTCTTTTGACTCAAGTTGGGTTCCAAAAGTTCCTAACTTAGTAGTTCCCAACTCTTCAAACGGTGAATTTTCGCTATGTTCTTGATACCTTACCGCTAACGCCCATAACGAGTTTACAGGAAGTTGCAAGAATATCGCATTCTGATTGGCTAAGCTTGTGTCACATACATGTCATCAAAAATGCCGATGCCCGAATGAGAATTCCAGGAGAGTCATTTGTCACTTTCGCGCCAAAATTCAACCCTCCGAAAATAATTTTTGGCATTTCGGGTCTATTTTTCTTTATTTTTCTAAACATTGCGTGACCGGGGTAAAATTTCAAACAAAAGTGGGGAACATTCGGAATTGCTTTTCAAAATTTCTTAAAAATCGACGCTTGTGGCAAATTCAAAAGCAAAAAACTAAAAATCAGTATTTTTGAAAGTAAATGACTTCAAAACAAAAACATTTTTAATCTTTTAATCGTAAGGCATGACAAAAACCTGTAAAAACAAAGGCGTGATTATAATTTCATTCAATCATATCGTTCGGTCACAGTTCGATCCTTCAACTCGTAACGACGTAACGGCAGGCAGAAGAAATAGGCGTGTCAACAATTTTTGTGTTCGAAGAATTTCGAACACATTGGTGTGGGGTGGCGTGTCACTAACTAACTAACTAACTAACTAACTAACTAACCAACGCTTGAACAATGGAAAACGTGTAACAATAGTATAAGCATCTCAATAATGCCATTAGGGCCATTGTCTCGGCCATTTATGCGCAATTTGCGGTTAGTTGTTCACAATCGCGGCCTGCAAGCACTTTTGTCAATCTGGGGTCATGTGACAATTGACTCATCCTTGTTTACTAAATGGAACTGGAAAATTGCCACCTTGCTTTGGTAAATGACATTTCACGCATTCTCAACATTTATCAAAGAGTTTTTGCCAAAGAGCGGCAATTTCAAAACAGTTTTCAAAACAAATCGTCATTATTATTATCCTCACGATGAAAATCGTCATAATAATAATAATAATGATAATCATCATCATCATCATCATCATGACTACCATCACCACCATTGACGGTGTGCAACATCTAAAGGAACGCTACCACCACCACAATCATCCCTACAGCCATCACCACGACCATCCCTATCACCACCACCACAACCAACCCTACAACCATCACCTCGACCACCCCTATCACCACCACCACACCCACCCCTACAACCACCACCTCGACCACCCCTATCACCACCACCCCAACCACCCCTACAGCACCGCAACCACCTCTACCACCACCACCACACCCACAATACCACCACAATCACCCCTACCAACCAGCATCATGACCACCCCTATCACCACAACCGCAACCAGCCCTACAACCATCAACTCGACCACCCCTATCACCACCACCGGAACCACCCCTACAACCATCACCTCGACCACTCTTATCACCACCACCACAACCACCCCTACAGCACCACAACCACCTCTACCACCACCACCATACCCACCATACAACGACAATCACCCCTACCAACCAGCATCATGATCATCGTGTTCATCAACATCATCATCATAACCACCACCATTATCATCATAATCATTATCATCATCGTTGTGCATAAACATCTTTCATCATTTGACCGAAATAGCTATATTCAACCAGAGTCGTTCTTCGAACATGCCCATAGGGCCCCTATGTTTGGTGAAAGCAACGGATTTGGTCGTTGATGGCTGGGATTTGTCGTCGTTGCGGATGGACGAAGCGATGGGACGAGCGCAAGTACTTGATGTTAATCTACAACAGCAGCTTAGGCCAATGATGAGTAAGATAACTCCAAGAAAGGCGATATACAGGCCGGAGTTTATCGCCGCTAACCAAAGCGAGCGTGCTGACAACGTTTTGAGTGGCACTGCGGAGGAGCAAATGAAGCAAATCAGAGCGGACATCCGGGAATTCAAGCAGAACAATGGGCTAGACAAAGTCATCATTGTTTGGACGGCCAATACCGAGAGATTCTGTGACGTGAGAGTTGGTTTGAACGATACCTGGGAGAATCTAATGAATTCGATTGCCAAAGATGAGAAAGAGGTATCGGCATCAACATTGTATGCCGTTGCATCAATTCTAGAAGGCTGCGCCTACATCAATGGCTCACCACAGAATACCTTTGTCCCAGGTGTTCTCCAGCTTGCAAAACAACGTGGCGTCTTTGTCGGTGGTGATGATTTCAAATCCGGACAGACCAAAATCAAATCCGTCTTGGTTGATTTTCTGGTCAGCGCCGGTATCAAACCAGTATCAATTGTAAGTTATAATCACCTTGGCAACAACGACGGCAAGAATCTTTCAGCGCCTGCGCAGTTTCGCTCCAAGGAAGTCTCCAAGAGCAACGTCGTTGACGATATGGTTAATTCAAACCGGATCTTGTATGATGAAGACGAGAAACCGGACCATTGTGTCGTCATCAAATACGTCCCATATGTTGGTGATAGCAAGCGTGCAATGGACGAGTACACGTCAGAAATCTTCATGAATGGAACAAACACCATTGTTATTCACAACACGTGCGAAGATTCACTATTGGCAACGCCAATTCTATTGGACCTTGTCCTGCTCACTGAAGTATTCCAGCGAATCAAATTCCGAGTTGGTGATGAGACTCAGTACCAGTCCTTTCACTCCGTGTTGTCGTTTTTGAGCTATCTGTTGAAGGCACCGCTAGTTCCCGAAAAGACTCCGGTTGTCAATGCCCTTTTCAAACAACGTGCCAGTATAGAGAACGTCCTGCGGGCGTGTATTGGTCTGCCACCGCAGAATCACATGATGCTGGAGTATCGAATCACAGAGATGGAGTCTTTCTACAAGCATTCTAAGCAACAGGCAGTATGTCATGAAAATAAGTATCTACCAGACGGTCTTATAAGAAAATTCTAACTTCCACTTCTAATTAGCATTTTGATATTAGCTGTTTAGGATCGGGGATCCGGTATTTCTTTCAACTAGTCATGTCAAAAATTAACTAATCAGTGCTCGGTTATTGCGTGCACGTGACTGATTCCTGTCATTTGATTGGCTGATTTGCGGCTAATTGCAGAATCTAAGTAAACAGGCTAGTGAATAAAATACAAGATTTCCCCGTGTTAGCTGTTTTAATTCCACTAAATATTTAGTACCATATATTTATTCTAATTTATTTACTTTAACTTTTATATAGAACAGATAGGTTTAGGTTGGTAAACTAAGGCCCCAGTTAACCTATGCAGGCATGATATCGTTGCGTTTTGATTTTCCTGCCGTCATAAGATTTTGTCAAGCAGTTGCACGAGTGCAGCGCCATGATTTATGTGGCGGTCACTGCAGTTACACTGAGACGCCACGGCAGCTCCTTCGCAGATTTGCTTCGCATTTGTTTTGTGGAACAATAAGAAAACAAGGTTTCGGAGCGTCATATATCGGATTGGTCTGATTACGCTGTGCCGCGGCGTCGCGTCTTGATTTTCATATCACCTCCAGAGCGCCATGATTTTCAAGACAATTTGCGGAGAGTCTTATACTGGATTGGGTCGTCATAGTGTAACTGAAAGGCCAATCCGATACGAAATTCAAGGCGCCACGAGGCATGCCGGCATAGTGTAACTGGGACCTAGTACAAGCAAAAGTACAGTATGTTAAGTTTCCCGATTTCACCGAATTCAGACAAGTTTCCGACATTTCCATTTTCCAAACGGCATTTCATTTTGTGTAGAACACAGACGACATTTTCAACAGACAAATATTTTTCAGAACATAAAATTTCCTGCATTATTAGTAAGATTATTTTATGGAAGGGTAGTTTTCGTTAAATTATGGTATGAAAGGCAAGAAAGATGTTTGGAGGAGGTTTCCTCTAATTCATTCAGCAAAGCGGCATCAAACTGTACCGTATTCAGCCGTCTACACTATGCCCCCAGGGGGGGGGCACTCAAGACTTTTGCATACGGGACGTCAGTCCAAAAATTTTGCAAAACCCTAAAAAATATCAAAAAATTTACAGTGACCCAAAAATACTACTCAAAAATTTCCTACAAAAACCCAAAAATATCGTAAAAATTACTCTGTTCTTCCTTCTTCCACAGATATTTTCTGATCTTTAACCCGAAAATATCATTTCGGCCTTTCTAAAATTGCTAACCCAAAAATATCAGCATTAGGAAAAGAACTTACCCAAAAATACCGGACTGACGTCCCCGTGTGCAAAACTCTTGAGGCCCCCCCTGGCACTATGCCTTTCTCAGACGAAGCCAGTTAGCGTTCTGTATTCATTTCGTACCGTATTCATATCAAAACTGTGCCGGCATAGTGCAGAGGCAAAGCCAAAACGGTACAGTTTCGTACCGTAATCGTCTCATACCGGCATAGTGTAATGGGTCTTAATTAGCATACTGTATTCATTTCATACCGTGTTCTTGATTCTAGAGATTCTATTCTAAAATATCATGTAGCAACGACATTGCTGCGTTACGCACTGAAAAGCACGCAACGCAAAAATAAGAAACCCGTGCATGCGATGCAAAAACATTGCATTCATTACGCAAACGCAATCGATGAGAGATTTGAAAACGTATGTTTATCAATATTTATAACACGGTAGAAGTTGAATCTATTATTCGAAAATTAGAGTTGTCGATTTCATATTAGATTTAGTAGGATATTTAACTCCCTTGAGAGAAACATAGTATTTAAATGTTTAGATTTCGTTCATGTGGTTCAGAACTCTTATTTGAACGCTTGGTTATGCTGCAGGTTTTAAATCAGAATTTATTGTCAGTAATGGCCTTATTTCATCAATTTGGTTGTGATTTATCTGGCTACGCGTTGTCGTTGTAAGTGGAGATTATCATTGTTCGTTAATTGTTGCTTTCTCTCTCTCTCTTCTTAAAATTTTAAAACATGATAAATTCGTAGACAGGGCACACTTTTTATGGAGTTTTCATACTGAATTTTGGTCGGTTATTTTATCACCTCAACCGAACCGAACCGAGTATGTTTGAATTTTATTTCCTTGAAACACTAGCAACAACATTTTATCATTCAGTTTTTGTATGTTTAGGCCCTGCAATATTTGCCGAAACACATCTCACAACTTACGCGAAAGAGTTTATACCTATGGACTGAACAAAAGAACCGCATTTCCCAAGACAGCCAAAATCATGCGCAAAGTTTGGGTATACCTTGCGTTTTTCGGATTAACCATGCGGCATGCCTAATGTTTGTTTTTTATTGATATGTAAAGAATTCTCGCTTGTGTTTTGATGATGTACTAGCCCTTAAGACTCCTATGTCCTCTATCTCTAAGGGATTGTGCGTTTGTTGCTAAACATTTCCATCCAGCTTTCTCTAAACCAGGTTAAATTTCCGCCAATCAGATCGATTTGCTCTGTTGAATTGACCAATCAGAAAGTAACATTTGAAATTAATTTTAATCTTAACTTAATCTTAATCTTAATCTAAATGTTAACGTTTATCTTAGTCTTAAAATGAAACTTAGAATTAATCTTAACCTTAATCTTGATGTTAAACTTGAAATTAATCTACATCGCAATCTAAACGTTAATGTTAGTCTTAAACTTTAACTTCAAATTTATCTTAACCTTAGTCTTAAACTTCATCTTAATATTAGTCTTACTGCTAGTTTAAACTTAAACTGTAAGTTAATCTTTATCTTAATCTTATAGTCAAATTTAAACTTAAAATTTAAAACTTAAATTTTGTAAAGGATGCGAGCAAGTCCATGCTTTTTTTCTTCGCAAAGCAACTTTTCTCTGATTACAAAATGATTCGACCGAAGGTACGCATAAAACTTGCTTGCCGGAAAGAACGTACGACGGCAAACCACGGCAATGTATTTTAAGGCAAGCAAGTGAGACCACTGGGAAGAATTCTTGATCGAGATGTAACACATTGCAACGTTTTCTGCAACTATTGGGGTTTTTAATCTGACCTTGGCCTCGCCACCGCAAAGAATACTGGAATAAAAAATTTTTTTGAATAAATTCAGGATTGCAATTGGTGGAATTTTAACCTAATAAGACAAATTTAATCCTGACAGTATCAAAGTATAGCAAGTCAAAGCCTACTTGCTTGTCGAAACTTCCGACAATTTTGTTTGAAGGTATACTCCATTTCATAGGGTACCAATTTTTGCAAAATAGTATACCTGGCTTTATCAATGTCAAAAAGCAAAAGGCCCTGGCCAAACGATCAAATATTGTTGATCCAACATTTGAAGCTTGCTTGTCGAGCAAAATGTTTGACAGTTTGGCTACGTCCAAAACATTGCTCGTTGAACATTTTGGCGTGCGTCAAGCACAAAATGTTTTTGAATTTTTTCAAACAACACACTACAAATTTCGCTTTAATTTAACTTTTGCTTGTCAAGCAATGTTTGATCGTTTAGCAGTAGCAGCCTTTCCAACATTGCTTGTCAAGCATTTCTTTTGTTTATGACAAACTGCAACAACTTGCAACTTTTCACCACCTAGCAGCATTTCTTCGCAACAAGGCATTCGTGCTTGTGCATATGCATTAGCAATAACATCGTTGATGGACAAGGCCAAACGGTCAAACATTTGTTGCAAAGCTAATTTGTAATGTTGCACCAGCAATGTTTGATCGTTTGGCCAGGGCCTAAGGTTGTTCAGTCACCTATTACTATTACCTATTACTGTATAGGTTTTGGGGACCTATTATAGGTTTGCGGCTTCATGGCTTCGACCCCTATTTTGAGTGCGGCTGACAGATTTTTCAATGCTTTTTCTACGGTTTCAGCTTGCGAAAAAGTTACGGCTTGTGTTTTTTGGTGTGTATTGACATTGGTTTGTGGTATCTTGCATGCGGCTGCGGCTTTTAAGTGGAAAAAGGCTACATGCATTCTGAAATTCACAAGGAAAGTATGTGAAAGGGACTCTGTGGTGCTAGAAAACGAAGTAGGATAAGTAACCAAGTGATCAATGGAACAAGCAGGTAGTGTAGTGTCCAGGATTAATGTTAATTCCCAACACAGAATTATCTCAGCTTTATCTCTGCTTTGCCCTCCCTGTGATTTCTTTTTACACGGCTAAAGGGCCATATGTGATCTGGTAGGCCTAAGTGCTTAGGCCAGGAGGCCGGGCACCTTCTCATCTCATAGTACAATACCTTTTTCATCGTCTTTTTCGGCTCCAAAAAGAATTTCCTGAACAGGCCTGCAGTTTTAGTTGTTTTCATAAAATTCTTAAAATCGCATAACATTAAAAAGTTCACCTTCAAAAGTAAGATATGAACGGAAAAGACTAAAATAGTAAAGTGCAAAATGAAACTAACGTTGAACTTTTTCCTCTTTTGAAAGTTCAGTCCATGGACCCTTCTCTTTAGCTTGTAGTGCGGACATTTCAGAAGGCGCTTCAGCTCTTTCATACGGTGCAGGATCTACCATGATGTATGCACTCGTCCTGGGAGCCAAAGAGAAGCTTCTAGTGACCAGATTTTTGATAGGAAGAGATCTCAATCTTTGAAGGCTCGCCATTTTCGATTTTCCTTGGAAGACAACTTGCTTGACCGCGACCGAAAAAGAAGCCTGGTAAAGACAAAGACACCCACAATGCATCACTACCATGTCCCATGTAGCAAGTCCCAAAAATCTGGCACAAGAAAAGGAAAAGGGGGCTGTGACACAAAAACTTTGCTGCCTCTGCTCTGAACATGGTCACAAGAAATTCCTTGTGACTATGCTTTGAAGAAAGGCAACTCGCTAGCTGGGGGAGTTCTCCAGTTTCTTTCGCTGGGGCAAGGGGAGATACAAGTTTCCAAAAATCCCTCAGCGCCGGGGCTGCATACTGTAACCACATTCTCGACTCTTGACTGATATTTTACCATACTATCAGCCAATAAAATTCCCGAAGCGGTCTTTCAAAGTATTTTCTTATATAAAAAGCGTGTAAAAACCGCGAATTTTTTAGACGATTGTAAAGTAATTTACAGACAGATGCTATAAGAAAAGTTTAATTTTTTCAAAACATATACTTCATAATTAACTACAAATAAATATGCAACACTTAATCAATCTAATTCTATAATTGCTTTATATTCCTTCTAAAATTATGCTCATTTTCAGGTTTCAAAAGTGGTCCTCTCTCATGGTGCTTGTTGGTTACAGAAACTCCAGGGTCCCAGAAGGCCATCGGTCGTCGGGTCATGGCTTGGTATGGAAAAGGAGCCACGGTACCACCGGAGGCGTTTTCGAGGCACTGGCAGCAGTAGCAGCTAGCAGCAGCAACTCGTTTCCTTGAAATGTCTTCAATGGTACAGAACCTGGACAAGGTACTTTGAGGTCTTTTACCTTTAACTTACTCCAACGTAGTCATCCAGGCAGGTACAAGCATGCATGATTCTGCACAGGGGTCATATCTTTAGTACGGCTGATATCTGCTAGCCTCTCTGGGTTTTCTGACAAATTCTGGGTTATACTGCGATGAATACCTTTAAAGATTAACAAGTTTGAATAAATAAACAAGGTGAAGGATTTCAAACTTGAAACAGTAAAAAATGTTGTTAATGAAAAGTTTGTGGCGGTAAAAGCTGCGCCAGAAGAGCAATTTACATTGGCAAATTTTTCATCGACAAGTATTTTTTGCTTGCACTTTTTCAAAGTTTTAGGTTTTCAGCACTCAACATACACACTTCTTTTCATAAGAATAGTACCTCGATTTTTGCTGACCCTGGATATTTCAAAATTTCCAATTTTGAGCCTAAATAAATTATGAATTGATCTTAAGCGATAGCTTCCATTAATAAAAAAAATCGATCAGAATTTAGCTCATGAGTAAGGCGTATAGTTCACATATATAGGGGGCATATGTTTGGCTTAAAAGCGTTACTGTAGCGTTACTTCGTTGTGTTTTTCTGTATCAATACAAACAGCTATTGCACGAAGCCGTTGGCATAGATTTGACGTAATTTCCGTTGGACCAAATAGAATATCAGAAGCATCCCCTTTGTACCTTAAAGCTATACTGTTCTTTGCAGCTGCAGTTGAGTGAAAAACGAAAGAAAAATCACTCTTTTGAGATGTGACATGGGTAGCGCACAACTACTGCAGGAAAACGTCACCGGCCGTTAGCATTTGCTATTGACCAACGAAGGAGGCACTCGTTATTCAACTACCGTATTTTCTCTATTAAACGCCCTGGGCGTTTATTAATTTTTGGATTTTAAAGAGGGCGTTTATAAAAGGGGGTGTTTAGTAGAGAGGGGCATTAATTAGAGAGGGGCGTTTATTTCAAAGATGGAAATACCTGAAATACAAAGATTATACCGATAACCATAAACAGGCTGTTAATTGCAAACTCACGATTTTTTCTAATAAACGCCCCCCTTTTATCAATTGAAAGGGAGGCGTTCAAAAGAGAGGGGCGTTTAAAAGAGAGGGCCGTTTATAGAATATTTTGAGGATTAGAGGGGGTGCTTATTGGAGAGGGGCGTTTAAAAGAGAGGGGGCGTTTAATGGGGAAAATACGGTATGAAATTTAAGGTAAATTGCCTGCCTGTTCGGATTGTAGAAATCATCTGTTTTATCCGATTGCGTAGGAAGCCCTTGTTTTTCTCTAATCAACAGTTCAGCTTTCCGACGTTCGTCTTGTTCTCTTTTAAGTCGTTTTGCTCGTAGTTCTTCAATGTTTGATGACGATGACTTTGCACTCTCAATCTGTGAACAAGTTAAAGACATTGTATTTACATTGTATAACATGTATTTAGACACAGAAGCTTAACCTGTTTCAAACAGAACTGGTAGGCTTCTTTAGTTCAAGAACTAAGAGCCCCTGACTCCAAACCAATTCTTCGTATTATGTGCTGTATGGCCATACTATGCTAAACAGCTTCTTAAGGCCATCCAAAAACAGTCATTAACCAGGGGCCACGTGATGTGTATTTTCAAGGTTCTAAAGTGCATGTTTTCAAAAATTTTCCAACTACTCCTAGACCCTTTCTCCCTTAGAGCTTATGTCGCTTCGCCATCCCAGCATAATGGCCCATCCTACTAAATTCCTACGGGCCCTGAGCGTCTCCGTTACGCCACTGGAAGTACTAATGCTTCAATCAAAATTCCTTAAAGAGAGAAGATTAAACGGACTGAGTTTTCATGGAATCGATGAAGGCGCAGCAGACAAGGGTATTAGTATAGAGGTAGCTCATTGCGACAGGGTGAAATGAGAAGGAGTTTCGTAGAGAGGGGACGTAATAGATAGAAGCCCATATAAAAAGGTATAAAGTGGGGAGGGTTTAAGACAGATGTGTTCAAGAGAAGTGACTGGATACAAAAGGGGCTTAGTCGCAAGGGAATTAAGCAGGGGATTTTATACAGCGGTTGTTTAATAAGAGGGGGTTAATAGATATGGAGTTTTATAGAAAGGAGAGGGGATTAAATGAATAGTAGGATTAGAGGGAAAGTTACGATAGTTTAATGCGGGAGTTTGATGAAATAGTAGGTATTTAGTAGGTTTCAATTAAAAACCCAAGGTTACACTCTTTGCTAGATTGTTGCGAAAAAAAAAACTGTCTAAGAGGAGGGTTTCACAAACGGGGCTTCACTATAGGAAGATAGCAATTGAAAAATCAGTGATTACAGATTTTATCATCATACTAACCACTTCCTTATATTTTGATTTTCTTGATTTTCGTTTCGATTCCTTTTCTTTTCCATCTTTGGACTTCATTTTCTTTAAATATTTCCTCACATCTTGCAAAGGATCTGCCATTTCTTTTCGTTTTTCATCGCTTTTATCGTCTAACCTTTAACGTAAAACGAATGAAAAATGAAATTTTCTGACGAATGTTGTGAGATTCGCTTAGTTAAGGGGGACCTTCATTCAGAGTTTCTTATAGCAGGATTCAATTGTATCTAAATCATACATTAGAAAGTCAAGTTTCGAGCTTCAGACTACCTAAAATCTCAAGGAATTAATATAGGCTTCTGTATTATAGAAATAATTTACCCTGGTATTTCTTTTCTTTTTCGGCTACTCTGAAGGTACCAGGCGGCTTCTCCTATAATAAAAACAAAAAAACAAAGTGAGCTATCGAGACTTAACAAATTTCAAATGTTGAAAATGAAGGTGAATGGTGTTTTATAGCCCCAGTAGCTTGGGCTTGATAAGTAGATGAACTTGATTAATTTAGGACCGAACACCGACCTCACTGAGCTCTTTGCATTACGAGCTAGACAGATAAGGCCATGACGCCACATCAGACATCACTTTCCAGGGCTTGAAGATGAAGCAGACTTGGCAGAGAAATAGTTCCCAAATCAAGTTCTCTAAAGTCTTCCACTTTTCAAGAAAGTATGTTCTTCGCATCTGGAATCAGACGCCTTAGAAGTCGACTATTTCAGATTTCAGAAGAGATAAAAAAGTCACAAATCAACGCACCCCAACCAATGTTTAAATGTTCCCAGGAATAAAAGTGACATTCATTGACACATTAATTCTCTTGAAATCACGGCACCCTCACCTTCTTTCTTTGACACTGACTGTCCAAGATAAGTTAGAATTCCAATCTTTTTTTCATAAGCCTCTTTTTCAGCTTTCTTCTCAGCTTCATACTCAGGGTTGCTCTTGACAACGGCTTCAGACTAAAAGCAAAACATCACTCTTATGTTACTGGATAGTACACATAATCCCCCACCTTAAGCAGTGGCCACACGTGCACCTCTTTGCTTGAAATGGCGATTCAACACACCTTAGAATGTCAAGTCGTGAAAAATCCTGAGGTGGCTACATGCTGCGACAAAGTACTGCAGTACTGCAACAGAAGTTCTGTCGCAAGCCACTAGCATGATAAGAAAAATGGGTCCTAGAAAATTTCCATGAAAAGGCCTGAAAAAATGCAATGTGTTGCGTCACCATTTCAAAAAACCGGCTACACGCTGCGACATTACTGGGGACAAGCAAAAACATGCCGCATAAAATTCAAACAAAGCAATGTCCTGCGACCGTATTTCCTAAGGTAGCAGAACATTTTGTTCGAAAATATATCCCTGGCTACACGTGCCACTTTTAGTTTTTCTGGTCACAGTGGCGATTTTTGAACATGTTCTGTCGAAATTTTGAGCAAGAAGTTGCACGTATAGCCGCAGCCTTAAGAAGTCCCAATTTCTTTGTGTGAAAAAAGGGCACTTTAAGCAGGCTTTTAAAAATGTAAAATTTTATGGACAACAAAGTTTTACATACTAGCATTGTATTCACCCTGCAGATTAGGTTTAAGATTCGCAAGGATTCTGTGCCAAGGTCTTTGAGTTGTACAAAACTTCAAGATAGTGAACAAGCAAGGAAACATTTTAGGTCGTACTCCTTAGAGCATAAACATCAGAAACTGTTTCCGACTTAACTTGTCGATGTTCTTCTTGTTATTGTTAGCTGTTAGGAAGTTGTTTCTGATGAGTATACCTTGAGGAGTTTCAGACAAAAAGAGCTTTTGAATATGATCAAAGATGTTTCAGCTCTTTTCTGCTTTCTTAGAATCTGGGTAAATATTGTTAGGGCAAAATACTGATGGAAGTTGGTTCTTTGGTAAACATTATATGTACAATACCTGGTCTTCTAACTCTTGGAAGAAATTTATATGCCCTGACAGTTGATGTTTGCTTTTTTCTTTATCACCCCCAGATTTCTCTTTAGATACTTTTGATCTGAGTAAGTTAATGCCGGCTTCCTTTTCCTGGAAAATAATCAAGATCATGACTTATTAAACATTTTCAATATACTTTCTTGATGAATGGCTTGCATTGATGAATCTTAAAAACAATCAAGGGGGCATGGGGGCAATCTCTCCAATCACTGCCAAGATATGTTTTGTAGGTTTCTAGTCAACTCACCCCACTTCCAACTTGTCCCCTTTGCCAATTCACCCCACTTTTAGGTCAACTTGCCCTGTTTTAAAAGTCAATTTGCCCCATCTTCAAAGTCACCTTGCTCCATCTCAAAAGTCAACTTGCCCCCAACTGAACTACAAATGTTTGAACTTGGGGGCTCTTCCCCCAAACCCCCTTTTATCACAGTGATAGATTCACTCAATTTTATTGTTTTCTATCATTTATTGAAAGGTTGTGTTGTGTTGTAATCCAGCTGACTCATGGTGTCAGGAGCTCAGAGTATGGTCAGGGTTTGAGCCCAGCTAGGTTAGCCTCACAGCCAGCTGAGGTTTCGATTAGTTTAAACGTACTACTGAGATCCTAGTGACTGTGTTTACCAAATACAACGTAGACGAATATTCGTCCAGACTCAGATTCACATTAGACTCAGATTGGACTCAGATTCGAAACCGCGTCGAAAAAACCTGCAAAACCCCATAAAAATCTTACTTGTTACAAATTTCACTCTTATTCATCATAACTACATATATTAGGCTGTAGCTTGAGCAAAAAACCGCATCTTTATATCTTATGGGGTTCTCAGGAAAACTCGAGTTATGTACCCCACTGTATGGTGACGTCACTGCTTGCAACGTAAGGGCCTACAGAAAACAGTTGAAAAACCCTTTTCAACTTTGATTCTTACAAATTTCACTCTTATTCATCATAACTACACATATTAGGCTGTAGTATGAGCAAAAAACCGCATCTCTATATCTTATGGGGTTCTCAGGAAAACTCGAGTTATGTACCCCACTGTATGGTGACGTCACTGCTTGAAACGTACGGGCCTACAGAAAACAGTTGAAAAACCCTTTTCAACTTTAATTCTTTCAAATTTCACTCTTATTCATCATAACTACATATATTAGGCTGTAGTATGAGCAAAAAACCGCATCTCTATATCTTATGGGGTTCTCAGGAAAACTCGAGTTATGTACCCCACTGTATGGTGACGTCACTGCTTGAAACGTACGGGCCTACAGAAAACAGTTGAAAACCCTTTTCAACTTTGATTCTTTCAAATTTCACTCTTATTCATCATAACTACATATATTAGGCTGTAGTATGAGCAAAAAACCGCATCTCTATATCTTATGGGGTTCTCAGGAAAACTCGAGTTATGTACCCCACTGTATGGTGACGTCACTGCTTGAAACGTACGGGCCTACAGAAAACAGTTAAAAACCCTTTTCAACTTTGATTCTTACAAATTTCACTCTTATTCATCATAACTACATATATTAGGCTGTAGTATGAGCAAAAAACCGCATCTCTATATCTTATGGGGTTCTCAGGAAAACTCGAGTTATGTACCCCACTGTATGGTGACGTCACTGCTTGAAACGTACGGGCCTACAGAAAACAGTTGAAAAACCCTTTTCAACTTTGATTCTTACAAATTTCACTCTTATTCATCATAACTACATATATTAGGCTGTAGTATGAGCAAAAAACCGCATCTCTATATCTTATGGGGTTCTCAGGAAAACTCGAGTTATGTACCCCACTGTATGGTGACGTCACTGCTTGAAACGTACCGGCCTACAGAAAACAGTTGAAAAACCCTTTTCAACTTTGATTCTTACAAATTTCACTCTTATTCATCATAACTACATATATTAGGCTGTAGTATGAGCAAAAAACCGCATCTCTATATCTTATGGGGTTCTCAGGAAAACTCGAGTTATGTACCACTGTATGGTGACGTCACTGCTTGAAACGTACCGGCCTACAGAAAACAGTTGAAAAACCCTTTTCAACTTTGATTCTTACAAATTTCACTCTTATTCATCATAACTACATATATTAGGCTGTAGTATGAGCAAAAAACCGCATCTCTATATCTTATGGGGTTCTCTCAGGAAAACTCGAGTTATGTACAGGCCCACTGTTGTATGGTGACGTCACTGCTTGAAACGTAAGAAACTGCCGAGCCTGGGATGAAAAACTAAGAATACAGAAAAAACGAATTATAGTTGAACAACCCTTTTCAACTTTGAATTCTTACAAATTTCACTCTTAGGAACTTAGGCCTACTACAAACGTCTGGCCTTTTTCTAGCACGACACAAGCGCGGCATTAGCACGTTTGCCAATACAGACGTCGTGCCAGTGCTTCTTTCTCGGCTTCGCCACTTCCAGAGGCTCATGGTAAAGTAACCTCTTTTCCGTGCACCGAATTGGAGCGGAAAGGAAAGTGGCGCGATATAGCTCTACACATGCTCTCTTTCTGCAGCACGGCCACAGCGCAGCGTTTGTTTCAACGGCGTGCCAAAGCCGTGCTCGCAAACTCTGGCGCAGCAAAGTCGCCGTGCCAAGAACGGAATAAAATCTATAATCTCTTTAGACGTCGTGCTAGTGCCGTACCAGAGTGAAAAATCCTGGCGCGGCACGGCGCTGGCACGACGTTTGTAGTAGGCCTTACAGCCTCATTTTATTGAAAAATTAAGGAACTCCAGCCTCAACTCCGAGTTAAGGTTCCTATTGAAAAAAAAAACGTGTATATAGCTTGGTTTCCATAATGAACAATTTCCGTCTCGGTGGGCGGGCCAGTATGAACAGAACTAGACATTTGTCTCGCTCTCTCAGCCGAGGGGCAGTTTCAAGATTTTCAAGATTTCTCTGCAAGGAAATCTCGTGCAACCTTTCCAGAGACTCTATTGGGACTCAAATCACATTGAAATCCTTTTGTTTCGTAGAAATCGGTTATGCCCATTCGCATGAGTGAAATGTCCCTTGTTACCAGCATACGTCAAATGTCAAAAACATGCATTTTTTAAAGCTATAGCTTAATTAGTCCTCTGTTCATCATTGGGGCTTTGCAGGAGAGTAGGAGGAAAGTCATTGAAATCTGTTTGCTCTCTGTTCTGTTCTGCTTCTGCCTTCTATACAGTATACGATTTCTAGTTATGCTGATGTTATGCAAATGGTTGATTCAATTTTTTAAACATTGAGATATCGATTGAGATGGCCATATTCTCTCCGATGTCACTTTTAACTGTTTAGTTGACGAGAACTCTGCATTGCATAGCTTATAAGTGGTAGCATCACAATACAGTGGGGTACATAACTCGAGTTTTCCTGAGAACCCCATAAGATATAGAGATGCGGTTTTTTGCTCATACAGCAGCCTAATATATGTAGTTATGATGAATAAGAGTGAAATTTGTAAGAATCAAAGTTGCAAAGGGTTTTCAACTGTTTTCTGTAGGCCGGTACTTTTCAAACAGTGACGTCACCATACAGTGGGGTACATAACTCGAGTTTTCCTGAGAACAGAGTGAAATTTGTAAGAATCAAAGTTGAAAAGGGTTTTTCAACTGTTTTCTGTAGGCCCGTACGTTTCAAACAGTGACGTCACCATACAGTGGGGTACATAACTCGAGTTTTCCTGAGAACCCCATAAGATATAAAGATGCGGTTTTTTGCTCATACTACAGCCTAATATATGTAGTTATGATGAATAAGAGTGAAAATTGTAACAGTAAGATTTTTATGGGGTTTTGCAGGTTTTTTCGACCGGGTTTCGAATCTGAGTCCAATCTGAGTCTAATGTGAATCTGAGTCTGGACGAATATTCGTCTACGTTGTCTTTGGTGTTTTGTTTTGCCTGAAATGAAAATCCAACAGAATCCATTAAGGTTGCCTCTCAATAACACGCACCAGCACAAGTCTTTCCAAATAGCCTCGAAATGGCGATGAAATCTTGTATTTGATTGGCTAAATTTAATTTTTAGCTAATTTTAATGTCATAGTTTGTTGCATGTTATCTGAGATGAATTATTTTCATACTCACTGCGAAGCTCTGCTGTGGAAGGAAGTAAGAAAGGTGCTGAACCACGCACAAGGAAAGTAATAAAGACAAATAATGCAGGAAAAATCTTATCTCACAGCCTTTTCCGATGCAATCCTCAGTATCACAGCTATCTGGGGTGTACTGATAACCCAGGCGAAACAATATCCCGTGTTATTCAAAACATCTTGGCCTAACGATGCGAGTTTTACGGCGACAACGCTTGGCTTTGGATGTCTGGCCTTTGCAAGTTTTCTAGGCTTTGTGAGGTTTGCAGTTCTTCTGCCATATCAGCATGAATTGATAACTCGAATGCATAAATATTTTTCTTTCATCGGATCTTGTACTGGTAAGAAAATAAACGAAATGAATAGTTACCTTACAGTTGCTTGAATTGAAACTTTGCGCGCCAGATAGAAGTAGGTTGTTTTAACATTAAACAGTGCACTAGAGGAAACAATATTCTTATTGTTATTAAACAAAGCGTTTTTGTTTAATAACAATGAGTCTATTTTTCTATTGATTCTATTTGCACAATTGTCAGATTCCAGTCCGAAACAATACCCTATTTTTGTTAAATCAATCATTTAATATTTCGAACCAGGGTTAATTGCATTTACTCTACAAGAAACTAACTTCCTTGGTTTACTAAGGGTTTTAGGGTTAGGGTTAGGGTATGGTTTTTGGGTCAGGGTAAGGGTTAGTTTTGGGGTTTTCAATGTATATGTCATCTGCTCAGATCAATAGAAACATTGTTTTTGTTGCATTTTTAACGGTGTTGACTAAGCTGCATCTGTACCAATGTTTCAGATTTCTTTGCAGTTTTGAAATGCCTCTCTTAATCTTTTTCAGGCTTACCATTATTAGCTGCTGCATACTCACTGCAATCAAGATATCCATCGCTACATAACGTATTCCTCATTCTGGGCCTCACATGTCCTTTGCTTGACTTAACTGGCTTCATCAAACGTGAAATCCTAAGAGAAAGCGCAAGTACTCTAGCAGTCATTACAATATTGCTTGTTTCCACATTGCTTTCGCAAGGTAATTTCAACTTTAATGGCATCACAGGAGCAGTGCTTTTCGCAGTTGCGGGACTCGCTATTGGCACTGAAGGAAACGCATTTCTTGGATTAAAAAGTATTGATTTGTTTCATTTTGTCCTGGCGTTGGGGACTGTATCTCTGGCTGCTGGACTATGAAAAGGGATTTGAATTAGACCAAAGTACCTGGCTATGCAATAGCTCAAGCAGCAACTCCCTCCTTGTAAATCTTGTAAAATTTGTTGGAAATTTTTTTGTGTTTTTATGGAAATCCCTTGTAAATCCTTTGAAATCTTGTACACTTTTTTGACAAGTGAAACGTGTTCCTTGTAATAACCTACCATCTCTTGCAAAACTATTGAACCCTCCTGCTACAAAAATGATTTCCTAGCCCCCCTCTCCTCCTGGTCAATTTCCAAAAATAAGGCAGTTGGAAGGAAGCTCAGATGGGGGGGGGTGGGAGCTAAACAATTGAAAAGTATTTGATGACATAATGATTTTATGACATCATGCTATGGTTTTCAAAATAGTTGTGGGGGATTGTTGTGGGGGAGGCCATTAGTCCTCAGCCCCCAGCCTCCTTGCTTCCAACACCCCTGCCAAAAGATTGTGTTGGTCTTTGTAAAAGCCAAGAATTTCGCCCATATTTTATTTAACCGATTTTTCCTTGGATTTCTTTGTTACTTTTTCACTTTTATTATTCTGTTCTGTGATTTGTTTTTTGTACTTTTCATTGCCAAATAAATGGAAGGGGACCCTTGTTAACTTTTTGAACATTTTCAAACCCTTATCTTATCCTATCTTAACCCCTTACCTTATCTATCATTTTTAAACCCCTTATCTTTTAAGGACCCCCTGTTTATTAATTTCTCAGCTTTTTAATAAAGTCACAATTTTTTCTTGTCAAGAAGATCCCACTCACTACCCTATTCGTTGTTCTCAGCAAGATACCGTTATAACTCACAAGTTAAAAATTCCAATCCCCCCCATTTATGAAATGTCTCATTTAAATGGGAAAGTCTCAACCCTCGTTTACTAAGACCCCCCCGTTTTTAACTGAAAAGTACGACTTTATGAACCTATGACGTCATATGTGAATTGACGGATATTGGATACTTGAAACGAGGTTGTTAGCTGCAAACGAGATTACCAAAATAAAAAACGTCACCATAAACAAACATGTTCAACAAGAAGGGGAGTGCAAAATAATTTTTTCTTCGCCAAAAACTGAAAAAGTCCAAATTCTAGCCAGAATTCTGAAGATTTCAGCAGGAAAGAGTTGAGCTGGTTATTATTTGCAAACGAAAGAACTTAAAATCGTTATGTCAGACGGGGAAGAATCGATAACAAATGAGAGCGAAACCTCGGCTTGTCAGACCATTGGAGTGAGCAGCGAGGATGAACCTTCAGCAAAACGCAGAAAAGCGAACGAATTTTGCCCTTTGAAGCAACTAGACTTGGAAGCAAGACTGCACCGAGCTTTGTCGTGCACAGTTTGCCTTGACTTACCTTCTGGGGCGGTTTTCCAGGTAAGTTTGCGAAGTTATACGCCCTTAAGTGAATTTAGGCCCTTCGGGGTCCATAGTTTGCTTTTCTGTTTTCACCAGAGAAAAATGTTTGAACAATTTTGGAAAACATTAATTTTTAATATTCGATGGATTTTTTCCGAAATAATCGACCGTGGATATTTTCAGAAAATGTAAAGCATTTTATTTTCAGGAGTAGAAAATTTTAATTCTGCAGATTTCTTTTTCCAGTCCGAAAAATTTATTTTTTTCGTCACGGTCAAGCAACTTTTATTATGATACGTATGTCGCGTGACCTGTCCTTTGGTGAGAAAATATTCTCGGAATGAATCGGTGTAAAAATTATATTTTTGTGGATATGCTCCGCAGATCAGAGAGAATTTTCCCTTATACTTCAGAAAACCACAACTAGTGTGAAATTTTTGAGGTTTTGGGACATCAAGTTTCAATTTTAAGACAGAAAATCTGTTTTTTGGATCAGTCTCAAAAACAGCTATTTTTTAAGGGCCACACCCTGCAAACAAATGTATTGTTATTTATAATTAATAAGCTGCTACTTCCGGGGGTAAAAGTTGGGTTTATCACACAAAACCTTAGAGAAATAGCGGGAACATCTTTGGACATACTGTAAATGCTCTAAAGGACCCCCGGGCTTTTTTTAATTTTCAAGAATTTAAGGGGGACGTTTATTGGAGACGGACGTCTTATGAAGGCTGGGCGTTTACACTTTTTTTAATAAGCAACTTGACTTTCGTCCCGCTCTTAAAGTTGCTTACAATTTTAGACATTTCAGCCCTCAAAGTTGCTTAAACGTTGCTTAACATTTTTTGTACCTGCTAACCACCCTTGACTTTGCGGGTCAAAATCGTCATCTGTTAGGCCTACAACATGACTTTTGGGAGACAGTAAGTGGAAAAACGTTAGCTAACGAACTTCAACATGCAAAACATAAGAACGAAGAACAATTTCCTAACATGAGAAAGAGAATAAGCTTGGTTGTTTGACTTCTTAGTTGCTTACAGTAATTCAGTTGATCCCTCAAGTTGCTTAATGTTAAGGTCAGTTCAGCCCTAGCTGCTTATTGAGCAGTTGCTTATTAAAAAAGTGTATAAGAGCATTTACGGTATTTGAAAGCTTTTTTGTCGGTCACGAAAACAGACCGAAACAATTGACAAGGTGTCTTTTATACCAAGATGCGAATCGAAATGAACCAATCAGAAATCAGAAAATTGAAGCTGGATTGTTATTGCGATTTGAACACCAATCACCTCAAAGGATACAACGGAGTGACTTATTTAAACTAATTCAAAAGTCAGACTTTGAAACATTTGCTCTCCATCTGGTGCTTGCGATCGATCATTGAACACTCATGTTTGTGGCAAATTTTTAAAAGGCGTGTCAAAAACGGGTTTAAGAAACCTGTTGCGGATTGTTTTATGTATAGGAATGTTTAAAATATTCATTAGCACCATTACTTGATTACACTCTGTTTAGAAAACAACCACGAGGTTGGCTTTCATTAAACACAAGATGCATACATAAAGTCTTGATTCACTGCATGAATAGCTACAAGAGTCAGAGTTATGCAGCTGTAGGCTTTGCATAGATTTCATGCCCAACATCGGCTTTATTAATGTTAAAAATTAAGCATTCGTACTGTATGTAGTGTTATATGCGGTTATTGTTTTTGTGTATGTGCTTATATCTTAATTATCTTAGCCATTAATACCTTTGCTTGTTTGTTGTTAGTATTTCCGTATAGCAATAGATTTAAGTTTTTAAGCGTTTTTTTACAGTTGGGTTGTATTAGCTGCTAACATTAGCTACTTTTGTAACCAACTTAAAAGAAAGTGATTAAGAAGAACTTATCGATATTGAATTGCATTGCTGGACGCTCGAACTTCTGAGTTCTGTTAGCGGGCAATTACAAGCGAAAATGGGTGTTCTTACAATGGCTGCCAAATGTAGTTTGAACTCCCAAGACTTTCCATATAAATCACTGACATTTTCGGTAAATCTAGCATATTCAAGAGCGAAATCTCCCCTCCCCCCTTCAAACAATGTTTAGCCTATTAATGATTCTCTTCGCAATCGCGTGATGCTAAAGAGAATTTTAGCGCAGGCGTACCAACCCTTTTGGCAGCAATTGTACTCCAAACATGACTGAAGTTTTATGAAAAAGAAATAACTTTATTTTTTTTATTTTAGTGTCAAAATGGTCACTTGAGTTGCAGTCGCTGCTTCAACCATCTTCTTGCCGACGCAAGGTTGAAGAATGAACAAGCCACATGTCCAAGCTGCCGTATTGATATCAGTCATAAATCTTGCACTAGAAACCTTGCAGTGGAAAATGCCGTTTCTGAATTACCAACTGAATGTCGACATTGCAGAAAAGAATTCACGAGAAGTGAAGTCACATGGCACGAAAATGAACTCTGCTTAAAAAGGTATTTGCTTTATCCGAGGGTAGGAGGGGCTCCCACCCCTACCGTCACGGCTAGCAGCTATTGAAAGGGGAGCCTTTGGACCTCCTCCGACTACGGTCGACCGACTCAGAACCCCGACCTGGCTGAGCTTCTGACCCACGGGCTAGACAAACACGCCACAGCACCTTCAAATGTCCATCTGTCAGGGTCACTTTATAAGGCCGCTTTTATGTCGTGTTGAATTTAATTCAAGCAAGATTTGAATCAAGTTCGACTTAAATTCACCCATATTAAGTGGCAATTTCAGTAAGTGCTGTACTTCGAATTAAGTGCAGCAGGATATGCCGAATATAATTCACAAGTTCGACATAAATGCAGCATTGCTTTATATGCCGCATTTTGATCGAATTTAATCAGAATCGATTCACTCCATTTACTGCAGCCATTTTAAATTTAAAATTCGCGCTCTTTTAAAATAAAAAGCCCTAAAAAATTCAACGTCGCTCTTACGTCGCTTTTATGCCGGATTAAATTAATTGAATTTGACACGGCCTAAATTCGCCCTTATAAATTCCACCTTTCGGCTAAGCTAAATTTCTTAGTAATAGGCAAAACCTTTCTCCGGCTTGCATTTGTGGAACCCTAAGTATTTCTGGACCCTGATCGGCACTACCCAAATAGTGCCCCCCTCCTGGGACACAGAGACCGTTCAAATTCTTATATTTTCGTCTCTCTTCACAGGCGTGCCAGTTGTAAGTACAGTATAATCGGATGCCCATGGGACGGAATAAAGTCAATGCAAGAGGATCACGAAGAAGGATGTAATTTCCCCATCAAAACTGGCGCTGATCTGATGAGCTCAATAAGTGCGAATGTTCAGAAACAAAATGAGGAGACAGAAAAAATGAAACTTTTGCTTCAGATGTTGTCGTGCGAAAAGATCTCCATTTGTGGTAAGTAAGGGATTGAAGACTATTTTCTTTCATATCGCAAGATTGAAATACAAATACAAGGAAGTACAAATACGTTAGTATCCTTGCCTGCCAAACGTGCGCGCATCCTCGACTAATCTTGATCATAATCTTGACATATTAGTATATATGACTAGCAAGGCGGCCCGCGCTACGGGAATCTTACAAACTACTGTATTATTCAAAAGGCAAATTTTAAATTTCATGTTCGTACGTGTCTGCATATTTTGGTGCCTTATCGGCCCTTTTTACGCCGGCCCTAATTTAACGCCGGCCGTTTTTACGCCGGCCCTAATTCCGCCGGCCTTACAATTTGCTTCAACGCCATTTAGGGCCGTGTTTTACGCCACTCGAAGAACAAGAAAAAACAACAATATATTTTTACGCAATATTGCGTCTTTTATTACTTTTTATTACCTTGAATATAATTCATGGTAATAAATTACAATTGTCTCACTGCTATCTACGTTTTCTTCATCATCAAACTTCACTTCTATTGCATATTCGTCTATTTCAACTTCATATTCTACACTAGTTTCCCCTCCTATCAATCGCTGCTGTTCAAAATCAAATTTCTCTGTCATCTTTTGAACTTGCTTATTGATGAAAGTTTCCATTTTTGCTAAGATGGCTTTGTTTTCATGCTGTTTATGAAAATCCTTAAAATATAGTGCTTGGTAGCAAAAATAGGTGCTTGGAAATTAACGCCGCTTTTTGAGAAAAATTCCAAATTTTTGGCCCTATTAACGCCGGCCCTTTTAACGCCGGCCCTTATAACGCCTCTAGGCTAAAATTAACGCCATTTAGGGCCGGCGTAAAAAGGGCCGATAAGATGGTTTCTTATTATTATACTTATATGAAACCGTTCATCATGTGTTTAAATCTGTTCGTTTATTTATAAGAAACCTGCAGCCTGTTTTTACAAAGTCAATTTCTTAGCTGCAAGAGGCGCGCGGTAGTCTTCTTGGTATTAGTCTATTTCTTACTTCAAGTTTATTGACGAAACGTCGTGTTTGAGAAAATTAAGATGTTTGAATAACAGTGTTGCCCGAAGATGGGAAACGGAGCTCTCCCGAAATTTTGCCCTGATAAATATCGAAGACTTGTCTGGATTAGCAGTGACTTTCATGTCTATGTTTTTGTTAGGGATTTAATGCTTTCAACCAACAACGATACTTTCAGTCAGGTAATGAAAATTTGCGGTGCAGTTCGTTCAAGCTATTCCCAGATGTGCTGCGCAGGGAACAGCTCGAACAAGTCTGTTTGTACAGAGTTGTTGATCCACTCAAAAATGAATACGAAAAATACAGAGTATTGTGAACTTGCGTACACATTTCTCTCTGTTCTTATTTCAGATATTCAGTTATCACCATCCCGGACTGACGATTACTTACCAAAACTCTATTACGAGTCAAACCGGTTCAACGCATTCGACCAGCCCTGGATCGTAAAGGCGTCGGTCCAAGGCAACGAGAAAAGTTTGGACCGTAATCTTTCGTACCAATTGATATCAAAAAACAAATGCACAATGGAACTGAAATTTTTCCTGGTCAAAGGACCGTATGGTGACCTGGATATATTACCGGACTTGCAACGGTTTGAGTTTATGGATGATAAAAAAGAAACCGGACGTCACCCGGTCTTGTTGAAGCAATCCTCGGACTGTGATCGATTACTCAGCAACAAGACAATAAACGTCAGAATGTTTATGTTTCAAATCGGTAAGTAAAAACGAAAATAAATAAGTAAATAGATAAAATTGTAAGTTATGCTTTGGTGTGTTTTGTGTGGTTATCTTTAAGCTTTGTGTATGTAACACATTTATCAAAATAACATATTAACATAATTTTTATTTAAGTTGTCTTTGCCGCGCTGATTCGGCCTTTGGATAGAATCGGAAGGGTCAACCTTGTTTTAGTGAAAATAGACTAAATTTTGCCTATAGAAAGCCATATAATGCCCGTCAGAAAACTAGCTGTCCACTGCTAATCGGCGATTTTTTGAACTAATTTATCGCAACTGACCTGTAACTTATCTAGTAACTAATTGGTAATCAGTTCCTTTTTGATGGCAACTAGTCCGCGCACAGTTCCAGAAAGCTTGGCAGTTCTACTTCTGCGATTAGGTGACAACTGATTCCCGTCAGTTGCAGTCGACATTAGGGCTATTCCAACCGCAATCAACTGTACCCTATAAGCTCTCACTCGTTGTTGACAAGTTGACTTATTTTAGTTATAACTGGTTGGTGTTAGTTCTATAGTATCTTAGGTCGATAAAAGCGTGGCATAATGTTCCACACATACATTGGATTCAGATTTCTGAAGCCAGACTTGTGTCGATGCGATGTCATAGAACAAACGCCAACTAGTTGTAACTGCTAACAGACAAGCTAACAGCTAGTCAGAACTTATAGGATACAGTTAATCGCGGTTGCAAGAGCGCTTACATCTACTGCGACTGACGCGAACCAGTTGTCACCTACGTGTAATCGCAGAAGTAGAACATCCCATTGTTCTGGAAGTGTCCGCTGGCTAGTTGCCGTCAAAAAGGAACTAATTGTCAGAGCGCTTTTGTCGACAGGTCAGTTCCGATAAATTTTTTCCAAAAAATCCCGGGTTAGGAGTCGGCAACTAGTTCTTACTGTGCGCAATGCCGGCATAAGCCTAGCTTTACTTTATTTAGAAGTTTTCTTTCCCTCTTCCGACAAGCATCATGACTTTTCATCTGAGACAAAGTTAAAATCACTGTTTTATCAGATAGAACCAATTTTCACAGTTTTTCTATATTTTGTAACGCAAGCTTGAAATGTTCTGCAAGATTGAAATGCACCTCGAAATTCCGGCCTATTTCTACTTCCAATTCAAAAATAACTCCCCATTACTCCATATATTCAATGAATTATTCCCCATAAAAGAACATTTTCATATCTCCCTAGAATTCTTACAAATTCAAATACCCTAAAGTACAAAATAAAAATTCTAGATCGATAATTAGAAAATAATATTTTTCATGCAAAATATTTAGCCATAATCACAGCTATAAGTGCATATTACACAAGTCGGTTCTTCATGATAATTTTTGCTTATTTTTTTTTATCGTTCTTAATAATATTTTATCAAAGTTACTATTCGTCAGCAGATCCCGAGCTTCGTTTCGCTCTTCTGTTCCTTGGAGATCTTCTTGGGGAACTTTTGTCTGAAAAATGAACGGAAATTTTTAGTTTTTATATTAATATTCAATACAGGTCTCGCTGAGTGCAGTAACACAGTTTAGGCTCCCCTAGTTCAAGAGTTTAATTAATTAACAATGTTGGCTAAATTGCTATAAATGCGGAAACATTTTCGGGCATACTAAAAAGCTTTTTTTTGCCTGACACTCCTCAGAGTATGAACGTCAGAAACAGACTGAAACGATAGACTAAGGCGGAATTTATACCCAGATGCGGCTCGAAATGCACCAATCAGAAAGAGGCTGCATTGGCATTGTGTTTTAAACACCAATCAGCTCGCCGGATACAGCGGGAAGATCATTAGAATTAATTGAAGAAAGGATAGCTGATTGGTATTTAAAACACAATGCCAATTCAGCCTCTCTTTCCGATTCCGCCGTAGTTCATTTTTTCAGTTTGTTTCTGACTTTCATACTCTGAGGAGTGTCAGACGAAAAAAACTTTCAAGTATGCCAGAAAATGTCTCCGCTGGTTATCGCAATTTTGAAGATGCTCAAAAACAATGTTGGTCATATCATATCAAAACCTATCATCATCGTCATTTTCGTGTCCCTTCTTAATCTTAATATTCGATTTCATCTTTCCGATCTCTCTTCTCAAATGATATGAGTTTCCTATTTAGTTTCGAGTCGTTAGCTCTGGCTTCTCTCCGGATCACTGTATTGTATTCATAGTAGAGGGATCTATACCTTGATTGCAAGTCATGGTGAAATGGGGATTTCTTCATTATTAAGGCAATTTTTGATGCAATTCATGCAAAAATAGTCTTTTTCAAGAACCACGAAGAAATTGTTACCCAACCAAAACTACTTGTGAGAAAGGTTTCCCTTCACTACACCAAAACTTTGCATTCTTTATATCCACATATTCATATTACCATCTTGCATATTTCTTTGTAGACTGATTACCATCCGAGTCGTAGTTATCGCTATTGAAATGAATGCTAGGACGCTCAAACTACGACTCATAATCGAACGGTTATCTTTCTGGACTTACGTTTTCTGCCTCGTTCTCATATTACCATGGTTACAGTGATGTCAACGGTAAGTGGTTGTAATGGCCTAAATCTACCGGGTCTAAAACGCTGTGAAAAACAATGTTTCTGTGTTTTAAAACTTAACTTACTAATTGTTTTGCAGAAAGCTCTTACCAACCCAGCTTTTCGATATTCGTTCAAAACTTTTTGCGTGATTTAGTACTAAAACGGCTGCCGAATAGGGTTCGTGTGTTTTGCTGTGAGGATGCAATGAACCAGCCTCGTTTCAATGCGCGCCAACTTTTTGGCGCGGGCCAGTCCAGAAAAATGCCGTAATATTATGAGTCCCAGTTTGAGCGACCTCGGTTTGGTATTAATCTCGGTCTGATGCGACCTAAGAAAACACGGTCGCAGAGCGATAACTGGGACTCAGGTAATAAGTCTAGCAACAAGATAACTGAACTGATTAATTGTATTGAATGAATTGGATATCTGTAAACTGTTTTAAGTTGGGTTTTAGGATTTAGCCTGCCCTTAAACGTTAGAAACAAACGTTATGTTATGGATATATTGTATAAATGTACTATTTAAGCTTACCCTGACAGATGAGAATGCGTAATTCAAACCAAAGATGACTAGGAGAGCCAAAGCGACGAGGAAAACATACAAGAAGAATCTAGAAGAGAGAATATCAATAACAATCAGTATGTTAAGTCATGCGAGATGTGTTTCAGGAAGATAACAGATAACAAAACCTAATGGCACAATGTCAAACACGTTAAAAAACAGAGGTAAGAATTGGATTTTTGTTATTTTTTTGGGGGGATGAAAATCTTTCGTTTTAACAGGGATCTCAAAACCCATTTTGTAGATGGCCAATTCAAATATCAAACAGAATACGGAGTTTGGAGATTCAAAGAAGCGGAGTTTATCTCGTTTTTGCCACAAATTAAAGTTCTAAAAATAGAAAGATAACACATATACTAAAAGCAAGAGCAAGAAAACAAAACATAACAATATTTCATTACAATTCAGTACACTGGCAACCCCATGTTTTTGAATAAGAACAAACTTTTTAGAAACACAAGAAGGCTAAGATTTTGTTTTGGAGATCTTTGGAACAACTTTTAGTCAAAACAAAGTCTGGAGGCAAGAGACAATTCTTTGAAACATCAGTTCAAACATGTTGTTTCTTTTCTAAGCAGGGTAGCTAGAAATTTCGTTGGAAAAAAGTTTGTTGGCGTATGCAATGTTAGAATAATTGGGTTAAAGTTGCAAATTACTCACGTTTCTCCATCAAAACTTTCCTCAACTTCTTGGAAAGTAACTGTCTCGTTGAAAACAGCACCACCATAATCTGCACCATACTGTAAAAAATACAAAATATATTGAATAAAACTCAACAACGGTATTCTGAAAACAACTCCAAAACATTCCCAAATCCCAAACATGAATATTTTTGAAAACAACAGACAGGATAAAAATATCAAGTGTTTAGCAATAGATAAAGCTGTGGCTACACTTGATTTTGTGCTTCAGATGGCAAACAGACATGTCGAGGAGATTGTTGCCACAATCAGAAAAACAAAAAGTCGCACATGAAGCCAGGAATCGATTTTTGAACAAATTGCTTTGTGACCTGAAGCAGCTCAGAACATTGGTTCTGTTAAACTTTGGGCCTCAATGTCATGGATTCTTGAATGAGGAATCAATTACTCTGAACCAACTAACCTCATCCTTGTATGTAACAATGATAACCAAACCAAATGGTCTACCACCATAACTTTCATGAGGATGGAAAGCATATTCAAAACTGGCTTCAGTTCCTTGTTCTACCAATCGGTTGTAACGATATCCAGTGAAATTCTGAACGTAGTAGTTGTAGTCTTGTGGATAGCGGAATGAAGCATCTAATGTCTGAATAGTGAAATCTTTCAAGCCTTTGTTTGTGAAGCCAATCAGAGCATTGATGGGTTTTCCAGCAGGCAATTCTGCAAAAAATTGATTTTGTTTTTCTGTTGTACAAAATTTTAAAATTGTGATTGACAGGGGAAACATCTTTTCTGCATGCAATTTTGATAATGATTTGTTAGTTGGTATCAAGAGATGGACAAATGTTTCTGGGAGACAACAGAAACATCTCTTGTCTCTGCAACATGCAAATGACTCTTGGGACTCTTGCTCGCTTATCACTCGTATGTTTAGCCATCCTGGGAGAGACACCGAATACAGTCTCACGCGCAGCAAGTCTCCTAGTTAAGCCATAGCTTAAAGGTGCTGCTGAGTACAACTTATTTGGTCAGGCAGTAGTTTACTGCATCTCATAAATACATACATTCTTGGATTACTTTGCTAATAGTTTACGATTATTTTACAAATTTCAGGCGAAAGAAACGCAATAAGTTATGCAGTCCTAGGCTTTGAAGTTATTCTAGGAACAATACTTACGTTTATCGGGGAAGTTTGGGAAGAGAATTGACAACTCGACATCAGGAGAAACTCTCATGCCAGTTAGTCCAGAATCTGCTTCTTCTTCTGGTTCAGCCTGTGGCAGAAAGTAACATAAATACCAAAGGATCTTTTTTAAGGAAAGAAGCAAAGTACCCCTGATTTTAGACAGCATAAGGTGTAATTCACACGAAGCTGAGTAAAAAGTGAGAGTACGAGGAAGGTGAAATGGCGTATTTAGTGCCAGTTACTATGATTTCAGTAGTGCGTTAACTAATCAAGACCTTAGACATGGCTGTGACGCTTCCTGGCAGGGGCTCAAAACTCAACTGTGCTAAGCATCTGACACCAAGGAGCAGCTGGATAAGGCCAAGACACCACATCACATTTAAAAGTGAAATTGAAATTTGTAGCTAAACCTTACAGTCTAATGTCTGCCTAGGAATGATTTGAAAAGGGCCTAAGAGGCTCTTACAGTTGCATATTTTCAGACACCTTACCTTTTCTTCACTTGATTCTGTGGAGTCGGAATCTGATTCAGCACCATCATCATCAGTTTCAACCTAAAAAAGTTGATTTCAAACTAAAATTTGGTCCAAGTGAAGTGGAAGACTTAAATTTCTTCTACTAAACAGCCTGTACTTATCTCATATCTTTGGTTGAAGGACCTCTTCTCTCAAACATTCCCTCAAATGAATGCCTTCTCTAAAGTGAATTATGCAATAAACACCCCCTTTTCAAATGGGGGGGGGGCATATACTATCTAGAAAAATTGCTGCCTGCACTTATTAAGCAACTCAACAAGGCTAAAAACTTGTGAATTTGCTTTCCCTAGTTCATTGTTATGGGAAATAACGTCTTAAGGGAAGTATCCTATCTTTTGCAAAATGATACAGTGACTGAAGAAAGGTCTTGAAAATGTCAAATAGCAATTTTGCTAAACTAAACATAGAGATTTGTGTGTAATTGAATCTGCTAATTCTCACAAACAATTCTTATTTATTTCCTTCTATTTTTCTTCAATTTTCTACCTCAGTAACATTATAATCTTTTATTTTGATGTGTTATTCTGAGTGCTTGGCAAGCAAACAAACAAACCACACCAGCTATTTAATAATCTTTTGAAGCTAATTCTTGTTTTGAACCATGGTCAATACAATGCTTTCATTGCTAAAAAGCACATGAAAAGCATGCTAAAAAGCAGTGTGACTCATTCAGAGAGAAAATAGAAAACACAATAACGGAATTACTTTTGCTTCAGAATCTTCGTCAGTTGTTGCCTTAGCTTCATTTTCTCCTGCATCAGCATCAATTTCGTCTTCAGTGGCATCTTCTACACCAGCAACAAATACTGACAAAAAAAAAATGTCAAAACTTACTTAAAGATGTACTTTTAACATTTTCTGAAACTCTAATAAATATCCCAGAATTTGAGGGAAACTGCAGACTTCCAATGAATTTAAGAATGAAATAATAGACGATAATGAAATTTGAATTTGCAGTTTCCATTTCATTATATCATTGACATTAACATTTTGAATTAAGACATAAACAGTTAAATATCCCAGAATTTCATATGAAGGTTTAGGGTGTAGATTCAGGGATGGCACAAAGCAGCACCAAAATTCAATAATTCATTCATTTTCTCTCTGCTGTTTTCAAAAGAAAATCGGTCAATGTTCAATCAAACTGCAAATTTCTTGGGGGTATTGAGCTCTAAGTATTCTAATTCTTGCTCTTAAGTATTGGGTAATGCCCTAGAGAGCCTTCGTCTGCTCTACTGTCTTTGTCTTCACTGATTCAAACTATTTTGGTAAAAAAAACGCAAAAAAAATTGAGAAAAACTTGCTTCCAAATGACCAATTATCTCATAGGGAATTATTTAAAAAAAGAAGTGGCGAATATAACATTTAGCAGCACACAAGATTGCAGTTTAAGTTAAAATCTTTCTCGTAATGACACGTGTACTTAACTTAGGCCCATAGGCTACCATTTTTCTATTGTTTGACAACAGACAATAGCACAAGAAAACAAAGTAAATTCTCACCATCATTTACTACAACTGATAATGGAAATGCCACCAAGAAGACGAGAAAAAGCTTAGACCAAAGGCGAAACATCGTGAAAGTGTGCTAGAAGCAAGGATTCCTTTGATATTTCTGGATTCTTTTGCACTACTTTTCCCTTTCTTGCTCTGGTCTTCGACAGCTTTTGTTTATGTTGAAAGAAAATTTTTTCGTCGAAGCATCACGGAAGAGAGACTGGCCAGCCTCTTTCCCAAGGAACATTTGATTCAATTCAATTCAATTTTCATCAGTCAAAAAACAAATCTGAAGGAAGACAGATAAAGGCCCATTCTGCTCTTCTTTGTTTTTCGAATTGCCAGACGTCATGCTAATTAAAGTCAAAACCCTGACTGGAAAAGAGGTAATAAAGCTATTTTGATGAAATATTCTGAAAACTAGAATTGAATTTTGTCAGAAACCTTGTTTAAAGTCTAAGAAAAAGACCCTTCCTGCTGGTGGTGAATTGCTCTCCTCTCCCAACCCATAATGCATTTCTTTTCCTTATAGATTGAAATTGACATAGAGCCAAATGACAAGGTGAGAATATGTTGCAGTTTAATGACTCCCTTTTTGCAGCGTTATTAGCACAAAAACTGAGTTACTTTCTAACTAACTACTGATTGTTGTTCTAACAAACTAACACTAACTAGCTAACTAACTAACTAGCTAATTAACTAACTAACTAACTAACAAACTAGCTAATTAAGTAACTAAATAAGTGACTAACTAACTAACTAACTAACTAACTAACTAACTAACTAACTAATTGACTAACTAACTATCCTAACTAACTAACTAACTAACTACCTAACTAACTTACTGAACTGACTAACTACCTGACTAACTAACTAACTAAACTAACCAACTAACTAACTAACTAATAGACTAAATACCTAACTAACTTATTAACTAACTAACTTAGGAACTAACTAACTAAAAAGCTAACTATCTAACTAACTATGTAGCTAACTAACTGACTAACTAACCAACTATCAAACTAACTAAGTAACTAACTAACTAATAGACTAACTAACTAACTATCTAACTAGTGCCAGGCAATAACTACTGTCTGTGGTAGAAAATTCTTTTAATGGTCTTTTAGCTACCACAAGCTTGTTGTCTTTGAAAGCATGAACTGTTCTCTACATTTCAATTTCAGGTAGAAAGGATAAAAGAAAGAGTAGAAGAGAAGGAAGGAATACCTCCTGCTCAACAAAGGTAAAAATTTCTTTGACAATGTAAATTGGTGTATTTCTGTCTTTTTTAATATCTAACAAAATTTTTTATTTTGAATTTTTTATTATGAACAAGTGATGAAATATTTTGAATTATCTCTCGTGGGAAATTTGGCAGGAACAGACTTTTCCGACATTAATCTTTAGGAGCTTCATGTTCTTGAGACCAACGTGCAATAAACTTTGTGAAATTTGTGTCTTAGAAAAGCAAAGCCAAACGATAAATGTTGGATGAACATACACGATCATTTCGTTGTGTGATCCAACACGAAATGAGGCAGCCAAATGACGCAAACACCATCAAACATTTTAGCCATCTTAACAGATCTGTCTGGAATTTGAGGGCGCCATATGCCTGCTTGCATCGAACATTTGTGGATCAACCGGCCAAATGATCATAACATCATACATGAGAACAAAAGAAATGTATTCTGGTGTGTGATGGAAAGTTTGACCGGCTCTGTTGAACACAAACATTCACCAGCATACATCATCAAACATGGTGACCAAACGACAAAATTTTGGGTCACACAACAATGTATGGTCTTACTATGTTTATCCAACATTTCTGGTTTGGCAAGGCCTTAAGTTTTTCTGCGTTTTTGTCCCACTTCGTCCCACAAGAGTAAAAATTGGGTGAAAAATGAAAATTGTGCGATTTCGCTGAAAATTGGTAAAAAGGGGTAATCTGGGGTGCTGATTTCGAATCTGAACTTTGTTTTAAAAATTTCACTAATTTTTTGTTCGTTAAAACTCATTCAAGTTTGTTTTGAATTTCAGGTTGATATTTAGTGGAAAGCAAATGTGAGTAAATTCTATGATTTAGTCGTTTTCAGTTTAGTTGGTAGATACTAAAGAAATCCTAAGAGGGCAGTCGAGGAAGGAACATATCCCAATTCCTCGCTGGATGATGTTGTTGTTGTTTTTTGTCATCAACCAGTCTTTCAAGTCTAAGCACTGTCATAGTAGTCCTTCATCTGCCAACTGGAATTTCAGAGTTCAGAAATTTAGTACCCTAGAGTTGAATTACCAAGTCCCTGGCCAAACCATCAAACTTTTGAGATATGTTTTACAAACAATGTTTGGCCATTTTAAACAAGCACAAAACATTGTTCAACAAGCAACATTTGCGTCGCAAGATTTTCGAAAACTTCTTCTTTTCGCAGACAAAAATGTTTCGCGACGTTGCAAAACGCTACAGTGCAGGAAATGTCAGATGTTTGGTGAAAAATGTTTGATCGTTTTGCCAGAGAGCCTTGGTTTCTTAACTCGTTCTGTAAGCTCCCAAAATTTGACATTTAGACCCCGTTTAGACCTCGATACATTATGCAGGTATGAGACCATAGTCTATGATGAAATGAATGCTGTACGAAACCACACCGTTTTTGCCTACACTAGGCTGGCACAGTTTTGATATGAATACAATACGAAATGAATACGATATGCTAACCGGCTTCATCTGAAAACGGCATAGTGTAAACGGCTGAATACGGTACAGTTTGATGCCCCTTTGCTGAATGAATGAGAGAAAACAATTACTTATTGTTCTTGTCGACATGAAACAATAGATTTCAGACAAAAACAGTGACCTTGCTCACCGTATGCATTTCATACCAGCATAGTGTAAACGTGGACTCCCAATTCCCCATCCGACAGGAAATAATTCCGTATTCATTTCGCATAGTGTCATCGGCGTCTAAATGAATTAAAATTGCGTTCCTTTTCAGGAATGATGACAAAACAGCACTTGATTACAAAGTCACTGGTGGCTCTGTTCTTCATTTAGTATTAGCTTTAAGAGGTGGTTGCTGCAGTTAGAGAAAAAAATGGTATTGACAAACTTAACAATACATCTATGGCTTTATTGGCCACAAGATGGCAACGTTTACCGAAATAACATCTCCATAACGTTGCTGTTCATGTAATCGTTGAGTAATTGAACATTTGTAGTAGATATCTGTTTTTTGCTAGTATGTTTTGTTTGTTACTAGTTTTTTCTTGTTTTTTTTGGAAGCTGTTGTTCGATTGTCAAATCAAAGCAAATTTTATCTTCTAAGCGGTTATTTGTAATACGAATAAACCAGTGTCGATTAATATTAATTTACAATTAGTAAAACTGAGTTGTTATATAGATTCTCAATTACTTAATTGATGTTCCCCTTTCCCCCTCAGTCTAGTTCCCCTTTCCAAAAAAGTCAGAAAAATTTAAGTCAAACTATGGTTCACTAATACGAGGCTGCCGCCCAGCCTCTTTCTTCATTTTGCAGAAAATGGCGGACGAAGATGAAGAAAAAGAAGTCAGAAATTTGCTCGAAAAATTCAAGAATTTTAGTGAAGCCTCGAAGAATTCTTTCATGAAAAAGTGTATTTATGTGTGCAAAGTACGTTTTTGTTTCAAAATGCTTCTCGAAAGCTGTTTTTAAGTTGTTGGTTGTATACCTACCTTACTTAGGCTTTATCCAACTCCAAGTTGCAGCCAAGTTAACCTCGCTCCGCCTCCCTTAAAGGGTTAGTGTTAGTGTCAGGGTTAGGTATCTGTAAGAAACAGCCGATTTTGGTGGGGCGTGTGCACCTAAGAGCTTTGGTGCCCAATTCTGGTGAAAACAACAGGAAACAATATTGTTTTAAGAACAAACACCAGGAACTATTTCTAAAACATGTAATTCGTTAATTTTTTCTAGGACTCTCAGCTTCAGTCACTGTACGAGGATATTGAAAGAATTCTTGCGAAAGACTTTGTGGCTCTTATGCCAGCTGAACTTTCAGAGAAAATATTCATGTTTCTAGATGTAGCATCGTTATGCAGAGCAGCTCAAGTGAATAAAAGATGGAGAAAAATCTCAGAAAGTAACAAAATATGGTAAGATGGTTAGATAACCTTTAAGAAATGTAGTGCGGAGGTCAGCGGGGAAGGAATTTGGGGCAGGGACTGGGCTCTCTGGGGGCCTGCTGTTAAATATAGGCTTTTTTACTTTCATTGCAAAGTTTTGGAGCAACTTAAATAGTCCTTTTCAAGGAACAGCTGTGATTATATGTGAATAACCACAATTTTGAGATACAGAGCTTTCCATACCAAAATGGTATTATTAGCAGCCAAAATTTAGTCTAGGTGGAAAGTTTTACGATCTCAGCACTTGTATTATTGATTTTATGGAAGCTCAAAGTTCACGATTCTGTAAGGGCTTTGTCCAGTTGGTTTGAAAAGTTTCACCCTGGGTAGATTTTTCATGGTCAAAAATCTTGATAAGTTAACCAACTACTGCAATCCTAACGACTGGCACTAAATACACATTTCTTCTTGACCTCAATGCTGTATTTGTCATTAACATATCTAAACTGCCTGTTCTTGTAGGTATACACATTGTCAACATAGAAACTGGGTATCATTCAGAAATGAAAAAAGCATCTTTGACACTCCAGAAGTAGTAAGGTCAAAGTCAAACAGGCCAAGCTCTGCAAGAAAGGCTTGCTCATTCAATTCAACTCTTCCTTACGAGTTCAAAAAATTAACAAAAGAATCATTTGAAAATTCTGAAGATTTCAGTGCATGGAAAGAACTGTATATTCGAGTTCACCATTTAGAAAGGAATTGGGCTGATGGGTATTATGTGGTGAAACCAGTCTTAAGAGGGCATACACAGCCAGTTACTTGCTTGGATTGCAATGGTAAACATTATTTGAAGGTACTTCTTGAAATAAGTCTTTACTTCACAACTCTAACTTTCCTAACCTACTCATTAGCATCTTAACTTCATACCATATTCGTCATTATTTTCATTTGATACCGTTTTCATTTGCCTCTTCATTTCATACAACATTCATTAGCATCTCAATTTCATCAGATATTTATTAGCATCTTCATTTCATAGCGTATTCATTAGCATCTTCATTTCATTCTGTATTCATTAGCATCTTCATTTCATACCGTATTTATTAGCATCTTCATTTCATACCGTATTTATTAGCATCTTCATTTCATACCGTATTCATTAGCAACTTCATTTCATACCATATTCAGTAGGATCTTCATTTCATACCGTATTCATTAGCATCTTCATTTCATACCGTATTCATTAGCATCTCAATTTCATCGGATATTCATTAGCAGCTTCATTTCATAGCGTATTCAGTAGGATCTTCATTTCATACCGTATTCATTAGCAACTTCATTTCATAGCGTATTTATTAGCATCTTCATTTCATACCGTATTTATTAGCATCTTCATTTCATACCGTATTCATTAGCAACTTCATTTCATACCATATTCAGTAGGATCTTCATTTCATACCGTATTCATTAGCATCTTCATTTCATACCGTATTCATTAGCATCTCAATTTCATCGGATATTCATTAGCAGCTTCATTTCATAGCGTATTCAGTAGGATCTTCATTTCATACCGTATTCATTAGCAACTTCATTTCATAGCGTATTCATTAGCATCTTCATTTCATACCATATTCATTGGCATTGTATTCATTAGCATCTTCATTTCATACCGTATTCATTAGCATCTCAATTTCATCAGATAGTCATTAGCAACTTCATTTCATACCATATTCAGTAGGATCTTCATTTCGTACCGTTTTAGATGAAATCATTGTCTCTGGCTCTTTTGACAAAACAGTAAGGTTATGGGACTTATCAACATGCAGATGCCTCACTGTCTTTACGCAGTTTTCAGACGGAGTTAAATGTCTAAAACTTCAGGTTTGTTGTCTAGTTTTTGTTGATTCTTCTTTAAATGGTTAATATCACTTTTGCAAAACGCGTTTGCCGAATTGAGTCTATATGCTTTGTCTTACTTGCGACTAGCTGATGAAAACAATAACGAGAACACCTTTTAATATCGCATGTACACAAGGGTTAGTCTTTTGACATCGCTTCCCGTTAATAAAATGTTTAAGGTTTCAAAATTGGGAGAAACAGCAGAAACATCTCTGAACATACTTAAAAGCTTTTTTCGTCTGACACTCCTCAAAATATAAACGTCAGAAACAGGCCGAAATAGTTGACTATAGGCGGAATCTATACCCAGATGCGGATCAAAATGCACCAATTAGAATGTGTCTATTTAACTATCTTCCCGCTGTATTCGGCAAGCTGATTGGTGTTTAAAACACAATTTTATTTCGTCTTTACTTTCGGGTTGGTGCATTTCGATTCGCATCTGGGTATAAATTCTACCTCCGTCAATTGTTTTCGTCTGTTTCTGATTCTGACGTTTATACTCTGTGGAGTGTCAGACAAAAAAGCTTTTAGGTGGAAGAGAAGTTTCCGCTGTTTCTCGCAATTCTGAATTCGTTTACCACTAAAAAACTCTTTTAAGGATTTCTTCATTCTACTGGACTCTAATATAACAACTTATTTTCATTACTAGAACGATGTCCTTGTAACTGGCTGCTGTAATGGCCTAATCTTTGTCCATGATTTGCAAAGCGATTTCACTTTAACCAGGTTTGTCCATGTTTTGTAGCCCTAGCCAAACAATCACCCGAAAAACCCGTACCGTAACTCCTGGATTAAGCACCCATCTTCGAATAACCCTCCCCCTTCGAACAAGCCCCAACCCCAACATATTAGCTTGATGCTAAGCTGTGTCACTTAATAATAAAATGCTTAAGTTTTTAGTTTATTTACCCTAACTTGTAGTGAAACTGTCTGCCATAGTCTTGTGTTTGCGTAATATTTTTCTCATTTTACTTGCGCCAACTTCCTTAAGTATGTTTTCTTTCATGAATCCCTTTTCTAGAGTCCTTGTTGGTCACATTGGAAGCGTAGATCATATTTGCTGCGAAGGAGACTATATTGTCAGTGCTTCCTCAACTGAAAGGTAAATGTGCTAAGTTATACATTTTTTTTAAGAAACCGATTTTTAAGAAACAAAGGACCAGACACATGAGATTAAAGGAACTTTTAGAAGAACATCAAAATAAGTAAGAAATAGGACCAGTGCTATCCATCTAAGAACCATATGCCATTCATGTGAAATTGAAGGTGAAATGGTGTTTTAGCGCCAGTCGCTTGGATCTCAGTAGTAGGTTAACTGATCGTGACCCCGACCCTGACTGTGACGCTACCGTAGCTGAGGCTCGAACCCCGACCTCGTTGAGCTTCTGACTCTACAAGCCAGGTGGGTTAGGCCACAATGCAAGAGTACCTGCGTATTCATGAAAAATATAAATATGTATGGAGCTGAATGAAAATGGCTCAAAAAAGTCGAAACACAAAAGTCAAATGGGAGAAGAGCCTTGGGCTGTATGATTTGGGGAGTTACTCGGTGATTTCATTGAACTCTATGACTCAGTGGAATCTTTGTTGGCTCTCTGATCATGCAGCCCAGGTTCGAATCCCATATATTGTGGTATGTCAACCGTGGAGAAATAAACCCTGATAGATATATACTAAAGAAGGATTTAGAAAAATCATAACTCTCACAGCCCTAAGAAAACACTTTGAATTCGTTCTACAGGGCAGTTAGAATCTGGTCATTAAAAAATGGAACTTGTCTAAATTGTTTATCTGGGCACACAGACGATATCGAGGTAGTTATGCATATTTTTCAACCTTTTTTGATCAAAGCGAAGGGTAAACAGAATTAAGCCGTTGCAAAACTTTCTAATATTTCACCCAACATTCATACAGGAAATGCTTGGTACACAATTTATAAGAAACCCAAGGAGTACTGCAACCGAGGCCTGACAAGAGTTACAGTCAAAGCCAAAAGGGCCACTCCAGACGGAAAGGTTTCGTTTCTCATTTGGACTCTCCAGTTCAATCTATTGGTATTCCGGCTGTATCCTACAAGCTTATCGGTGTTTAAACACAACTCCAGTTTGGCTTCACCTTATGATTGGTGCATTTCGATCTGTATTCGTGTATGAATTCCGCCTTAGTCCATTGTTTCGCTCTGTTTCTGACGTTTATACTCTTAAACCTCTGAAACGTCGATCGCAGATGGACAGGTGATGATTCGTACACAATCTCTTATCTCTTCTCTTGATACACCTATCTCGTTTGTAGCCTCTGGTGGCCACTCTACAACTCTTCATCATATCACTACATCCATGGATGACATAACATTTCTGAAAAAACGTAACGAGCTGCTTGCGCCCCTCTGGTTTTCTTTTCCAAGGCTGCCGCGTACCGTGCGACTACTCGTATATTTCTTATTTATATTTTCTATATTTTGCTAAATAACAAGTATGTCCGAAAATGTTACTGCTGTTTCTCGAAATGTTTAAATTTTCTAGTACTCAAAGAATATTTTATACCTCTCCTATCTATTGTTCCTTTACTCTTCAGGTTATGAAATTGAGAGGAAATATCTTAGTTACTGCCTCATGGGATGAAAGTGTCAGAGTTTGGAACATCGAAGAGGGAATCTGCATCCAGTCACTTCGTGGACATACCGAAGGTAAGGTCCATTTTTTTGTCCATTTTTATGAGAAATTTTGTTCCAGGGTTTCTAAGTCCAATTTCTACAGCTGCAGAGTCACTTGAACTATGTTGGACAGTTTAGTAATACATGTATACAAAAAATCAGTGAGTTTGGAAGCTTATGCTCGTGACGCAACGGAAAAGACACAAGAAAATTTTGAGGGTGTTCGAAAAATAAGGGTGAAATAAGGGTTAATAAAAGGGTTTGATATCACGAATTCTTTTTACGCAAATAGATGAAATTGGTGTACAGAAACGTCAAGATAGTGCATAGAGCGGAAACATAATAACCCTAATAATATAATAATATAATAATATAATATACATAATGATATAATATAATATAAATTGTTTAATGTTAGTTTTGACATATTACTCAAGACTAATTTAGACTAAAATAAGCAATGGTAGAAGTATTCTTTTTTTCATTTGTGGTTTTTTGTTTTTGTTTTTGTTTTTTTGTTTGTTTTTTTTTTCGTTCTTATTTGTTGTCAAATCAGATTAGTCATCAAACATCTTTGGACATACTAGTCTCGATGAGTTAACCTTCCATCGAGATCCTAGCGAATGGCCCTAAATACACAATTTCACCTACATCTGCTAGATGTTTCCAGTCTTTTTCGCTATCGTAAACTATGTTTTGTCCTTTTTTAGTTGTCCTGTGTCTTCAGTTTGACGATGAGAAAGTTATTACTGGTGGTGCAGACGGACTGGTGATAACATGGGACGTCTTCGGACATCTAACGCAGACCTTGCATGGTCATTCCGCAGAAGTGGTCTGTATTTTTAAGACCTTTTCCCTCACTGATAATCATTGCGAGTATACAGAACCTTCCCGCATAAAATGTGTTTTATACTAAGGTGTATGGTAAAGTAAGGTAATGACACTGTACATACAGCTATAAGCCAGCTAAATACGTAAAATACCTGAAGACATGGTACATGTCCTACATACCAAGGGGGTGTTGTAGAGGCAGGTAAAGACAGCTTAAGCTATATATTCATATATGTGGTACATATGGTACAAGTCCATAAATTTAGTTGTCTTCAGAACTGGAAAAAAAGAATGTCAGCTCAATGTTTAGATGCTGGATGATGTTTTTCTACCAACCACTTATCATTGCAAAGATACAGAACGTTCCGCACATTAGTACACGCTTCCTTTTTTATGAAGAACCTAGCTCAGTTCTTAAAGCTCCTTATTTTCTGATTCTATAGTAGCACCAAAAGTTCCTTAATAGTTCCTTTATTTTAACTGCACGTTCATTGTCATGACTATTATTCAGAGACACTTGTAAGCAAAGCAAGAAGCTACTCAACGAGAAATTTGATAACGTGCGTAACATACAATTTATGCGAGTTTTGACTGCAAATGAATGGAACCGGCTTTCAAATTCTTGGTTGTTTGTATCTTTAGTAGTATAACTTCTTTAAAGCTTTGAGCCTTGTATCTTCATTGTGAAGTGGTCCTTTATAGAGCCTGGTTTTCATATTGTTGTAAGCGTTGTAAACTCGTGGTGTCAGGAGCTTAGTGAGGTTGGAGTTCGAGCCCCAGCGACGATAGCGTCACAGCCGAGGTAGAATTTCCCATAAGATTATCTACTCCTGAGCACCATTTCACCTTTTTCATTAACAAGAGAGTTAGCCTCGTATCGAGGAAGGTTATGTCTTTAGCCTCGTATTGAAGAAGGTTATATCTAACTTGTTTATCTTTGTTTTAGTATTGTCTTGATTTTAACGACGAAATAATCGCCTCTGGTTCGGCGGATAGCACAATAAAAATATGGAGTATACATGGTTTGTACATACATGCATACATGTCTAATCCTATACCCCATAACCTATTTAAAAATTTTTACCTTTTGTTAACCTTTGTTAACCTTTGTTAACCTATTTAACCTTTGTTAACCTTTTGTTACCTTTGTTAACCTATTTAACTTTTGTTAACCTTTTGTTAACCTTTGTTAACTTTTGTTAGCCTTTGTTAACCTATTTAACCTTTGTTAACCTTTTGTTACCTTTGTTAGCCTACTCAACCTTTGTTAACTTGCTGTGTAACTTGGTTAACCTACCAAGCCTAAGCCCTGGCCAATTGATCAAACATTGTTTATCAAACATTCGAAATTTGCAGTACAGCAAATGTTTATCCTGCTGGCCACGTCCTAAAACATTGCATGACAAGCAAAAGTAACAAAATTTGTAGCGTGATGTTTTGAAAAGGTTGAAAAGCATTTTTTGCTTGATGCAAACACAAAAAGTACTTCCCTTATTTGACAGGTAAACTTTTGTATACATTGGAGGGTCATATTGGTATCGTTAGATGTTTAAACTTATGGAACACAAGGTTAATTAGTGGAGGAGATTGCAAGAAAGTTATCGTCTGGGACACAGAGGTACGATTATACATACATTTTGAGTTCTTTCTTACAGATAAACACAAATCGATTTGATTGTTGATTTTTAGCTTATTTTTTGATGATTTATTTGTATTCCACACGTCATAAATACAACAAAATACCCCGTAAAGCCAGTAGTAACGAATGTTAACGAATAGGATGGAAGCTCTGTCAGGCCATGGTTAAATGATAAAACATTGATGATCTGATAAAAATTTGAGGGACAAGTACCCTTGAAGGCCTCGAAATTTAGAGATGCAAAATTGGAACATTTTCTACAAACTGAGAGATGAAAATCAAATTTTTGACTAAAACTGTGACTAAAAATGAAATAAAAGACGCGCAACATTCGTTATTGCCTCCGGGTGCCGATGACTGCCCTTGCAATACTCCGATTCCAGCTCAAGAATTTCTGCAGCTAGCTTTTGTGATATTTATTAATTCTGCCAGAAAAGGTTAAGATTAACATTAACATTAACATTTACATTAAGACCAACATTAAGATTAAGATTAAGATTAATTTTTATTTTTAGTTTAAGACTGAAACTAACACTAAGGCTAAGATTATGATTAAGTTGAAATGTAATATTAAGACTAAGTTTAATATTAAGATTAATTTTAAGATCAAGTGTAAGACTAGGCCTTATATTAAGTTTGAATTTCAGATCAAGATAAAGATTCAGATTAAGACAATGACCAGGGTTAAGATAAAGATTAAAATTAAAATCAAGATAAAGATTATAAAGATTATAACCTAGATTATGATAAAGATTAATTTTATTTTTAGTTTAAGGCTGAGACTAACACTAAGACTAAGATTAAGATAAAGTTCAAGTTAAGATTAAGACTAAGTTTAATATTAAGATTGATTTTAAGTTTAAGACTAGGCCTTACATTAAGTTTAAATTTAAGATTAAGATTAAGATTAAGATTAAGATGGACTTAATCTCAATGTTAGTCATAATCTTAATCTTAATATTTGGTAATTCTGCCAGAATTCGGTGTATTGAAAAAGTGACTTCTACCTTTCCGTAAAAAAAGATCTGGTGGAAGATCTGGTACCAGATCTTTAACCGGTACCAGATCTATTAGAAGATCTTATTGTTTGCAAGCGAACATGACGTGTAACTCTCTTTTTAGACTGGAAAATTACTGAATGCTGTACACAGACATCCAACATCGTTACATTTAATGTGGACGAATCGAACTAAACTCGTAACTGCTTCGCCAGAAACACCAGGAACAATTACTGTATTAAGTTATTGGTAAATTAATTTTTCTTTTAATTATGACAAGAGATGCGAGTTTTCTATTTTTCTATTGAAGTTCGCGTAGATTTGTATATTTAGCTTGATTTAGAAATTATTTTAGCTTGACGTGAGTGTTGTTTCTGTCTGTGAAAGCTGCAAGATAGATAATAAAGGATACGATACTATGCATTATCTCTTATAAGAATGTTAGGCCCTGGCTAAACGATCAAACATTGTTGGTCCAACGTTCGAGATTTGCTTTACAATCAATGTTTGACGGTTTGGCCACTTCCAACATTGCTACCAACAACATTCTAGAACATCGAAGCGAAATCATTGCTAATATGCAAGCACAAACGCATTTTTGCTAAGAAATGTTGCTAGGTGCCAAAATGTTCTAAGTTGTTTACGTTTGGCAATAACAAAAGAAATTTTTGACAAGCAATGTTGGAAAGGTGACCAAACGATCAAACATTGCTTGACAAGCAAGAGAAAGCAAAATTTGTGGCGTGAAGTTTTTGAAAAAGTTCAAAAACATTTTTGCCTTACCCAAGCAAAATATATGGTGGAGCATTGTTTTTGGACATGGCCCAACGGTCGAAGTTTTTATGACAAGCAAATTTCAAATGTTTGACAAACAATGTTTGATCGTTTGGTTCAAGGGTTTTTGCGTGATGCGTTACATATGGGTCATGTTTCATTTGTGTTTTTGAATTGAGCGGCAGATGCACAGAATGAAGTTTAGGTTAGTTTGGGAATATAAATTACCGTGTGCTCAAAATTTTGGAGAAAAAGAAATGCTGTACGGCCCTGGCCAAACGATCAAATACTGTTTGTCAAACATTTGAGATTTGCTTTACAAGCAATGTTTGACAGTTTGGCCACGTCATAAAACATTGCTTGACAAGCAGAATTCTGTAAGCAATGTTTCTGAAAACTTTACAAAAATGTTGGACGAGCAATGTTTTGTTATGTGGCCAAACGCCCACAGTTTCACGCTAGCGAATCTATAATCACTACTGTGGTGGATAATCACTACTGTGGTGGTACTATTTGCGTACTGTGGTGGTAGTTTCTGCGTACTGTGGTGGATAATCACTACTTGTGGTGGTTTACTAAGCTTGCGGTGGTGGCAGTTTTGGTGTACTGTGGTGGATAATCACTACTGTGGTGGTACTATTTGCGTACTGTGGTGGTAGTTTCTGCGTTCTGTGGTGGATAATCACTACTTGTGGTGGGTTATAATGCTGTATGTGGTGAATACGAAATCATAGCAAAACTCTATAGATCAAGCAAGAAGAAACCACAAAAGCCACCACAGTACGCCAAAACTGCCACCACCGCAAGCATAGTAACCCACCAAAGTAGTGATTATCCACCACAGTACGCAAAAACTGCCACCACCACAAGTATAGTAAACCACTACAAGTAGTGATTATCCACCACAGTACGCAGAAACTACCACCACAGTATGCAGATAGTACCACCACAGTAGTGATTATCCACCACAGTAGCGATTATAGATTCGCTAGCGTGCAACCAGAATTTTGTGGGGGATCATTTCACGGACTAATTTGCGATTTTGAGAATAGATCATCAAAATTTTCAGGTCATTGAATCTGATTTTTGCTGTTGCCTGCCGCCGACCTTTGGAAACCGCAAGAGAAAGGAAGGGTCTCGGATTTTTCCGTGATTATGTGATTTGTAACTATCTGGATCATTTTACCATGTCATTGGCACCTTTGTTGACCCTCTAAACCTCAAAGGGCCTTCAATACTACGTCATTGTGACATACAGGACGATTAACGGAAGAAAACCCCGTATGTAGCTTTTATTTTTCAGGGGGTAAAAATCGTTAAAAAATTTCAAAAAAGCTGCTTACTTTTAAAGTTTTTCAATGCAATTTTCGTCTAAGATTCGATTTCCTAGTGCTAAAATATTTTTCAGAAAATAAAATCTTTAAAAATTGAAAATTTTTTATTGTTGTACAGTAAGTTTTGCTCCATGAAAATGGCGGTGTTGACAAGCTTACCCCCTGGATATTGTGTTGGGCACCTCATATGGGTCGACAGATGAATCCATGTCACTTGAATTGAAACGATTTTATTTTGCAGTGTGGAAGATAATCTTTGGAGTTTAGTTATCGCGGAAATTCTCTCATGGTTGTTATCTAGCTGATAAAAACCTGAATTTAGACTTTAAATTAATTAAAAGAATAGTATGAAGTTTTTTGAAGTTTTGCTTCTGTGTTTAGTTTTACTTTATCCGCAAGTTTTAGCAAGAAGACGCCGTGAACTTGAAGCTGAAGAAAACGGGCCTAGCCAGGACACTTCGAAACTTCATTTTGCTCCCGAAGAGAATGAACCGGTGTATACTAATAAATGGGTTGTACATATTGAAGATGGTGTAGAAAAAGCTGAAGAACTAGCTCGTAAACATGGCTTTAAATTTCACGGCCAAATTGGAGGTTTAGAGGACTATTACTTGCTAGAACACAGCGATGTTCAAAAGCGTACAAGGCGAAGCGTCGAGCATCATAGCCTTCTAAGCAATGAACCAATTGTTCGTTGGGCAGAACAGCAGAAAATATTAAAACGAAGTAAAAGAGAATTTCAAGACTTTACAGATCCACTGTTCAAAGATCAATGGTATCTTAAAAATAGGGGTAGGAAAAATTTTATTTGGAAGTTTGTGTTTTGCTCTGACGCCGAAACCCGGAGTCATGGTCATGAAACGCAATTTAATTTTATACAATTATAAATTCAACGGTTTAATCATCTTATATTTTTTCCAGGGTTATGTTAGGGTATAAAATAAAAACATGAAATATAGAATATAATTGCTAAAATGACAACTCTTGAGAAATTAGTGTCAGAATTTAAAAGTAAAAGCGCTAATTTTTTTTGGAAAATGAAACTTGGCAAAATTTGTTAGCAGCTTGTGAGACGTGTTTACAAAAGTTAAATTTAATTTTCCTGAATTCTAACCATGCAAAATTATTTGAGTTTCAAATTAATTTCCCCAATTCCTGGATATCATCTACACCTTAAGGTAGTTTTCAAAATTTTCTGAAGTTGTTTTTTTCAAAACTTGTTGAAAATTTTATGTGAAAATTAATGATCTTTTGTTTACCAGGAAGCTATATAGTGGTGGAATTAACTATTTAGAAATATTAATATGTTTTCTAAAGGGATCTGAAACAGTCTTGTTTGATTTCATGATATTTTGTTTATACTGTAGAATGGATTCAAAGTCTTATTTTGCCAAACTATCATAAAATCGCAGAGTAAAAATATATTTAAATGTAACCCCAATGTAGATTCTAGCATTAACTCTAGAACATAACATTTGACCTTACATATTAAGTAATGTTTGTTTTCAATAACATTGAATAACATTTTCTATTTTTTTCAGGAATAACTAGATGCAAAGACACTAAAGGAATTAACGTATTACCTGCGTGGGAGAAAGGTATTACTGGAAAGGGTGTAGTTGTAACAATCTTAGATGATGGCTTAGAATACACTCATCCTGATTTGAAGCAAAACTATGAACCATCAGCGAGTTATGATTTCAATGGAGGTGATGCAGATCCATTCCCTGCATATACAAGTGATAACATCAACAAACACGGAACAAGGTAAGGTTCCATTGATTTTTTCTTTAAGATAAACTCTTGTCTTAGTAAGAGCCAGTACACGTTTTTTTTTATGAGAAACCTGGCTTGGGGCCTTGTTCTAAAAGTTTCTTAATTTTTGGCCCAATTTTGGTTCTAAAAGTTTCTTGACAGTTTCTTAATTCGATGGAAAAAATTGCAATAAAAACAATAAAAAAACGTGAATATAGCAACCAAATTATTAATATTATTGTATTACAAAGAATTGGCCATGCTGGGTGCGAGAAACCGCACGGAAATGCTTGAGAATTGATTACTACGTCCACAAATGTGAAATTAGTATGTTGGAGAACTGACACAAAAATTTCTTAAGTTTCTTTACTCCATTCTCCTAGTTCTAAAAGTTTCTTAACTTTTGGGGTGTTTAGTTCTAGGTTGCTTATAAACTGGTTTCGTATAAAAAAATTATGTGTAAATTGTAATACTTCAAGGGGATAAACTTTCATGGGAAAAACGTGCATTTTTCGCCATTTTGGTCAAAATTTGCAATTTTGTTGCGCGAAACTGTCAAAAATATAAAATTCATGCAAGTTTATTCCAGCAAAAGTTTCTTTACAAGAGATTCACAAAATTTCCAGAAACTTTCATCATTTTAAGGTTTTACAAAGCGATTACGTGTCTAATATTCATGGAGTTTTAAGATACATAAAATATCATATTTGAAGTCCAATTTGCAGGTTTTTCCAATAAAACATATTGTTCGTTCTGTGAAGTGCTTAAGTTTTTTCCAATTTCCAAACATTTGGCGTGCTCGTCCATCACAGTAAGCAAAAAATACCACCACATCATGCATTTTAAACCACCACAGCAGTGCTCGTCCATCATAGTACGCAAAAAATTCCACCACATCAAGCATAATAACCCACCACAGTAGTACTCGTCTATCACAGTATGCAAAAATACCACCAGATCAAGCATGATGACCCACCACAGTAGTGCTTATCCACCTAGTGTGCAAAAAATACCACGATGGCAAGCATAATAACCCACCACAGTAGTTTGTATCCACCACAGTATGCAAAAAATACCACCACAGTTGTGTATACCTACCACAGTAGTGCTTATAGATTCGCTAGGGTATGGATGGGACCAAGACATCACAGCACTTTTGACACAATACTCTCACGGGTGATTAGAAACAGAGTCTGACTGTTTCTTTCTCGTATTCATGTTTCAGGTGAAAATCATATAGAGAAATGTTCCCCTACAGGTAGAATTCATATAAACATTTGACAACAAAAACCACAACGAGCTTCTTCATATCTCTTTGTATTATGTGGTTTAATCAAATCCTTTAATCTTATCATATAGCTGTGTTTTCCACTTGTAAGAAATTTCTCTCTTTCTCTGTTTCACTGTCAAGCATGGTTCTGACATGTTTCAATTAAACACTAAAAAGAAGGTCCTGAAATCGAATCTGAAGTCGAAATTGCTCTATGACCTAATTTTCAATTTTTTTGAAAACGAGGCCCTTAGTTGAAATGGTCTGCTTCATGATTTTGGTATAAGGAACGGTATCTACTGTATTATCGCAATTCTGGAATTAAGAATGGTGTCAATTTAGGTATATGTTTAGGAAGTGGTATTGATTTTCAAAATTTTGGTACAAGAAACGGTACCCATTTCAGATACGTATTACACATATTTCGATATTTGACATATTCGGATATGCTTTTGCTTATAATTGGTATAAAGCGGGGGTATGCTTTTTAGCAAAATTGGTAGAAAAAATTGGGTGAAGCTTGGTTTGCATGTTACCCCATCCCATACAAAAATCTAGTCTAGTGCCCCCCCCAGTTTGCACTTTCAAGAAGGAGTGACATTTTGACACAACCAAAAAAGAAATTCCAACACCTTGCAAATGCGACACTTGATTTCTAGTGGTGGAAAATTAGTATGGATAGCCTGCATCAAATTTCATCAAATATTTAACACCTTGGGGCATTTAATATCGATTAAAGTCAGGGGTTTTTATCTCAGTTAATTTCCCCCAGAAAGAATTGCTATGGATGATGGGAAGGGCACATGTTTGAGGACAATGTACCGGATGAGAGAAAATGGCAAGCACCATGCAGACCTTCCTCAGTCAATATCATCAGTGCTCAGTTCACAGTTTACAGTAGTTTTCAAATTGCCCTTCCCTCCCTCCTTTTAGATAGTGCTTGTTCTGCCCTGCCAGCCTGTCTTTTCAAGTAATCTACAACCTTTGTTTTCTTCTACTACTCCTCTCGCTCCCCCCTTCTTTCAGTGGTAGACTATAAAGTATTTGTTGTGGGCAGGTAGTTAACGAATGGGTAGCTAAGGCTTGAGGGCTGGAGGCAAAATGGGTGTATGCAGTGGGTTGGAACTTGTTTCTTTGTCCCAGTCACTGACTTTAAGGGACACTTAGGGGTTTATAGGCTAGAGATCCAAGGGCTATACCAGGGTAATGCATATGCTCCAGAAGCATTTTGGGGGCCAACTCATTTTGCTGGTACGCAAACACCCAACTTCCTGATAGGATTTCCGTTTTTATGTGCGAAGGATGAGCACATTATGTGGGGATGCGATGTCACGGATACAGGTATAGAGAGAGAGACCTAAGACGCTCTTTTTTTGCCAAAATGTAACAATAGATTAACTTTGAAGTCGCCGTAAGTGTCGGCATTAATGATATCATTAGCAAAAAGCAATTAATTTACAATAAACATCAATTAGCAGCATTTTCTACTGTGGCGAACTGGTCTAAACCACCGCTTTCTTAAACTAGAGGTCTGGAGTTCGATCCCCGTTTCACGGTACTCTCAATATTTTTTATGATCGTTTGGTTTTCATTTTCATGTTTTCATACTCGAATCATTGATCGTAACAACTCTATCCGTTTATGTCCTTCAATAAAGTTTTTCATTTTTTAGTCTTCATTTTCAATAGTTTCGTTTACTTTTATCATGCTTTCGCGGTCCGCAGGTGCATAAAAGCAAATGAGTACCATGAAAAGAATACATATGGATCATATTAGTATTGATTTACTGGAGATCTGTCCCTCAAATTTGAATAAAGATTTTTCAGGCTGATATAATTATGACTATGGAATACTATTTTAAATACATTGATTATGATTAATTTACATGGACTGCACGTGAAAGTCGACATAAACATGTTTTCGAATGGCAATCAACTGTTAAAATAGCTATTAGTGGTGATTACTCATTGGCAATTAGGTCGGGAGATAGATTCTTTGTTTTGTTTATCGAGTTGATGTAAGTTTATGCCAGAATTTCTATTACGCCACAAGCTCTCTCCGTTCTCTTTTTTGAAAATGACACAAAATCTTATAACTATATATGCAAATTTGGGAATCGAGAACGGCCCATTGCTGTCCAGAATTGAAGGTGAAAGTGCTCGCGAGATTCGAGTGAACGAAATTACGATCAGCAACACCACCAAAATCATCATTATCATAATCATTGACATCATCACTGTCAGATTCAGCATGTTATTATCATTATCGTTGTCGTTATTGTCATGGTCATGATCATTGTGATAATCATGGTCATCATCATCATCATCATCGTCATGGTCATGATCATTGTGATAATCATGGTTATCTTCATCATCATCATCGTCATGGTCATGATCATTGTGATAATCATGGTTATCATCATCATCGTTATGGTCATGATTATTGTGATAATCATGATAATCATGATCATAATCAGTTTTGCTGCAGCTGTTGCACTGCTGGACATGGATTCATTTGTGAAATCATTGTTTCATTGTTGCAAATTCTTGCAAACACTCTTTGGTAAGCGTTGTACCGCCATCCTTCGCACATTGCGACAGCATTGCTATGTTTTGGTATTAGCCTGGAGAGGGAATTAATGAGAAAAAATAGGGTGTTTTCTTCAAACAAGTTGTTGTTGTTGTTGCTTCACTGAACGATCAGCTGACGAAACCAACCTGCCTTCAAGAGCCGCCAAAGTTGAACCTGCACGAAACCCCAAGGATATCTGGATTGACTCCGTGGCTTAGATTCGAGCCGTTGTTAGGAACCCCGGGGACAAGGGACGAACACGAACTCATTGAATTTTCTGAAGAACAAGTAAAGAAGTCTTAAAATTGTAAGTGAACAGATGTGAAGACAGAAATACATATGATGATCTTTGCATAATAATGTCATTGAAGAAAAAAATTAAACAAAATCATGCATAAATCGCAAGTTCAAGTTTCGCTGAGTTCTTCACCATCTTCTTCTTCTTCCAGACCAGCCCCAAGGGTTGCATCGACGGCGACAGCCAGGATTGCAGACACAATACATGGCAGGGTCTGTTGGGAAAAAAATGTGTTAAATTAGCAATAATTTTGAAAAAATCCAATTTTCGTAGATCTATTGATGTTGAAAAATGTATGTAGAGTATGAAGGATAGAGCCCCAACCCTCTCTCATCTTTGGTCCCTCTCCAATAAGCTCGCTCAGTCAACAGAAAATTTGAAACGAGCCCCTCTTTATCAAGCCCCACCGGCCCCACCTCAGAAAGCGGTAAGAAATGAAATTCAGATTTTTGGTGTCTTCTGGGTACTAATTGCTGCAAATTAAATTAATTTAAATTGAAGATAAACAGTTTGTCAGCTATTTCCTTCTTTTAATGTCTCTGTCAACTTTATTGACAGGTAAAAAGTAGGACATGGCCTCCTCTCTAATATGATGCTTTTACTTACCCCTCTCTCTAAAAGCCCCCAACTGGAATAACAGTAGAGGTACTGATTAAATAGAGGTACTGATTAGGTGAAGATTTTTTAAGCAATAGCCTCATTGCTCTCAATTAGGAGACATGTCACGTGCGACATTGTTTTCGGAGTGTCTCCCACTCTCGCACTCTCCTTTGTTTTCACGGAATGGTGGATCTTTGGAGAAAGACTTTGAGAAATAGACTTTGGGCAAGTCGGTCTACCAAGGTGGCTAAACATGCAAGTGGCAAGCGAGCAACATGTCGCCCGCCGATGCGTGTCGCGGAGATGAGAAATGTTTCTGTTGTGTCCCAGAAACATTTGCGTGTCTCTTGCTATCTACCAATTTTGGTCCCGCGCTACAAAGTTTCGGAGGTAGCTATACTAGGAGACACGTAGGGGACATCAATGTCACTCTTGACATATCTCCTAGTTTAGCTTAGCCAGACCTTAAAGTTAGCTGCTGTTATTTTCATTAGAAACAGATTATAAGTTATCACACGAAATGAAAAGAAATGAACCTTGACGAGTGTCCTCATCTTCGCCAGATTTTTCGAAAGCTATCCCATCATCGACTTCGTCTTCATTTGCATCTAAAATAAAAAATAAATTGAAAAATTTAAGAAAAGGAAACAGAGCAGTACTTGATACACACAATTCGTTAACCATCAAGCTCAAGCTAGTTGTGCATTTTGCTCTTAAGAGGCAATTGAGATCTTACTTACGGCAAAATGCAAATGCGAAACCAAGAACCAGAGCCAAAAGCAAAATGGTTTTCATTTTCTCAAGCTTTCTTGCTGATCAACCTTGCCTTGATGACGAACGAGCTGAAATGTTCAGACAGAAATTTTCTGCTGGAACTGTATTGTTGGGCGGAAGAATTGCACAGAATGGCATTCATTTTGTTGTTGTTTAATTGCTAAGCGAGCGCTTTGATTGGAGGTTCGTTATGAAAATGTAATTATATACTTCTTCCGCAGGGTCGAAAGAGCCTTGTTGCTGAGCGGAAGAATTTTTACAATGTTGATTCTGTTGGGCTATTGCTAAAAAGGGGAATGGAACGGGAATGGAATGGAAAGGGAAATTGAATAGGAATGGAACGGAGTTGGAATGAGAATGGAATGGAATGGGAATGGAATATAGATGGAATAGGAATGGAATAGGAATGGAACGGGAATGGAATGGGAATGGAATGGGAATGGAATAGGGATGGCATGAGACTGTTGCAAATGTTGCAAATTCTAATGTCTTTTTAAGTTTGCCTGAAAAGTTTTTCCTTTCTTTCTTAGATGCGCTGGTGAAGTTGCCGCCGTCATCAACAACGGTCTCTGCGGTGTCGGCGTTGCTTACAATGCACGTGTAGGCGGCGTGCGCATGTTAGATGGTGACGTCACTGATGCTGTTGAGGGTGGCTCCCTGAGTTTGCACCCCCAAAAGATCGATATCTACAGCAGTAGCTGGGGGCCTGATGATGATGGCAAAACAGTCGATGGGCCCGGACGAGCTGCCAAAGAAGCCTTCAGCAGAGGTGAGGGCGGATATATTTTTGTCATTGTGTTCGAAGAACTTCGAACACATTGGTGTGGGGTGGATGTCACTCACCAACTAACCAACGCTTGAACAATGGAAAACGTGTAACAATAGGGCCATTGTCAAGAATGCCATTAGGGCCATTGTCTCGGCCATTTATGCGCAATTTGCGGTTAGTTGTTCACAATTCGGCCTGCAAGCACTTTTGTCAATCTGGGGTCACAACTGACTCATCCTTGTTTACTAAATGGAACTGGAAAATTGCCACCTTGCTTTGGTAAATGACATTTCAGGCATTCTCAACATTTAACAAAGAGTTTTGCCAAAGAGCGGCAATTTCAAAACAGTTTTCAAAACAAATCATCATTAATATTATCCTCACGATGAAAATCGTCATAATAATAATAATAATGATAATCATCATCATCATCATCATCATGATTACTATCACCACCATTGACGGTGTGCAACATCTAAAGGAACGCTACCACCACCACAACCAGCCCTACAACCATCACCTCGACCACCCCTATCACCACCACCGGAACCACCCTACAACCATCACCTCGACCACCCTTATCACCACCACCACAACTACCCCTACAACCATCACCACGATCACCCCTATCACAACCACCACAACCACCCCTTCAGCACCACAACCACCTCTATCACCACCACCATACCCACCATACAACCACAATCACCCCTACCAACCAGCATCATGATCATCGTGTTCATCAACATCATCATCATAACCACCACCATTATCATCATAATCATTATCGTCATCGTTGTGCATACCGATGAACATCTTTCATCATTTGACCGAAATAGCTATATTCAACCAGAGTCGTTCTTCGAACATGCCCATAGGGCCCCTATGTTTTTTATGTTCGAAGAATTCGAACATATTGGTGTGGGGTGGCTTGTCACTAACTAACTAACTCACTAACCAACGGAAACGTGTAACAATAAGAATGCTGTTAGAGCCATTGTATCGGCTATTGATGCGCAATTTGCGGTTAGTTTTTCACAATCGCGGCCTGCAAGCACTTTTGTCAATCTGGGATCATGTGACAATTGCTCTTCTCACACAAGCTTGATTGCATTACTCATTCTTGTTTACTTCATGGAACTGGAAAATTGTCACCTTGGTTTGGTAAATGACATTTCACGCATTCTCAACATTGATCAAAGAGTCTTAGCAAAGAGCGGCAATTTCAAAACAGTTTTCAAAACAAATCGTCATTATTATCATCCTCACCATGAAAATCCTCATAATAATAATCATAATCATAATCATTATCATCATCATGATTACCATCACCGTCATTGACGGTGGGGTTGCGGCAACATCTAAAGGAACGGCACCTCCACCACAATCACCCCTACAACCATCACTACGACCATCCTCATCACCACAACCACAACCACCCCTACAACCATTACCTCGATCACCCCTATCACCACCACCACAACCACCCCTACAACCATCACCGCGATCACCCCCTATCACAACCACCACCACCACCCCTACCTTCAGCACACGAAAAACCCTCTAGTTTTGGTCTAGACTTGGTTGTGCAAAGACCCTTTTTGCCAGCTCCAAAGGAAAATTTGCTCCACCCCTTGAAATAACGCTGAGCGCCTGGCAGGAACGAAAAATTCTAAAAAGGGTCATTTAATTTTAGGAGCTGCAAAGGGTAGAAAAGGCAAAGGTTCTATATTCGTATGGGCGACTGGTAATGGCGGAAGACGTCGAGATTATTGCAGTTGTGATGGTTACATTAACAGTATATACACGATTTCAATCGGGGCAGTAGACGATTGTGGCCGGTCACCTTGGTATGCAGAACCGTGTCCGGGTACTATGGCTGTGACGTATAGCAGTGGACAGAATGGAATAAATAAAGAGATTGTGACGACCGACTTGCATCATAAATGCACTAATCAACATACCGGAACGTCCGCTGCTGCACCCCTTGCTGCAGGTAAGAATCGCAGATTGCAGGCTATTTAGTTAAAAATTCAAGTATAATCATCAGCATCTTTTAATGGTTGCCATAATTTCAATCACCATCGTCCCCCTCATCATCATCATTATGGTTTCAATCATCATCATCAATCATAGTCATAATCATCATTATCATCATCATCTCAATCAGCATCAGCATCATTAGGATCATTATTATCGTTATCATCATCATCATGATCGGCACCACCACCACCACCATCCTCATCGCCATCATCTCAATCATCATGATAATCAAACTCATCATCATCATCATTATCATTATCATTATGGTTTCAATCATCATCATCAATCATAGTCATAATCATCATTATCATCATCATCTCAATCAGCATCAGCATCATTAGGATCATTATTATCATCATCATCGTTATCATCATCGTCATCGGCACCATCCTCATCGCCATCATCTCAATCATCATGATAATCAAAGTCATCATCATCATCATTACCACTATCATCACCACCAACATCATCGTCATTATCATCATCATTATCATTATCATCACCATATAATCATCATTAAAATCATTATTATCATCATATAATCATCATTATCATTATCATTATGGTTTCAATCATCATCATCAATCATAGTCATAATCATCATTATCATCATCATCTCAATCAGCATCAGCATCATTAGGATCATTATTATCATCATCATCGTTATCATCATCGTCATCGGCACCATCCTCATCGCCATCATCTCAATCATCATGATAATCAAAGTCATCATCATCATCATTACCACTATCATCACCACCAACATCATCGTCATCATCATCATCATTATCATTATCATCACCATATAATCATCATTAAAATCATTATTATCATCAACATCATCATTATCTTTATCGTTGTCATCATTGCTATGCAGTCATCTTCATCATAATCCCCCTGATCACCATTAACGTTTGAAGAGTTCAAGACGAGAAAGCCTGTAGTTTGTTGGAAATATTTCCACTTTTTTCTGGTTTCATGCACAAAATGGGTTAAATTCAATCAATGCAAGATCTGTTGCTTTTTTTCTAGGTATATTCGCTCTGGTACTTGAAGCCAACCCAGACCTTACATGGAGAGATCTTCAACATTTGGTCGTCCGTAATAGCAAAATGATCAGCCCGGAGGATGCAGAATGGCAGAAAAACAAAGCAGGTCTAAGCGTTAACCCAAAGTTTGGGTTCGGTGTCTTAGACACGGCCAAGTTAGTCGAGGCTGCCAAGGATAAGAACTGGAAGACCGCAGGTAAGCAGCATATTTGTAAGAGTAAACACAAAATAGAAGGAAAGACAATCCCAGCAATGGGTACAATTAAATCTAAGATCTACACCAGTGGATGCGCTGGGCAGCCGTCCAGTGTTAATAAACTGGAGCATGTTCACGCGTTTGTTACTTTGAAGCATCCATCAAGAGGAGGGCTAAATATTAAGCTGAAGTCGCCATCTGGAGTTGTCTCGCCTCTGCTGGAACGGAGAGAGCATGATACCGGACGAGATGGTTTCACACACTGGCCATTCCTTACTGTGTTCAACTGGGATGAAAGTCCGGTTGGAACGTGGGAGCTGATTGTCAAGGACACGTCCGGGCAAGCTGGAACGCTTTTGGAATGGAATTTGGATGTCTATGGAACTTTTGATAAGAGCCTCGTTGTTCCCGTCGATGAGGAAAAAACCTGCGTGGATGAATGCGTCAAAGGATGTCCACATCCGTTCTCTGAGAAATGTATTGGTTGCAAGAAGTATTGTGATTGTGAAAAAGGTGTCTGCGTCTCCCAGTGCAGTAGCCAGTTAGCCGTCGACCATGAAAGACGTCATTGTAAACGAGCCTTGGAACAGCCTAGCGCTCCCGCTGAACAAACAAATGAATCCGACGCAGCAAAACGCACCGCTGCAACGTCAAAACAAGCATCCAAGAAAGTCAGTCAGCCACTATTGCATATTTCAATGCCAGCGAAGTTCGCGGTGATCGCACTGTCCGCGGCGGTTTTCATCGCTCTCACCGCAGCAATTGGATACTTTATTCTTGGTTTACCAAAATGGAAGAAAAACAGAGACGCGGTCAGTTATCATCAAGTCGGAAAGAAATCCGGAACTTATGTTGTAGATTTGAACCGATCACGTGAGGAAGGTGCCCAAGATGAACTGGTTCAATAGTCAATAGAAAGGTGCCCAATGCATTTTTATAGGTGTGTAAAGTGCCCAAATGAACTTTCTCGATTGTCAATTTTTAACGTGCCCATGATGAACTTGCTTAGAAGTCATTCCAGGTGCCTTGTACTAACTTAAATTTTATTGCACATATTTAATATTTGCAAAAAGATTGGAACTATGAAAAATTTAAAGATTATTTCTTCAAAAAAGTCAAGTTTATGTAGTCCTGGCTTAATAACAAAATGTAGGTCAAGTAGTTAGGCCGTTACCAAGCGATTACACATGTTTTGTTAAACATTTGAGATTTGCTCTCTGGAGAATGCTTGACCGTTCGGCCACGTCAGAAAACATTGCTTGAACAGTATTCTGGACAGTGTTTGTTCAAAAATTTCAGAACATTTGTTGCTTTTCTCAAACAAAAGACGTTTGATAAACAATGTTTTGCGACCTGGTCAAACTGTCGAGGACAACCTCGTCCCCAGGGTGAATAGGCCTCTATGCAAAACTCCGATGTCCATATTCGACCCTGGTATCGGCCTTGTCTATTCGCAATTTGATTGGCTGTTCAAACAATAGATATTTTAAGTGACGTCACAGTTTCTTCAAAATTTCACACCAAAATAGTCCGAAAACTATGGAAAAAACATCTAAAAACCAAAAAATGATGCTACATGAGATATTGTAGCTTGCCCTACAGTTATCAATGAAATTCTTTGCATTTCCTTTCTAAGAACATCTGCTTTCAGAATCTACACCTTGTTTTTATGCCTAGTCCAAAATTGCCAGTATTTTGGCAGATTTTGTGGCCGGTACCAGGGCCAAAATCGATTTGGCGGCTGCGATTCGAGGAAATTCGATTTGGGGCCTGGGGACGAGGTTGTGTCGAGCATTTGTTTGACAAACTTTAAATGTTAGACAAGCAATGTTTCATCGTATGGCCAAAACCTTAGTGCCATATGAATTCAGAATACAACTAACTTATCAAACAAAGCCCCCTAAAAATAAAGAGTTTTTTTAAATGCAAGGTCTTTGCTGGGGTGGAGATAGAAGGGGCTTTGGTAGCTGGGTCACCCCAAATGTTGGGTGGGCGGAAAAGTAACCTCCCCCCAAACTAACAAAATGGTATAAAATTCTCTTGGCAAACATTTTTGGCTTGATACAAGAAGAAAATGTTTTGAAATTTTCACAAACATTTTCCGTTTGCTCCTCGAGCAATGTTTTGTGACGTAGCCAGACGATCAAACATTGTTTGAAAAGCAAATCTCTGGTTGAATCATTTGGCCAGGACCAAAGAATCACCTTTCATTTAAACTTTTAGATGTTTATGTGATCCTTGTAGTGAAATATGTTCCATAAAATTCATGTCCCTTCAGTAATCCTCCTTCTGTTGTTGTAAAATTTCTAAAGAGTTACATAATTGTAAAAATCTTCAAATCTTTCCTGGTATAATTATCAAATACAATCTTGAAATTTAATTTATATAACCTTATTGAAACATAATCTATTCCTAAATTAATCTTTTGCAGTTTGATTCTATAGGTTAGACTGAATCAGTAGTAAAAAAAATTTTGTATACTTAGTTTTAATATGATGTGATGCAATAGTTTAGAAGTTGGTTGTGTTCCTTCGTTCTGCACGACCTTTTCAATCTTGCAACAAAGTTTGTTTTTATCACTCGCTGTCTGAATATTTTCATTCTGAGGTCTGTTTTGGATAAGATTTCTTAAAAATAAAGTAAAAGTTGCACTTAAAGTGCATATGAAATGAAATTTGACTTGGACCTTTTTTATCAAAAATAGAAACTTTGAAACATCGTAATGCTAAAAATTGCACGAAAGTTTGCACGGGAAGGGTTGTTTCAGGAGGTTTGAAAATTACAGGTTGCTGTGACAAAGCAAAAATCAAATTGTGACGTCACGAGGTTTGCAACACGATTCACAGAAGCACAGAAGCACACATGCTGGGGCTACTTCAAGGGAGAAAAATTAGCAGGAAGAAACATTTTACAGTTGTTCCAAGAGAGACCTTCATGTTCAGTAAAACACCTGAACGACTGCACTTTCTTGCAGAGATTTCAAATCCCATGACGTCACAAATAGCACGCTTTTTGTCACACAAAAACACTAAATACTTGATTTTCGGTGGGTCCAACCCACACACAACATTTTCTTGTAAGGTAAAGGTAAAGGTTATTGCGTATAAAGACCCCTAACTTTAATTCAATATTCTAAGGCGCTTTGCTACTTTATTGCGAAGTCGTTGTGAGTCCTGCATGCTAAAGTTAAAAGTAAAACTTCAAGAAATATTGCACTAGATAAGGCAAACTTGATTCATACAGTGCTATAAAATAATCATCTCTATAATATAAATATCTGAATGTACAATAAAACATAATTTCACGATATGCTAATCTTAGCAATAAATATATTCACAAGTTGTGTGGAACGGTATGTAACTGAATTACGATATAAACTCTCCTTACAGTATAGCTACTATGTATGAATATGATAATTATATTATGAGGTATCATTAAGGAAAGGGAAGCATACAATCCCATCTTTTAGCGGAAAAAGAATATCAATTTAACTGAGGTCGGGTATTGTGTAATAAAAGATATTTTATGCAATGCCGCATTGGTGCCCAGTGCATAATACCATTAGCGCTTAACTCCTGTTTAGCTCATGAAGCTTTCTAACGAACATCAAAAACAAAAACGTTCTATATTGAAACAGCTATATCTTGCTGCATTTTCAAGGTATTTTTAATTAAAGATTTTTTAATGTTTTTAGGCTCTGATATATTCAATTCCGCATTGGTGCCCAGTGCATAATACCAATTCAGCGAAGCTTCTGATTAGCTCATGAAAGTCTCTTATGAACCTCAAAAACAGAAATTTTCTGTATTGAAATGCGAGTTTCTTACAGAAATTTCAGGGTATTTTAAATTAAAGATTTTTTTATTTTTTTGAGGCTCTGATAAATGCAATGCCACATTGGTGCCCAGTGCATAATACCAACCTAGCTAACTTCTGATAAGCTCATGAAGCTTTCTAATGAACGTCAAAAAGAAAAGTTTTCATATTAAAACATGTGTCTTGCAGCAGTTTTAAAGAATTTTTTTATTGGAGATTTTTTAATTCTTGAGGCTCTGATAAATTGAAAGCCACATTGGTGCCTAGTGCAACTGTGTGCAACTGTGTCAAACTTCCCTATGTTTTACCGCAATTTCAAGGTACTTTCAATTAAAGATCTTTAAAATTTAATAAAAGCTCCGATAAATAAAATACCGCATAAACGGTCAATAAAGTGAGAAGAGTAACATTTATTACTCCCCACAAATGGCTAAAACCAAAGGGTCATATCCATCAAAATCATTCAAAATCAGCGAAAGTTTAGAAATCCTTTAGGATCAATGTTTAACTTCTTTTGTAACTCTGATGTAGTTTTCTTCAATTCTCTTTCGATTTGATCAAGTTTGTATTCTTCTCTTCTGAAAGAACTTTCTAGAGATTTTCTTCGATTTGTTTCCCCCATTGTCGTGCTTTTTGAGTCGTGAAGCATCTTTGCAGAGAAAGGACGTTGAGATTTCTTCGACACTTGGACTTTGAAATCGTTGTTTTGAAATGGTCCTGAAAAATGAATTTTAGCTCATGATCATATGAATCGTATAGAGTATTAATTGGCATCTTCATATCGTACAGTTGTTACCATAGCAGTGTATTTATTTCATACCATATTCATTAGAATCTTTATTTCATACTGTATTCGTTAGGACCTTAATTTCACACTGTATTCACTGGCATCTTTATTTCTTGCTGCATTTATCAGCATTGTAATCAAAAGCTGTATTTGTCTGCATCTTCATTTCATACCATATTCATTAGCATCTTCATTTCTTTCCATATCTATTAGTGTCTTAATTAAAACGGTATTCTTTAGCATCTTCATTCCATACCATATTCATTAGCATCTTCATTTCATACCATATTCATTAGCATCTTCATTTCCTTCCATATCTATTAGTGTCTTAATTAAAACGGTATTCATTAGCATCTTCATTCCATACCATATTCATTAGCATCTTCATTTCTTTCCATATCTATTAGTGTCTTAATTAAAACGGTATTCTTTAGCATCTTCATTCCATACCAAATTCATTGGCATGTTCAGTTCATGTTGTATTCATTAGAATCTTTACTTCATACCATATTCATTATCATTCTCATTAGCAACTTCACTGTCTTTACCTGCCCTGAACACTTTCATTGTCACTTTCGTAAATATCTTTACCAACGAATACCTCATAACATATAAATGTGGCGTTTATCCGATAGCCTATTGTTTCGTAACATGTTCAATTTACACAAAATCTACACAAAGCTGAACTCGTGACTTACGTGACGTTTTGGGCCGTGGAGGTCTTGTTCTTGAACTAACCTTTGCTACCAGCGGCTGAAAATAATCAACATCGTCATGATAATTGAAGAATAGATGGATTATCCTCTCTTGGAAATAGATTCCTTTTGGCTATCTGTAAAAGGGGGAACGAGGAATCGGGGAACGGGGAATCGGGGAACGGGGAATCGGGGAATATAACGTCATATTCCCCCTTTTCCCAATCTGTAAAAGGGGGAATGACAACAAATCGTCTTTGCATTCCCCGATTCCCCGGAGAATCTGTAAAAGGGGGAATCTGTAAAAGGGGGAATCTGTAAAAGGGGGAATCTTGCAGATTGTAGATTTTAAGGTTGAAATTGCCATTGATGTTAGCATGTTAACACCCTTTCCGTCTTTGTGGTCAATCGTCTTTGTGGTCCACAAGAGCAAAAATTGGGTGAAAAATGAAAGTTGTGCGATGTTACTGAAAATTGGCAGAAAGGGGTAATTTCGAGTGCTTATTTCGAATCTGCAATTTATTTTTCAAAATTTTTAAGTTTTGGGGTCGAATGGGGGCAAATTAGGTGAATGTGGGCATCGAAATGAAAGTGATATGATTTTTTCTGAAAATTTACAGAAAGAGGTAATTTCGGGTCTGATTTCGAATCTAGAAATTATTTTTTAAATTTTCTAAGTTTTGGGGGTCAATTGGGGGCAAATAAGGCAAATAAGGTGAATCGGGGCAGAAAAATGAAAGCTGTGAGACTTCACTGGAAATTGACAGAAAGGGGTAATTTGGAATGCTAATTTCGAATTTGAAGTCTATTTTTCAAAGGTTTTTAAGTTTGATGGTCGAACATGGACAAAATGGCGGCAAATCAGGTAAATGCGGGGCAGAAAAATGATAGTTATGCAATTCGCTGAAAACTGGCAGAAAGGGACAGGGAGCTGCTTGATTTTAACTCAACTATTTTCGAGTGCCCCTTTAAGCTTTCAAGCAGTAGAACTTCTTTGCTGAATTCTTTCTCGTGAGAAACAGCATCGTGCGGCCTTTTCAAAATAACATTTTCTTTTCTTCCTTTAATATCTGCACAAGAAACTAATCCAAATGCCCCTGAACCAATCTGATTTGTTATTTTGACATCATGCCAGTCATAGAGCTTGATATTTTCAAGACGGCTTTTTACGTTGGCTTTCGGTTTCGGAAAACTGGCAAATTTTGCAAACGCCATTGCAGATATGTACGCTGACTTTGTTTTTGCATCCCGTAAAAAACTCAGCTTGATTTAGTTGAAAGGAAAAGATACATGGGAGGTTCATAAACGCCGTGCTGTCTCGGAGGGGCGGGATTTGGCACGCATTATCAAATGCCATAGCCATACACATGACACAGCCTTTGCCCTTGCTCTTTCTCCTGATCCCTCTGAAAATCAATTAACCAGCTATCCTGTGTTGTTATTGGCTGTGGCTCTAATGGTCCTTTTCCTGCTATTGTTTCCTATCAATCACGAAAAGCCTCATACACATCTCATAATCTCATAGCCAACAAAGAAGCTTTTAGCAATATTTTAGTTTCAGTTTGTTATAGTTTAGTTTGTTATAGTTTGTTTTGGTATTATTATAGTTGGTTCCGACTGTTACCTTTCTCTTCAGTAGACAAATTAATGGGGATTGGGAGTCAGCTATATTTCTAATGATTCATGTTACTAACTTTCTATGAAGCCTGGATGCTATCCAAGTAACACTTTACGGCAAATTCAATACTTTCACTGCCATACTTTGAAAGGCTTGCATCTGCATTTGGATGGGCATTTAATGTTAAGTGAATTCGACATGAACATGTTTATTAACGATCTTTAGTTTTATTAAATGGGTAATTAAGATAAGAATATCTGATCCTTCGCTATCTACAGCTTGTTTGTTTCTTGCCTTAGCAAAATCAAAAAAGTGAAACAAACGGTGTTTTCCAAATTCATAGCGTAATTCGGGGCAAAACGAGTCACAACTTGAGAAAAATCTAAATGACATCTCGAAAATCAAATTAATGAATTTTTTTCTTTATGTAACAAGCATAATATGTAGCATCCCTTCCAATGAAATATTATGGAATTTGGAAATATCAATGAATACAATTACCCCCTTCTGTCAATTTCCAGCGAAATCTCACAGCTTTCATTTTCCTGCCCCGATTCACCTTATTTGCCTTATTTGCCCCCAATTGACCCCCAAAACTTAGAAAATTTAAAAAATAATTTCTAGATTCGAAATCAGACCCGAAATTACCTCTTCCTGTAAATTTTCAGAAAAAATCATATCACTTTCATTTCGATGCCCACATTCACCTAATTTGCCCCCATTCGACCCCAAAACTTAAAAATTTTGAAAAATAAATTGCAGATTCGAAATAAGCACTCGAAATTACCCTTTCTGCCAATTTTCAGTAACATCGCACAACTTTCATTTTTCACCCAATTTTTGCTCTTGTGGACCACAAAGACGATTGACCACAAAGACGGAAAGGGTGTTAACATGCTAACATCAATGGCAATTTCAACCTTAAAATCTACAATCTGCAAGATTCCCCCTTTTACAGATTCCCCCTTTTACAGATTCCCCCTTTTACAGATTCTCCGGGGGATCGGGGAAAGCAAAGACGATTTGTTGTCATTCCCCCTTTTACAGATTGGGAAAAGGGGGAATATGACGTCATATTCCCCGTTCCCCGATTCCCCGTTCCCCGATTCCTCGTTCCCCTTTTACCCGATTCCCCGTTCCCTAATTTAGCATAAGAAGTTAATTTTTGGCAAATTTACCTTTTCAGTTGTGGACCTTGTTTGCTTGAGATTAGCTACAAAGAGGAAAGCATTTTAGTTTTGTTGCATTGTGGTATAATTCAGCTGGCTCATGAGTTTGGGAATGCCAAAATGAATAGCAAAACTTATAAGTCAAAACGTCAAATACGTCAAAGCAAACGAGAAAATGTGGACTTGCTTACAAGTCTCTCTCGCGGAAAAAACGGGTGGAGGGAAATAGCGAGAGGAGGGAAATAGTGCTTACAAGTCTCTCTCGCTATTTCCCTCCTCCCTAGTTCCTCTTCCGCGAGACAGACTTGTAAGCAAGTCCAAGAAAATGAGCCCCTTGCTTTTCCAATTTTCAGGAAATTAAGACCCACAAAATCATGAAAATCATGAAAAACAGTATGCCTTTAGGCAGGTCCCCAGTACCAAAAAAATATTAAGTACTTCCAGGCCCCAGCAACGATAGGGCCATAGCCAGGGGCAAAGTTTTAGCAACATTCTATGCTTTTTGGTTGGTATTGGTATTTCCATACTCATTTGAAAAAAAACGTGTATTTCGAGAACACTTAGTAGGGTAAAACTAACCTGTCTTACGATTTAATTGCCCCCCTTCTATTGACTATGGTATTTCATAAAGAAATAGCTACCTTTCGATGGCTTTTCTATAGCTGTTCTCTCTTTCAATGCCTGCAAACGAATTTTGAATCTTATAACACACTATCAAAATGCATCTGCACACTGGGTACTGCGGCCCAAGAAATAGAATCGCAAAAAGATAGAATGATGGATTAGGAACCCAGTTTTCTTCAATTACAAGGAATCGAAATGGGATTGGACGTAATAATGCAATAAAAATGCACCACAAATGCTAGGTATTGCATTGGATTTGCATTGAAATGCAAGGAATCGCAATGTAATTGCAAAGCATGGCAATGTAATTGCAAGCAATCGGAAGGAGTCACAATGGGGTTTCAAGGAATTTCAATGAAATTGCAATAAAAAAGCAACAAAATTGCCAGGGATCACAACGGGATTGCAAATCAGGGCAATGCAATTGGAAGGAGCTGCAATGGGGTTGGGAGAAATAACAATTGAACTGCAATAAAATGCAGAGAAATGCCAGGAATTGCAATGCGATCACAAAGCAAGACAATGGAATTGCCAGTAATTCAAAGATGTTGTAATGGGGTTTGGAGGAATTAAAATGGAAATGCAAACAAATTACAATGGAAATAGGAATCGCAGTGGGATTGGGAAGCATTGCAATAGAAAAGCAAGCAATTGGAAGGAGTTGCCATTAGGTTGGAAAGAAGTACAATGGAATTGCAATCAAAATGCGATGGAAATGCCAGGAATTGCAGTATGATTACAAAGCAAGGCAATGCGATTGCAAGCAATGTGAATTTGAAGCACAATTTTCTGCAATATCTCTCCTGGAACAACCGTAATTCCGGTCTTTGTCTGTGGAGAGGATTCCCTTACTCCATACGGCTACCATTTGCCAGAAAAATGTTGCATCCGACGCAGTTCCCTTTGAAAAGGAATCGCCATGAGACAAGAAGGTAATAATGCACTAAAATGCACCAGAAATGCTAAGAATAGCCTTGGATTACAAAGCAAGGCAGTGGAATTGCAACTAATTGGAAGGAGTCGCAATGGGATGGAAGGAATTTCAACCGAGCGGCAACCAAATAGCAATGGAAATGCTAGGAATTGCAATGGGATACAAAGAAAGGCAATGGAATTGCAAGAAATTACAAAATTAGCTTTACAAAACGTGGAGTGGTATGCAATGTTCCAGTTTTATACAGGCCATTTTGCTATTATTTTGCATCCTAATTTTATCTTTTACTGACCTCTTTAACTTTGACGCCGGAAGCTTCCATAGTGAATTCTGATCCTAATGCATTGTGTGAAGTTCCGTATGTCAGTGGTGTTTCTTTTGTGTGTGCATGTGGTTTGAAAATCTGCTGTTTTTGGTTGAGTTTTTCTTTTTGCTGTCTCATCTGTTCTTGAAAGGCTAAATTAGAATTATCTGCGCATACTTGGTCTTCCTGTGTAAAGAAAGTGATGGTTTAAGTAAAGAGCTTTTCCGAATACAGCACACTCATTCAAAAGCTTTGAATTTTGGAGTTGTAAAAAAGTCCAATTCAAGATAGCAAAAAAGAAAGGAGACATCTTTGGTTATACATGGCTTGAAAACGCACGAAAAAAACGAGATGTTGCATCGCCAAGGCAAAGCAAACCAGCTACACACTGCAATACTATTGGCAACAAGCCAAACCATGTTGCAAGAATTTCAACCAAATCAATGTTCTTCGATAGTCTTTCCTCAGGTCGTAGAGCCTTAAGTTCGAAGGTCTTTCCCTTGCTACACGTACGGCTTTTAGTTTTTACGGTTGCGACAAAAATTTTTGTCCTGTCCAGTCACCATTTCACGCAAAATGTCGCCCGTGTAGCCGCGGCTTTACCCAAAAAAATTGTACCGTTCCGTTTTCTGGACCAGTTATGCTGCTCACACAGAAACGGGACGACTGTATACTGTTCTACGTTTTGGGTAACTTTAATGAGCATTTTTATTTTTGCAACAGAACAACATGATCTGAATAATAATAATAATAATAAAATTTACATTTTTATAGCGCGCATGCAAATAATAAATTATCTATCTATGGCGCTTCACAATGACTAAAGTAAAAGTTCCTGGTTTAAAATCAAAATTAATTAAAAGTCCTCTACTTGTTAAAAATGCGTCTTACGAAGTTTTGTTCAGTTAAAAGCGATATTAAAAAAATACGTTTTCAATTTTTTCTTAAAAATATCTAAGCTAGGAGAAGTTTTGATACTGTCTGGCAGTTTGTTCCAAAGTCGGGGAGCACAGACTGAGAAGGCTCTGTCTCCATAATTCTTTAGTTTTGATCGTTGTTCCTGCAGATTGAAGCCATTCATAGATCGTAATGAATACTTTGATTTCTTCACCTCGAGTAGATCACTTATATATCCTGGTGCTTGATCGTGTAATGATTTAAAAACCATGGTCAATACTTTGAATTTAATTCTGTATTCAACAGGCAACCAATGCAATTTTCTTAAGCCAGGAGATATATGTTCAAACTTTGAAAGACGTTCGTTCCTTTGTGAACACAGGGGTACTTCACTTATGAATGGACGGGGATGTGCCGCCCAGATTTCGGAAACCCACCCACTTATAATGTAAACCTTTGCAGAAACAGACCCTATTTTATGAGTAGAAATAAGCGGAATATGAGAATAATAAGACTTTCTAGACCTATTTATTGCTTGATATTGTACTACGAACATCTTTGACGCGATTTTGCCACTTTTCTGACCGAATTAAAGTTAAACTTTCGACTTTTCTTCAATTTGCCACCCACTTTTATGGGGTTTTGGTTAAAATCATACCCATGTTTAGAGAATTTCAGTGCCCAAAACCCACCCATATGGGCGGCACATACCCGTACCCAAATTATACTAAGTACCTCCCCGGGGTTTGTTGAAAAACCTGCAAAAACACCTTCTGTCATGAATGCAATAGAAAAACTTTGTTGTTCACCTTTGGAACTGCAACAAGTTCATTAGAATCACCTCTTACTTCAAGGCTTGGTGGTGCTACACCTACATTTAAATATCAGAAAAATTTATGCTACATATTTTTATATTGATTAGAAGCTTCACTCTGTGCAGCTGTAGTCAGCCCACATGTCTAAGTTAATTCAGTCTGAGTCAATTCAAACTTGTGGGCTGACTCTCATTTGGGTCAACTTTTTAGTTGGCCAACTTGATCAGCAGGGTGGGCTGACTAGCTTGGGCATCTTGCTTAGAAACAATTTGAATAACTCATCTATTTCGACAATTGGCCTGGTCAAGAGATGACTTGCCACATTACATGAACAAGTCTACTCTTTCCATGATAAATGGGGGTTTGTGGGCAGCACCTCCAATATTTGTAAATAAACCATGGACAAGCCTTCTAGAAAGCTTTTACAAGATTTTCATGAAGAAAAACTTTCAGTTTTTTTCATTTCAATTTCGGACAAAGGCAAGTTCACTATCAAGGTGGGTCAATTGACAAGAAGATAGTGACACCTTGACATTAAATGTATTGCAACTTTTTCAGTGGCAAGTTGGCAGTCTGGCAAGTTGACTTTCGACCAGAAACCCTCCTTAGGTCTCTTTGAATTTCTGAAGTTAACAATCCCTTTTTGACTTTGTTTGTAAGTTTCTTACCAACAATATTCGCAACATGAACTGAGGCCTCAATATCTCCTGTCCAAGCCCTAAAAAAATAGAAATTAAATTTCTTAAATAAATAATAGAAGCGTTGTCGTTATGTTGGTTTGTCCATGCCTTAATTGAAAGCTAGGAAGCATTATTTTTACCCTTATACCTTTTTACCAAGTGAATTAAACACTTAAGTTGTTCTTTCGTCTTTTTCAACTCAGCTTCACATATTTTCAGTTGAATTTGAGACGCGTTCACAGTATCTCTTAATGTTTGATTTTCGACAGAGCAACTTCTCACTCTTTTAGGCCTTTGACTTTTCGCGGATAAAACTCTTTTTGACTCCATTATCGACCAGAAACGTGGCCTTAACTGCAGCTGGAACTTTTCTCAACTCATGAAACCCATGCAAAATTAATAAATTTGCTCGGATTAATGGATAAAACATTAAAAATAAAATCCACAATGCACCACAGCTTTGTTTCAGCTAACCGCCATTTTGTTTATTTATTAATGAGCTATTTGAGTTGCTGTTGCTGTGTGATTTTAGCAACCCACAAAAGCCCCCCACCAACGTCCTCATAGCCCCCGCCCCCGATTTAATATCCCTTTGCACTTCAAAATGGACGGCCGCAATGGCGGGAGTGCAGATAGATTTGACTCTCTTCAACAGAATATAGAACAATTCATCGAAACGACAAGACAGATTGGTATTATGGTCAGTGATTTTCAAGCTGGAAGTCAAGAAATACTCAATGATAAATTGTAAGAGACGCCATTTGAATTCTAATTTGAAGCTTTTTGAAGGCTCCCTTTTTTGCCTAGGCCCAAAAAAGGCCTATCTAAATTCTTTATTTTCTCTCTTACAGAAACAGCCTAATAACTGACATGCAGAAGATTGAGAAATGCAAGGAGATGGTCCAAGATGTAGAAGTTCCATTAGAGATATTTAGGTATATATGCACATGCAGTTGGAAATAATTCTGTTGGTTCATTACATTTGTATGGATCATTTCGGTATGACGTCACACGGCATTAAAATCTTTCAAAATCACATGATATCGAGTTTTCGATTTGAAAATCGTATAAAGCAGCCAAAACTTAGTATAGGTACAAAGTTTCAGCTTCCTAGCATTTGTGTTCTTAATTTTATGAGCATTCAAAGTTCCCGATTTCATAAAGGCTTTGACCGCAAAAAATGAACTTGGTGAAACTTTTTACCCCACACGGTCAAAGCCCGTATAAAATCGTGAACTTTGAACGCTCGTAAAATCGATTCCACAAGCGCTGAGATGGTAAAACTTTGCACCTAGACTAATTTTTGGGTGCTTTATACGATTTTCGCATAAAAAAATTGATATCTTGCGATTTCGAAAATTTTTTTTTCTACCGAAATGATCTATTGCAATACAAATGTAATGCACCATTTGTATTGCAATACAAATGTAATGCAATTGCACAGTTTGGGTGGGGGTAAAAATGTTTCTTCGTCGCAATAATGCATTGACATATACAACCACAGTCTCTAGATATCATAGGTGTAAATTTGCAGTCAGCCCCTCAAAACTTCTTTGTGGTGTCAACAAAAACACCACCACAACTTCTAGGTATTGTAGTCAAAAAGAATATAATATAATATCTACCTAATTTAGGTAGAATACACGCTTTTTTTTTTTTGAGCTACTTTATAAGGAACCTACATGTAGAAGGCCCGAAAATTTAAAGAACTTATACTACTAAAGAGAAAATCGTTAAGGAACTTTTGAATGTTGAATACTTTTATCACTGCAAATAATCAAGAATTAGAAAGCCGGTTCCATTCATTGCAGTCGAAAATCACATAAATTGTACGTTAAGCATGTATCCAATGTTTCTTTGAGTAGTCTCGAGCTTTGCTCACATGCAAATGTCTCTCTTTTATTGTTAAGACCACTGTATGTGCAGTTAAAATTAAGGAACTATTAAGGAACTTTTGGAACTACAATTGCCTCAAAAGAGGTGCAAAAATAAGGAACTTTAAGAACTAGGCCTTGAGGTAGGTTCCTTATAAAAAAAAAAGCGTGTATAATATAATATAATATCTATCTAATTTAGGTAGAACCCTACAAAAGCTTAAACCTACCCTAGTAATTTGAATTAACCAGGCCTGGTCATAAGGTTTTCAATAGGCAAAAGGCATTTTTTAAATAAAGAAAATAAGAACAACATCAACAAGAAACTACAAGTGTATATAGATAATTGTATAAATAGAATAGTAAAGAATAACTGATGAACAACATGTTTAAATCTTCATCTTCTCCATGATTTTTCCTCTCTTCTTGCTCTGTCCATGTTGGGTTTTGCTCTGGTCAGAAACCTTCCATCGTTTGCAATCCTTGTAAGAGGAAAACCCATGAAAAGTTTCTTAACCAATACTGATCTCAGTACTGAGTTCAGTAGGTCTCATTTATACTATACCGGTATGATGGAGAATTGGGAGTCCCCATTTGCACTATGCCTGTATGAAATGAATATGATGAGCAAGGTCATCAGTTTTGTCTCAAATCTATTGTTTCATGTCAACAAGAACAAAAAGTAATTGCTTTTCTCTAATTCATTATGGTATTCGTATTCAGCCCTTTACACTATGCCGTTTTCAGATGAAGCCCATTAGCATTCCGTATTCATTTCATACCGTATTCATATCAAAACTGTGCCGGCATAGTGTCAGTAAAAAACGGTATAGTTTTGTATCATATTCGTTTCATACTGGCATAGTGCAAACAGACCCTCAATAAACGAGTTTCTTATAGGAAAAATAATGTAGACTAAAATTTGATCTATGTAGGAAGAAGGAACTGCAGACCTTCAGCACAAGTGCTAACCTCTAAGCTACCATGCCTTCTGCATATATTATCCATACAACTTTCTTTTTTTTACAAAAAAATGTTGGCTTATTCTCTTATGTGCTTTCTCAGATATGTTGATGATGGCAAAAACCCAGAGCTTTACACAAAAGATTGCCTTGAAAGAGCTTTGGTGAAAGACACAGAAGTTAAAAGCAAGACAGATGCCTATAAGGTAATAATATTTCTTAAAAATTTCAAGCAGGTTGATTGCTTAGAGCAATGAGGGTTCGAGAAACTTTCCACAACCCTAGGATTCGGCCCAACAATCCCTACATTTGAAACAAGAATTTAAAGTATTTTTATGACAGAATCTAGCTTTGACAATTACACTTTTTATGTCCGGAGGACATATTAAGAGGGTGTTCGTGGTAATAGAGTAATAGATTAATAATATATAAGCATATAGACGCTTTTTCCTGCCAAAAGCGTAACAAAAGATAAACCACAAATACTAGGAAGTTCACTTTGAAGTCGCCGTAAGTGTTGTCGTTAGTGGGCATAATTAACAAAATGCAATTGCTTGCCAAAAACATCAATTAGAATCAACTGTCCGTTTAGTGCAGTGGAATAATGCGCTTCTTCCTTGGGCTAAAGATTGTGAGTTCGATCCACGATGCAGGAATATTCTATAACATCAAAACTTTCGAGAATAAAAATTTGAAACTATGATTTTCTCGCAAAAAAACGGCTCGGTCAGGCTTCAAAAAAAGGTTTGACTACAATATTACAAAATGTTGCTCAAATTTACTGTGAATTAATTTTCATTCAATTCTTGATCGGGTTATTTTTGTCAGATGTTTCTAGAAGTCCTCTTACGTGTAAGATATTTTCGTGTGAAGAGAGGAGGAAATTGTGGCGCAGTAGAAATTGTTGCCAAGTCCGGCATATTTTTTCAAAATAGTTTGCGGCTTCGAGAATCATCTAAACATAAATAACTCAAAGTTGGCAATCAATTCTTCTAAGTTCTACTAATTATCGAATATAGTCATCTGCATGCCAATATAGTCACGTACACGCGAATTCTTGTGATAGCTACATATTGAAGGTTCAATTCATCATTTGCAGCGAAGATTACAGGTTTCGGTTCTGGGGGTTATTTGTTACGCAGTTTAACCTGAGTTAAAATTTATTATTACGGTATACATAACTAGAGATTTTCTATTTTCGATTCAAAACTTTGGGATTTTCCCTTTCTCCCAGGAAAGGTTCATCTGATCATCATTGTCATCATCCGCATTATCAACATCAAAACAATCATCATCATCATCAATCCATCATCATGGTCTTCAGCTCGGTCTTCAGCATCGTCATCATCATTATCATCCTCTTCAAAGTTGTCGTCATCTTCAAAATTATCATCATCATCATCATCACCGTCATCATCATCATCATCATCATTATCGTCATCATCATCATCATCATCATCATCATCATCATCGTCATCATCATCATCATCATTATAATCATCATCGTCATCATCATCATCATCATCGTCATCATCATCATCATCGTCATCATCATCATCAACATCGTCATCATCATCATCGTCATCATCATCATCATCATCATCATCATCATCATCCTTGTCTTATTCTTCGTCATATTCGTCATCATTGTCATCATCTTCAACGTTACCATATCATCATCATCGTCCTTCGGACATTGCTACAGCGTTGCTATTTTTTGTTATCCAATGAGAAAGCAGTATTCAAAAGTGCTGTTACCTGATTGGCTAACTCTAAATCATGCAAATCAGCTGAGGAGGAATATATGCTAGCAGCAATATTTAAAGTGAAATCATCAAGTTTCCATTGTCAAACCTCAATGGTTACTCATTCATCAACTTAAGTTGATGAGTTTTCTATTTTTTCATATTTTAGAAGTTTAGAACTGCGTTAACCGAAGAACTGACAAAAGAATTCCCTGAGACAATGGTGCGATATCATCAATTTAAAAAACAACAGTTTATGGGACCATGAAGCAAATGAGAACATGGCAAGTATAAAAAGCTTAACATGTTAATGATATTTTAATAAAATCTTTATACTACTGTGCCACATCTCCGTTGATAATACATAGGAAATAAGTAATAGGTAATTCTAGTAATAGGTATTCAATAAGTAATAGGTAATAAGTTATAACATTTATAGCCCCATTTACACTATCAGATATAAAATGGCCCAAATCAAAATGATTGTTTACATTGGGAAGGATCACAACCAGTAATTAATAAAGTTGAAGAACTGACAAAATGGTCAGAAAAGCACCAAATATGGGCGTATTTTATGCATACTGTGGTGGGTTTGAAAACATAGCAAAAATTTATAGATCAAGCAAGAGAAAACCACAAAATCAACCCCACAGTACGCAAAAAATACCACCACATTAAGCGTAATAACCCTCCATATCGAGGATTAATAACCCACCACAGTAGTGCTCATCCACAACAGAAGGCAAGAAATACCACTACACCAAGCATAATGACCAACCACATCAAGCATAATATCACACCACAGTAGTGCTCATCCTCCACAGTACGCAAGAAATACCACCACATCAAGCATAATAGCCCACCACATCAAGCATAATAACCCACCCCATGTAGAATAATAACCAACTACAGTAGTGCTCATCCTCCACAGTACGCAAGAAATACCACCACATCAAGCATAATAACCCACCACATCAAGCATAATAACCCACCCCATGTAGAATAATAACCAACTACAGTAGTGCTCATCCTCCACAGTACGCAAGAAATACCACCACATCAAGCATAATAACCCACCACATCAAGCATAATAACCCACCCCATGTAGAATAATAACCAACTACAGTAGTGCTCATCCTCCACAGTACGCAAGAAATACCACCACATCAAGCATAATAACCCACCCCATGTAGAATAATAACCAACTACAGTAGTGCTCATCCTATCCACCACAGCACGCAAAAAATACCACGACATCAAACATAATAGCCCACCACAATGGTGGCTATCCACAGTACGCATAAAATATAACCACATCAAGCATAATAGCCCTCCATAGTAAAGCTTATCCACCACAGTACGCAAGAAATACCACCACATTAAGCATAATAACCCACCACATCAAGCATCATAATAACCCACCACAGCCGTGCTTATCCACCACAGTACGCAAGAAATACCACCACATCAAGCATAATTACCCATCACAGAGTATATTAATGCACTTAGATACTGTTTACAAAGCTTATTTGATGGTTGTTGATGCTGTGATGTCATCGTTTTGCTTGAGCTCCAGTGCTGGTTCTTTTGCATAGCTTTTTCTTCTCATTGCCCTTACATTGACGAAAATATCAACCAACAACAGCAGTCCACTCAGGAATCCAAATCCCTTTAAAAAATCGAGAATTAATTTCATACAGTCTAAGTAAAAGACAGTCCAATACATTTTTTTTGTTAGTAGAAATGATTTTGAAGAAATAAGGAAGATGAAAAGGGGGTCTTAATAGAAAGAGAGGGCTTAATAGAGAGATGAGTCTGTATAGAGAGAGGGGGCTTAGCACAGAGAGGGGTTTCATATAGAGGGGCTTAAAAGGGAGATGTGGTGTAACTCGAGAGAATGGCTTAATAGAGAGAGGGAGTGCCATAAAGAACTTGACTTAACAGAGAAGGGGGGGGGGCTTAATAGAGAGAGAATTCTTTAAGAAAGAGGGGTCTCAATAGAGAGAGAGGGCTTAATAGAGAGGTGGGCTTGATATAGAGAGGGGGCTTAATAGAGAAATGGGGTGTAATGAAACTCGAGAAAATGGCTTAATAGAGAGAGCGAGTGTCATAAAGAAATTGACTTAACAGAGAGAGAGGGCTTCATAGAGAGATGGGCTTAATAAAGAGGGGCTACATAGGGAGATGTGGTGTAACTCGAGAGAGTGGCTTAATAGAGAGAGGGAGTACCATAAAGAAATTGGCTTAACAGGGAGAGGGAGCTTAATAGAGAGAGAATTCTTTGAGAAAGATGAGTCTCAATAGAGAGAGAGAGAGGACTTAATAGAGAGATGGGCTTAATTAAGAGAGGGGGGCTTAATAGAGAAATGGGGGGTGATGGAGACTCGAGAAAATGGCCTAATAGAGAGAGCGAGTGTCATAAAGAAATTGACTTAACGGAGAGAGAGGGCTTAATAGAGAGTTGGGCTTAATAAAGAGGGGCTACATAGGGAGATGTGGTGTAACTCGAGAGAGTGGCTTAATAGAGAGAGAGTGTGTGTGTCGTAAACAGATTGGCTTAACCGAGAGGGACGGCTTAATGGAAAGAGAATTCTTGAAAGAGAGAGGAGTCTCAATAGAGAGAGAGAGAGGACTTAATAGAGAGATGGACTTAATATAGAGAGAGGGGATTATTAGAGAAATGGGGTGTAATGGAGACTCGAGAAAATGGCTTAATAGAGAGAGCGAGTGTCATAAAGAAATTGACTCAACAGAGAATGAGGGCTTAATAGAGAGATAGGCTTAATAAAGAGGGGCTAAATAGGGAGATGTGGTATAACTTGAGAGAGTGGCTTAATAGAGAAAGGGAGTGTCGTTAAGAAATTGACTCAGCAAAGAGAAGGGTATCAGTAGAGAAAGGTGTGATAGGAAAAGGGGGCTTAGTAGAGGTAGGGATATTGAAAGAGAGGGGGCATCTCAGAGAGGGGTCATAGAGAAAGGGGGCTAAATAGAATAGGGGTATAAATAGAGAGAGCGAGGGAAGCTTGTAACAAAGTTACCACTCCTCCTTCCAAGGCCAAACAAGATGTTTTGTTCTCTGTTCTGTCGATGAACTGGCAATAGTTGATTCTCTCCCATTCTCGATTGTAAGTAGGCCATAGTTTTGTGCTCAGTAACATGGTTGCCACTGATGATGCCAAGAGACCTGTTGCCAGTAATGTGAATATTGCAAATAACGCACCAAATGCTATGTTCTGGAAGAAAAAACATCTACTATTGTGGAATTTTCTGCTTATGGCTACTAACATAACTCATATAGCTCAATGAAATCGCCGAGTAACTCTCTGAGTTATACAGCCCAAGGCTAAAGTCAGGACTCAGTGGAAACTTCGTTGGCTCTATGATCATGCAGTCCAGGTTCAAATCCCACCTATTGTGGTATAGGTACTTGAGGAAAAATCTATCCTAGTGTTCGTCATTAATGAAAAAATATTTTGAAATCTTGGTATGAGGAACGGTATCGATTTCCGATATAGAATTTCATTATTAAATCCTCGAATTGGTCCCTCCCCCGTCTAATAAGCCCTCCCTCGAATTAGCCCCCACCCTAGAGCGAGAAATTGTTAATAAGCCCCCCCCTCGAATAAGCCCCAACCCCTGACATGTTGGTGTTAGCCTTTTGAGTCCATATTGGTACTTTATCGAGTTATGACAGAAAAATGCATTCTCTAAGTCGATGATAAATCATGCTTTTGTGAATAATTTTACAAGCCCCCCTCGTTTAAGCCCCCACCTCGAATAAGCCCCTCCAAAATAATGAAAATAATTAAGCCCCCATGGGGGCTAATTCGAGGATTTACGTTTCAAGTGGCGATTTCGGTGTGGTTTCAGGGTTTTAAGGAAAAACATTTACATTCATGGAGTGAGTGGTCAAGCCTCTCAGTCAGTTCTCGTAAGACAGCTTTAAGTTAAGCTTGGTCGTGTGAGGTCATCATCTGGATGGATTTTTCGTTTCCTTTCCATAATAATAATTTATGTGCAATACTGCAAATAAGAAGAGAAACTGTGCTTCTGCGTAGAAGAGAGAGTAGGTCTATAAGAGAAAAAAACTTTGTAAATTTTGTAAATTAGCAAAATATACAATACCAATTCAATCACTTTTATTGCTGCTGGTGCAGACTTGAGGTATTTGCTGTCAAAAAATCGTTTCATTTCCTCAGGTACCCTAAAAATACATAAAATGTGTTTCAATGATAAACAGAAAGACGCTATAATGTAGACAAATGACAACGAACAGTACAAGGAACTTTCAGCCTCATTTTGTTGAAAAATTAAGGTACTTCAGCCTCAACTCAGTTCAGAAGTTCCGTGAGGTAGTCATAGTATTTTGCTCTTCACGGTATCGTCCTTGTAGTATTGTAATGTAGTTTTTAGGTAGTGTAATCCGTAATACGTTTTGTAAATTTTTAATGGCATATATATAAAAAAAGAAGTTCCTTTTAAAAAAATGTCCGTATCGGTCCCTATTCTTCTCATAGAACATGTTAAAGTGTGTTTCTAGACAAGTGCTTCCACGCTTGTGAATCTATACACACTACTCTCGTTGATACGCACTATGTGATGGGTAATTTTGCTTGACGTGGTGGTATTTTTTGCGAACTTTGGTGGATACGCACTAATGTGGTGGGCTATTATGCTTGATTTGATGGGTTATTATGCTTGATGTCGTGGTATTTTTGCATAATGTATTGGATACGCACTAATGTGGTGGGCCATTATGCTTGATGTGATGGGTTATTATGCTTGATGTGGTGGTATTTTTTGCGTACTGTTGTGGATTTTGTGGTTTTTTTCTTGCTTGATCTATAGGTTTTCCCCACGATTTCGTATCCACCACAGCATGCAAAAAATACCACCACAGTATTGCGTACCCATAACAGTAGTGCGTATAGATTCGCTAGCGTGGCTTCGCGCCTTATTTGCGTTCGAGTTAAGGCCCATTTCCACCGCATTCGCCGTTCGCTGTTCGCTAGCCATCAAAAAAAGGCGAGCGCGAAGCGTATTTGAATTCCGCTGCAAGTCAAGCTCAAGCTTTCACTGAAGTTTTACTTTGTTTATCGTCTAAATTTGATCACGAAGGCTGTATTCTGTTCACAAGCGAGCGGCAAACTGCGAATTCGCTAGCGAACAGCGAATGCGAACGAAGTGGAAATGGGCCTTTAGACCCATATGTATCATGTCCTGTTTCTTATAAAAGTTTCTCTCAAACCGTATGTTTCGGACGCCTCTTATTTAAAAACAAACTTTTTTATCAATGTTTTTTAAACTATGAAACATCTACTCACCTCTGCGGATATATTTCAGGATAAAGTAAGAAGAGTTTCCTCAATTTTCCTTGTTTAGTTATTTTTTCACTACCAAACTATTCTAAATCTCTGTCAACTGTCATTAGATCTGAAAAAGCAGATACAGAAACACGACGGAGGTATAACTCTTGTTAGAAAGTGCTATTTTCAGTGTGAAATTGATACCTGTACGATTCATTTTCGCTTGAATGTACCCCCTGGTACTTTTGATATTAATGTTGGATTTATTCATGAACATATGCATATAGCGGGTGTTTGTACTGAGTAATTCGTATGCAAATTCTCCAAAGTCAATCATTTCGTATATATTTTTTGTACTTAAAATTTATGAACGATTCATTAAAATTCTATTGGATTGAGAGGAACTACATTTTCTGCAGTCCTCCAAACCCCCTTTGCATTATCCCTGTTTCAAATAATTATGCCTTTTTCCCGGGGGATACTTGAATACTTGGCTGTGGTTATGTGCAGCCAGTGGCGTAGCGGAGGTCTGTGGGGCCCTTAGTGACGTAGTGGGACTGGGCCCCCTTGTTACCATGTCTAATAAGGAACTAGCAAGCTGAAGTAGGAAATAGGCACCAGATAATAGGGAATAGGAAACTGCAAGTATATCGAAAGCTTTTAAGACGTTTGTATTTTTTCGGCGGTTACAACAACCACTTTAATCCTGCTCTAAAGCAACAACTTTTCCTTTTGCAATATCAATGACTTTCTCGCTTATAAGCAGTTTGCCATTTAAGAAAACACGCGCATTTCATCAAGAAAGATCTTTTCATTTAGACATAATTTTAAGGTCGGGGGCCCCTTAGAGCCTCGTATGAGCGGGGGGCCTTAGTTGTATGCCGTAAAGGTAACCACCGTCGGCTACGCCACTGTGTGCAGCCAGAATGGATGACTTTTTTCCTTGATTTAACTCGGCTTTTTTTTAGTTCTTTTGCCTGGTTTTTTTACTTCTTTTGCGTTTTTTCACTAAAGTAGAACAGCACAATTTTTAAAAAAGATTCAGTACCATGAAGAGAGAGACAATTTTACGACGTTTCGGGCATTACCCTTTTTCAAGTAACGGTTAAATTTAAAATAGCAAATATATGTAATTTGAGAAAAAATTGAAAACGAGGCAAAATAAAGATTTACAGGAAAAATAAATAAACAAATACTGTGCGTGGATCTATAAAAACGAGAACTGTTTATTAAGTCCCTGAGGATTTAGTGTACCTAGTTTATGAATTATTTTCTTCTCTAAAGTTTTCACTAAAGTAACCTAAGAATAGGTATTTTTCTAATTCATCCGCCTAGAATGGTTGAGGTTTTTTTCATTTTAGCTGATAAAGGTGCACAAGGCGATTTCGAAAAACATTTTATGGATTTTATGCTAAAATCAGGAACAGCAATGCGGACTTGATCGCCACTTTGGATGGTTTTTCTTGTAGTTCTTTAATTGACTCGAAAATTGAGTTACCGATGGATGGGATTTCGTAGAAATGAATTACATTCACGTCTACAGAAAATTCCCCTGTTCACACACCCTACCAATGCAAGAGTACCCCCAGAGGGGGTGACAGGGGGCTCTTTTGTACCGTTACTACAAGGTTTGGTACAAGGTTCCATCCAAATTGCAGGTGGTGGTACCAGGTAATCCCAATTTTTATCGACGTGAACAACTGTTTCGAATAAAATTGCATTGAAATCCAATCGATAGGGGTACCAGGTTCCACCCTTTTACAGAGGTTTTGGTACCAGATTCCACCCTTTTTCAGAATTTTGTACTAGGTACCACCCCTCTTGTACTATGGTACCACAACCCTGTTACCCCTCCCCCAAAGGCCTTCATGTAGTAACGTAGCGTTTTGATGGCTCTGCGGAATACGGCATGAAATTAATGTGTTTTTTCAACTATTTTTTTCTAGTAGGAAGCGTTTGGCGTAAAACTGGCATCGCAACATGGCTTACAATTTCCAGCAAAATCAAAAGAGAAGCATCGACCAATCAGCGAAGGACTATTTCCAGATAAGCCAATCAGATTGCTTTCTATTGTTTCTTCCAATCTAACTACCTTTTGGATGCATTATAATCCGGTAAGAACGTAATTGACAACACGCTTTTTTTTATAAGGAACCTACCTCAAGGCCTAGCTCTTAAAGTTCCTTATTTTTGGGCCTCTTTTGAGGCAATTGTAGTTCAAAAAGTTCCTTAATAGATCCTTAATTTTAACTGCACATACAGTGGTCATAACAATAATAGAGAGACACTTGCATGTGAGCAAAGCTCGAGACTACTGAAAGAAACATTGGATACATGCTTAACGTACAATTTATGTGATTTTCGACTGCAAATGAATGGAACCGGCTTTCAAATTCTTGATTCTTTGCAGTGATAAAGATGTGCAAAGTTCCTTAGCGATTTTATCTGTGTAGTATTAGTTCTTTAAATTTTTGGGCCTTCTACATGTAGGTTCCTTATAAAGTGGTTCTTTATAAAAAAAAGCGTGTAAACAGTCACACTGTTGGATATAGCATAGCTTTGAATTCTTTCCTGGAACTACACAACAAAGCAAAAATACACTGTTTATTATGCCCTGTTTATAACAATGTCCCAAACAATAGCGTTGTAATTGGTCTGCCTTAAACTGCAGATTTGTTCTGACAAGAGGCATTGTCCTAAACAATAGTGATGTAGTTAGTCTGCTTTGTACAATAGAGTTATCCTAAGAAATGAGATTGTCCTCAACAATGGCACTCGTTAGTCTGTCTTAAACAATAAAGTTATCCTGACCGATTGCATTTTCCTTAACAATAGCACTGTTGTCGGTCTGCCTTAAACAATGAGTTATTCTGACTAATGTCATTGTCCTAAACAATAGCTCTGTAATAAGTCTGCCTTAAACAATAGAGTTATCTTGACAATTGGCATTGTCCCAAACAATAGCGCTGTGGTTGGTTTGCTTTAAACATTAGAGTTGTGTTGGCTAATGCCATTGTCCTAAACAATAGCATTGTACTTGGTCTGTCCTAAACAATAGAGTTATCCTGACAAATGGCATTGTCCAAAACAATAGTCTTGTTGTTTGTCTGCCTTAAACAATAGAGTTATCTTCACGATTGCCATTGTCCTAAACAATAGCGCTGTAGTTGGTCTGTCTCAATCAATAGAGTTATCCTGACAAATGGCATTGTCCTAAACAATAGCATTGTACTTGGTCTGTCTTAAACAATAGAGTTATCTTCACGATTGCCATTGTCGTAAACAATAACACTGTAGTTGGTCTGTCTTAAACAATAGAGTTATTATGACAAATGGAATTGTCCTAAACAATAGCGCTGTAGTTGGTCTGCCTTAAACAATAAAGTTATCTTCACGATTGCCATTGTCGTAAACACTAGCACTGTAGTTGGTCTGTCTTAATCAATAGAGTTATTCTGACAACTGTTATTGTCCTAAACGAAAGTGCTGTAGTTGATCTGCCTTACACAATAGAGTTATTATGACAAATGGAATTGTCCTAAACAATGGTGCTGTAGTTGGTCTGTCTTGAACAATAGAGTCAACCCGGCAAATGTTATTGTACAAAACAATAGACTGTTGTTAGTCTGCGTTAAACAATAGATTTATCCTGGTAGTTGCTCTGCCTTAAACAATAGAGTTATCCTGCAAAACTTCGCTGTCCTAAACAATAGCTTTGTAGTTAGTCTCCTTAAATAATAGAGTTATCTTGATAAATGTCATGTCCTAAACAATAGTGCTGTAGTTAGCCTGCCTTAAACAA
>JACTAT010000052.1:5606591-5624818 GCA_014526335.1 Chrysaora quinquecirrha | reverse complement strand
TTGCAAACTTATCAGTTACATTGAGAAGCCAGAAAAGAGCCAAAATAAGAGGTTTTAGGGGGTACCAGGCATTCTGTGAAGGCTTAAATCCTAGATATGTTAAGCAACTCTTGAGGGCTGGACCAAAGTCAAGTTGCTTATTGAAAAAAAGTGTAATGTAAACGGGGACTCCCAATTCCCTATCCGATATGAAATCATTCCGTATTCATTTCATACCGGCATAATGTAAACGGGGCCTTAGATAACTTCTGATTGGTGCACTTAGATCCGCATCAGGGAAAATTCCGTCTTAAGGCTCCGTTTACACTATGCCGGTACGAAATGAGTACGGAACGATTTCATGTCGAACAGGGAGTCCCCGCTTAGACTAGGCCGGTATGAAATGAATACGATGAGCAAGGTCATCGTTTCTTGTCTAAAATCTATTGTTTCATCTCAAAAAGAAAAAAGAGTAATTGTTTTTCTCTCTCATTCATTCAGCAAAGCGGTATCAAACTGTACCATATTCAGGCGTTTACACTATGCCGTTTTTAGATGAAGCCAGTTAGCGTATCGTACATTTTTTTTTAATAAGCAACTTGACTTTGGTCCAGCCCTCGAGAGTTGCTTAACACGTCTAGGATTTCAGACGTCCTAGAAAGACTGGTACCCCCTAAAACCTCTTATTTTGGCTCTTTTCTGGCTTCTCAATGCAATTGACAAGTTTGCAAGGATGTACTGTAGAAAGAAAGCTATTTGACCAGAAATTTTAACAACAGCCCTGGTTGCTTATTGAACAGTTTCTTATTAAAAAAAAAAAAGAGTGTATTCGTTTCGTACCGTATTCATATCAAAGCTATGCTGGCATAGTGTAGACGCTAGTCCAAAACGATATAGTTTCGTTCCTTATTCATCTCGTACCGGCATAGTGTAAACGGGATCTAGTTTGTATTGCTGTAGCAATAGTTCTAAACATGATAAAAAGTTAGTTATAGAAAGATCAATATTTTGACATGCGGTTCGAAAAATACCAGAAATCGCTTAATTTCATATTGTGTATGCATACAAAACAGCTTGTAATGTCAGTCTTTTTCTGCCAATATTTGATCTATCTGGAATAGTTTCAAATTAATATAACAGGTGCCTTGAAAGTTTTATATCAATTTTCATTTCGATTGAAACGACGGCAGTGTTCATAAGAGGTTTTGCATGCCAGTAAAATGTCTCGTTTTGCTTGGATTTTTGTTGTTTGGGGCGCCGTTTTTTTAAAAGGTGTTCCTGGAACAAATGGAAGTAATGAGACGGTGTCTTCAACGGTCTCTAACGAAACCATGAGCATCGACACCACAGCAACGGTAAACAGCAGCGCTATATCGTCAGGTTCAACTCTCCGAACTCTCCGGACAACTTCCGCTCAGTATTTGTTATCATCAGCGTCCTCAGTAGCACCTACCAGTGTTCAACTTGGCGTGGCACCATCCACATCAGCTTCTAGTACTAGTGGTGGATCCGGACACACTCAATCAACGACTACTACTTCTGCCGCTAACACTGCGATAACAAGAAGAGCTGGGAACCCAGATACAACGAAAGCCGCTCCGTTCTCAACCATTACTGGTCCTGTCCCTTACACTGCGACAACAAGAAGAACTGGGAACCCAGATACAACGAAAGCCGCTCCGTTCTCAACCATTACTGGTCCTGTCGCTTACACTGCGACAACAAGAACAGTCTATGGGGAATCAGATACAACGAAAACGGCTCCGCTTTCAACTAGTGCACCAACACACGTCAGTTCTACGCCTAACACGTTCAGCTCACAGTATTTCTCCTCATCTGTCGCAGTCGTTACTTCAACATTTGCTGGGAACACTTCCTCTTTAAAACCAACACCGTCTCAAACCGCACAAAACAGCCGAGCCAATGGAACTGCACAGGACATACTATCGTCTTCAACGTCAGATCAGTCCATACTACCATCAAAAGATTCAACATTCGCTCCTGAAGACACCACAGCTTTTACCACAATGATTACTCCGTTTTTGACAGAGACAGAAGAAATTACAGCTACAATCTTTGCTGCCAACGCCACAGTATCACCAACAATATCAAACACAACAGTCAATGTCCTCAGATCGTCACAAACCACTGGCACAAACGGCAACAACTGGGGTGGAAAATCAGCAGCCAGAAGGCCTAGTGTTCCATGGCCTATGGTGTTGTCTGTCCTGAGCTTCGCCTTTCTTCGCATGCTGTTTGACTGAACTTTTGGTATTTTATGTTTGTTATTTGATAGTTTGGGGTTATTTTTAGTTCGGAACAAGAAATATCGATTCATGCACTATTCGTATTAGAAATTTTCGCACTGTAATTTTCAGACAAGCAAGCGTACTGCCAAAAGTCTTCGTGCGCCAAAGCTACCCGTTTATTTATTTACCGCATTTCCTTAATTAAGCGCCCTAGGAAATTTGCCCCTCAAAGTTTTGAAAATTGGACATGTCACAAAACATTGCTTGACAAGCATAAATAAGCCGAGTTCGTTCCGCTTTGGTTTTGAATAATTTCAAAAACATTTTTTTTTTCTTGACGCTAGCAAAGATGTTTGCCGAGCATTGTTTTGTGACTCGACCAGGCGGTAAAACATTTTTCTTGACAAGCAGATTCCAAATGTTTGACAAGCAGATTCCAAATGTTTGACAAGCAGATTTCAAATGTTTGACAAGCAGATTTCAAATGTTTGACAAGCAGATTTCAAATGTTTGACAAGCAGATTTCAAATGTTTGACAAGCAGATTCCAAATGTTTGACAAGCAGATTTCAAATGTTTGACAAGCAGATTTCAAATGTTTGACAAGCAGATTCCAAATGTTTGACAAGCAGATTTCAAATGTTTGACAAGCAGATTTCAAATGTTTGACAAGCAGATTTCAAATGTTTGACAAGCAGATTCCAAATGTTTGACAAGCAGATTTCAAATGTTTGACAAGCAGATTTCAAATGTTTGACAAGCAGATTCCAAATGTTTGACAAGCAGATTTCAAATGTTTGACAAGCAGATTTCAAATGTTTGACAAGCAGATTCCAAATGTTTGACAAGCAGATTTCAAATGTTTGACAAACAATATTTGATCGTATGGCCAGAACTTTAGTGATGACTCTTTAATGTTGAGATTTCGGACTATTTCTGTGAGAAATACAAATTTTTGGATTTGAATTTTCAGAGTTATTTGTAAAATAACTATTTACAGGTTGTAATACAATTGTATTATGTGTAGGTATATTAATGTTGCATTTTTCACGTTGTGATGCATGTTATATTTACAATGAAGCAATGACTTGATGAATTGTTTTAACTGTGTTTTTGCTACGATATATGCTGCTCTTTCTGTTTCATTTTCCATTTTTCTTTTGTTTTTGTTGCGACTTCTGCTGCTGTTTTAAGGCCAGATTACACTAGCATCTTCAGGTAAATGTTGCTTCACATTTTTTCTGTGATCGCAGACAACGAGAGAATATGACAGTGTAAAACCCCTTACAAGTTGCTCGTAGTTGCTTGCAGATGAGGCTTTGGCGAGGTTTTTAATCTGCTTTAATTGACCATCACAGAATTTTCATTTGATCGCTGATCAAATTGTTCCTCTTGAATTCTTTATCCTTCAAGCAACTATGAGCAATTTGTAAGGGGTTTTACACTGTCATATTCTCTCAATGTCCGCGATCACAGAAAAAATGTGAAGCAACTTTTATCTGAAGATGCTATTGTAATCCGGCCTTTAGGCCTTTTCTGCTTTTGCTGTTTTCTATGTCCGAGTCTTTTGTTACTACATCCGCAGTCGCAATTGCTTCATCCCCTGTTTTTGTTACTATTACTGCTATCGTCGTTGCTATGTCTGCTGTTGTCGTTACTAGGTCAGATGTGGCTACTGTTGCTACTTCTGCTACGATTGTTTTTACAACTGCTGTTGGTCTTACTACTTCTTTTCCACGTTGCTATTTCTGCTTCAGTTAATGACGCTTCTGTCTCAGCTGTTGCTACTTCTGCTTTCTGTTACTGTTCTTTCAACCTATCCCTGTTTCCTTTCCTGGTGCTACTTCTATCGTTGCTACCTTTGCTTCTGTGTTGCTACTCCAGCTGTTTTTGTTACTACTTCGTCTGTCGGTGTTGCTACTTCTGTTGCCATTATTTCTACTTCTTCATCTGTTGTTTCCACTTCTACTTTTATCTTTCCGCGTCTTCTTGCGGTTGCCGTTTATACTTCAATTGTTGACACGTCTATCTTCTTGTTGCAACTTCTGCTGTATGTTGCTGTTGTTTCTGCATCTGCCTGCTCCTTTTCCTGCTGCTACTGCTATCGTTGCTACGCATGCCTCTGTTGTTGCTACTCCTGCTGTTATTGTTGCTACTTCAGCTGTCAGGGTCGCTACTTCTGCTGCTATCATTGCCAGTTCTGCGTCTGCTTTTTCCACTTCTGCTGTTATCTTCCAATGTTTGCTCTTGCGGTTGCTACTTCTGCTGATAGCGTTGCCATGTCTTTCGCTGCTCTTTCAATTTCTGTTGTTACTTCTTCTGTTAAAGCTTCTGTAGTACCCATTTGTATCTCTAATATCTGCTTCCGTTGTAGCTACTTTGCCATGGTTACTCTTCCTACTCTTCTTTACTTTTTCTTTGGCTTCTTCTGCTTTTCCTGTTTCTGCTGCTGCCATTGTGGTTGCTACTTCAGCTTTCCTTGTTGCTGTCTCAGCTTTCTTTGTTGACATCGCTTTTGCTCGTCGCCACTTGTATATGTTTCATCTTTCTATACCTTTCTTTGGCCACTTCTGTTATCATCGATCGCCCCTGTTTGTTCTGCAGCCGCTGTGGTTGCTACTTCAGCTTCCTTGTTGCTATCTCAGCTTTCCTTGCTGATATCGCTTGTGTTCGTTGCTACTCTGTTGATTCTGTCGTCACTTCCGTTGCTATTCTTTCTGTTGCTACTGCTACAATGTTTACTGTTGTTATTATTCTTGTAGTTTTTGTTGTTGATCATCTTAAAAAGATATTTGTGTTTCCTTAATGCCTACTTCCACCACCATAGATATTGTTGTCAAATTGTCATGTGATTTGAAGACTACAGATTAGGTAGTGTAGTGTAGCAACATGTAAATCGGAAACTACGACGCATGCGCAAATAAGCCAACAGCATCGTTGAATATACTATCTGATAGACTATCAGAAAACTCATCCAACGTCTTCATACGGGTTTTGTTGGAAATAAAGAGCGACTGCGCCCTCGTAGTTTCGTTAGCAAAGCACTGGTCGATTGTAATCAATGCATCATCCATGATTTTAACGGAAATCGCTTCGGATAGGCCAATTATATGTTTGTGTATGTTCTCATTTGTTTCTATGGCGTTCATGTTTAAAGCTTCTTTTTCGTGTAGGCGATCAAGATCATCAATCTCGGATTCAATTTGCGTTTCAAAATTATCACGGTCTGAAGTTGGAGAAATGTTCCTTTCATCTTCTTCTCCCCCTTTTTCTTCTTCTTCTTTCTGAATTTCGTCTTCTTCTTCTTCTTCTACTTCTTCTTTCTGGACGTCTAAATTTTGTAAAGACCCATCTAAATTCACTGCATGCGATCCAAAGTAGCTATTAGTTCTCATTTCACTTGCAAAAACTCCGGAAATAATTCTTTCTGCGACGTTTTCAGCGAACAAGCTCAAGCCTCCATTTTGTTTTATACAATCAGAAGTCGAATTTAGGCCGGAAAACTTCCCTGGGCTAAATTCTGTCTTTACAGAGTTTTCGAGTCGACTTTCAGCTAATTCTCTTTCTTTCCTTTTATTTGAGTTTATATCAATATTTTTGTCGACATTTTCGTTGAACTCTTCAAGCGCTTCCTTCATTATTGATAGATACAACTGCTGCGACCATTTCAAGAAGGCGTCTGAATTTTCCGGTGTTTTCGGCCGTTTTTTCTCAGGGCTTGGTTGATATATAAAACTATTTGTGTCTGATTTCAAAGAATTCGAGTCCTCTGGAGGAGATATTGTTATTATTATTTCTTCACTTTTTAGACGTGTCAGTTTTTCTTCTATTTCATTTTGCGGCTCTTTAGGCCCATTTGGTTGCTGGCTAGGCCCATTTTCTTGTCCACTTGTCCCATTTTCTTGTTGGCTAGGTCCCTTTTCCTCTTGGCTAGGTACATATTGCTGCTGTTTAGGCACATTCTGCTGTTTGCTAGGCTTATTTTGTGGCTGGCTAGGCTCACGATTTGGCTGACTAGGCCCATCAGAATTTTTCCTTACTGACTTTAATTCAACATTGTCAGTTCTTCGATTTCTCTTGACAGAATAGGATTTTTCGGTCTGCAAAGAGAAAATTAATTTTTTCATAAATTTTGGAATATTAAAGGTTAGCCGTCTTTTGCAGTTGACTAAGACGGAATATATAGGTACCCAGATGAGGGTCGAAATGCGCCAATAAGAAATACTCTGGATCGGTATTGTGTTTCTGAACCACTTGGCCACCTGGAAGAGTACTGTATGTTTTGCATCACTTAGCTAGGCCCTTAGGCCATATTAGGCCTCTAGGCCTAGGCCTAAGTATTCATCATGAAATAAAGATGGCAGCTGCAAGCAACACCCAAGCAATCAAACAAGCTTTATATTCGATCACCACTTGGCCACATGGAAGAGCATTGTACATATTTAGCATTGCTTAGTTAGGCCTTTAGGGGCCATCTTAGGCCTTTAGGCCTAGGCTAAGAATGTCGTCACGAAATAAAGATGGTAGCTGCAAGCTAGACCTGGACAAGCAAGCAAGCTGTATAATCCCTCGCCATTTGACCATATTGAAGAGTACTGTAAATGATTGGCACTTGGCATTATTTAGCTAGGCCCTTAGGCCACCCCAGGCCCTTTGGCCTAGGCCTCAGAATTTTATAAAATATATCATGAAATAAGGATGGCAGCAGGCAAGGCAGCAGGCAGCTTCAAGCGAAATCCAAAGCAATCAACCAAGCTTTGTATTCGTTTATGTTCGGCAACACATAACAGAACAAAGTCCTTTGGCAACCTTAGGCCTTTAGGCCTAGGCCTAAGAATTCAACATTGAATTTCATCATGAAATTAAAATGACAGCTGCAAGCAAGACCCAAGTATACATTTCGTACGTAAAGCAGGTCATATTCAGCTCTACCAGCTGACGTTGACCTACAACTTGCACGGTCAAAACTAATTTTATATCATTTTTTCGCCAGGTCTTTGATTAGGTTGTGTGAAAAACAAAAATCCTTAGCGAGTTGTTGCTGAAAATTTGAGCGCCATTAATTATTTATCCCAGCAAATATTTTCATGAGTTACAGGTTTTTAAGTCAGTTTTTCTGTCGTAAACAAGAACATTATAAAATATGTGAGGAAAATTTCAAACTTTTCTCGACTTTTGCAAGGAAATGAACGGGACAGCTGCTTGTATTCTATGTAAAACTAGTAAGATATCTGCATATTCTAAACTTTTCGACAACATGTTGTCAGAACCGAAAAACCGGTGTAATTTTTATCAGTAAAAAACCGAGAAACTTTGCCCAGATGTTAGCAAAACCGTGTGCCCTGGCCAAACGATCAAATATTGTTGGTCAAACCTTTGAAATTTGCTTGTCAGTTTGGCCACATCACAAAACATTGCTCGTCCAACATTTTTTGCTTCATACAAGCATAAAATGTTTTTGAAGTTTTTACAAAACGTTGCTGAGCGAATTCTGCTGGTCAAGTAATGTTTTGTGAAGTGGCTAACCCTTCCCTTAAACTGCGCAAGGAACAAAAGTTGTATATGTACCATTCGATTTGAAGTAAACAACTTCTAAATTATTCAAGATCAGGAAGAATAAACGGTTTTTAACTTTATTGAAACTTCTGATATTCGAAGAAAAACAAACAAAGCCGAAATAATAAACTAGCCAGATAAGAAGTAAAAAAATAAACACAATAATGAAATCAAGCTTAACCTAATCTAAAACAAACAAACTCAAACAAACCATATAATGAGCAAAGAACAAGAAAATAGACAGCATATTTTATTTGAGAATTAAAAGAGAAATAAATAAATAAATAACGAATATAAACAAACAATGCTAGGATAATACTCCTAGATATGAATACACGTATTTTTAATATAAAAATCGTTATAAGAAACGAATAAGCATTCGAATACGATAAATGGGTTTGAAACATCATCCAAATAGAATAACTATGTTGCCAATATGGATATTAAAGTAACTCTTAAGAAACTTTCAGTACTCGAAATCTGAAAATTCTATGAAACATTCAGTACTGGATCCATGTTTTAGTTTCTTATGAAAAAATACGTGTAGATAGCAGTGAAAGCTTCTGTAAACGAAATGCTGCTGTAAAAATGTAGGAATACCTAACTAACAAACAAGGGAAAAAATATTTACTAGAATTGCAGCTTGTTAGCGATGAAACAGAATAAATAAATGCGTCGACATATAGATGATAGAGACTAAATAAATAGCAAACAAACAAGCAAAACTAAATCGTAGACTTAGATTAAAAGTCGTAAAATTGAATACTGTATGTCAGTAAAGAAATTGAATGTTTTTCTTACCTCTGAAACTAAATCTATCGCTCCTTTGCAGCAAGTTAGGCCCATAACTTGAGTTCAGAGACCAAAATTTTGTTTTGAGCTTCTTCTAAGAGTCTCTTCAGGTTCAGGATAAATGTCTAGTAGCCTTCGCTTTCAGAACGAGAGAGATTCTTTTTGATGGAATTCTGGAATCTACAGCTTAGGCCCCTTATCAAATATTTGAACAACTGACTTTTTGTTATGTCTCATCCCTGAATTTGATTCCAAAGTTGTTTATACTGGCTGCCTTTTCGAATATATTAATTAGTTCTTTCTTAATATGTTGACTAATTTGAATATGGCATGTGTGCGTCTATTGAAACATGGTATGTTTAAGAGCTGCAAGTCTGTAATGTGAATGAAATGACGGGAGGCCATTTTGAAAAGCAGGTTGTATCTATGACGATAATAATTGGTAATGATCACCAGAACAAAGAAACTTTTGTTTCGTTTAAAGGTGTGAAATGAAAACAAACCCGAAAGAATTGTTTTCGTAATGTGTTTCGCAGAAATGGGTGAAAAAGAAACGCGCCGACCACGGACTGAGAACTAATATCAGCCTCGCTTTTCTTTTGCATTTGAAATTTCATGAAAACGCTCCGCACCTTTGCATTGTTTGGAGATGCGGTGACATCGTGGTCTTATCTTGTTTTTGAAAACTTTTTGTCGTGAACACTCCCAGGAAAATGCCGATTCTAAAAAGGAAAATGCACAAAAAAGGAAATACTTGATGAAATGCCTTCTTGAGCAGATAAGCTGGAACTTGAACCTTTTCTTTCACCTTTATTTCAATAAAACGTGAATTTGAAGCAAAATTGGCTGCACTGCCCCTCTTGTAGTGGCCACAACACAGGTCATTGCATGCGGAGAGGATTACCCTACTCAAGATGTCTGCCTGCTTCCAGAAGAATGTCGCGCCGATCCAGACCTCTTTGAAAAGGTCTATTACCCGTTTTGAAGACGAACTCTGACGACCTTTTCTTCATCTGACGTCACAACAATCAATTTACATTTAACGAGTATACGATTAAGGAAAGAACGTTTCTGGACAGAGAATCTTCGTATAGTCATGCGCTGTTTCAAAAGGTAAGTAACATAAAAGGTATTCTTCACAATGTTAGGGGTGGAGCAATTGACCTTTGACTACATGTTCCTATGCTGAATAGATTGTTTCCCGCATAAATTACACTAAAATACTCTTCACCTATTGAAGTTCATCTTCTTTTGAATCACTGTCTTCTTCATTTGAATTATCCTCTACGTAATCATCTTCATCTTCCTATTGTTCTGTGTCGTCATCTTTCGAATCACCAGCTTCTTTCAAAGTATCATCACCTTCTCCATCGTTATCTTCTTTTGAATGATCAGCATCTTCTTTTGATGAACGACCAGCTTTTCTTTTGACGTATCGTGATCTTCTTCTGAATCGTCATCTTCTTTTTAATGACCAGCATCTTCTTATGAAGAATCATCATCTTCTTCTGAACCGCCATCTTATTTTGAATGATCAGCATCTTTTTTGATGAATGGCCAGCTCTTTTGGAGTATCGTGCTCTTCTTCTAAATCTTCATCTTCTTCTGGATGACTAGTATCTTCTTTTTGAATTACCAGCATCTTCATTTGAAGTATTGTAATCTTCTGAATTGCCATCTTCTTTTTGATGACCTGCATCTTCTTATGAAGTATCATCATGATCTTCTGAATTGCCATCTTCTTTTCATTGATCGGTATCTTCTTTTAAAGAATCATCTATTTTCTTTGAATTATCCTGTTTAGAAGATTCGTTTTTGATATCATGTTGAATTCTTCTTATTCCAGGCATTTTCTTGTGATTTTCGGTGTTGTTCTCGTAATTATCGCCAGCGATTTCAAATTCGAAGCCATGGCCGAGAAAAACTCGAGAGTAGTGACATACCAGGGTCTTCCAGTAGATAATACTACTACTACTAGTACTAGACGGATGACAAAATTTATCATCAAATCCGATCTAAAGGTAAAGACTTTATTTTCGTTGTTTAATGTTTTATGGAAGACTTATTATCAGACAATGGTTGTTATGGTACTTATTGATCTTATAAAAAGCGTGCATTTGTAGCACAAATATCTCTGCTAAGGTCCTCACTCAGTCTAGCTGCACTGATGAAACCGGTCTGTAGCTGACTATTTGAGGTGTCAGTGGTTTTCTTACACTTAACCTTGAACTACAACTGCACTGTGGGATGGCAACAGTCCCCCGAGGGCGTCTAATAGCACTTGCTTGGCGTTGCCGCTCTTTGATTGTTAATAGACTGTCGCGTCTCAAAGGCGCATGCGTTCTTCTTGATCTCTGTGAATACCAGTGGGTCTTAATTGCCCCTTTTTTGTTTACATTGACCATTTATTTTTTCTTCACTACAGGGTAGTGTCAAGTTCGTTGTCAATAAATGGCTGAATATTAATGAAATGAGAGTTAAAGTCAGATTAAATGGATGGACTGACACAAATCTTTCTGTATTTCACGTTAATTACACCAAAGGTGGCAGGAACAGAGAAACTGTATTACTTCATGTGGTAAGTCGTTGTTGCAACTGTATTTGATGACACAAAATGCATATATATCCCTAAATTCATTTTCCAGCCAAGTGCAACTTTCCATAATTTACGAACATTTCTTCTAACAAATCGACGTTGATCAACTTTGGCTTGAATTTGACTAGACCTTACATTTTGTGTTAGGACTTTTAATATTAACGATTTTTTTATAGCGATGAAAAATTTTGAAATTTTTAAGGAATTCTATCACAGTAATTGCTAGGCGTGAAATTTTGAACGCTCAATCATTTTTTATGGTCAAATACCTTATGTGTTTAAGCCTGAGAAGCCTAAAACGGATGGATCCGAGTTAAACTGGTTTAATCTAAGATTTAATCTTTATTCGCTTACCTAATCAATTCGATCCGTTTCTTTCAGTATGAGCCACTGGAGTTTGAATCCGCGGTGAAACTCAATAGGAACAGCCTCACTTTCATAATCGCTACTGGCTCAGTTTGCCTCGCTATCATATTGCTGTCGATTCTGGCGTCAGCCGGTGTCTATTTCTACAAGAAATACAAAAAAGAAAAACCCATTCGTCGTTATTATGAACTATCGGAAGAAGATAGTTTTCATGTTTATGACTCCATTCATAGTGTGACTGCAACAGACAATACTGGTTGCTCTTCCGATGCTACGAGTACTAGTGGTAGTAGCTTAACTAAGGGGAAGAGTAGCAGTTCTAAAGAAGATACTGCAACTGAGGAGCAGGAAAATGATGACGAAGATAATGGAGAAGATAATCGGAAAGAAGAGGATGATGATTCTAACGAAGATGATGCATCAAATGAAGATAGTACTTCAAAAGACGATGGTAGCCATTCAAAAGAAGATGATGATTCGGAAGATGATGATACTTCGAAAGAGAATTGTGATCCGGAAGATGATGAAACGGAACAACAGGAAGATTATGGAGAGGATAATTCGAAAGACGAAGATGATTATTCGAAAGAAGAAGATAATAATTCGAAAGACGAAGATGACAATTCGAAAGAAGAACATGGCAATTCGAAAGACGAAGATGATAATTCGAAAGAAGAAGATGATACTTCAAAACAAGAAGATTGCGATTCAAAAGAAGATGATACTTTAAAAGAAGTTGGGAATTCGAAAAAGGAAGATATTGATTCGAAAGAAGCAGTTGATGATTCGGAAGAAGATGATATTTCAAAAGAAGATGACAATTCGAGACAAGATGATACTTCAGAAGCAAAAGAAGGTGCTTTGAAAGAAGATGGTGATACTTCAAAAGAAGAGGATGACAATTTAAAAGAAAATGACACTTCACAAGGAAGTGCTACTTCAAGGGAAGAAGGTGGTACTTCACTAGAAGATGGTGGAAGTTGTGAAGGTGGCAATTTAAAGGAAGAAGAAGATACTTTGAAAGAGAAAGATGATTCTTCCTTAGAGCAACGTCATGATTCAAATAAAGATTTTTATGATTCGAAAAACCCTGATAATTTGAATGAAAAACAAAACAATTTGAAAGAAAAACGTCAGCTGATGGAAGATGATATTAATATGAAGGTTAATAATAATAATTCGATAAAACATTTAAGCAATTTGGAAAAAGAAGACGAAAATTCTAGGAAACTTTATGTTGACTATGGAAAAGTGCTTGATTCGGAGGAAGACATTTTCGGTAAGGAAGATAACCCAAAAGGCAAATGCAATGAAAATTATTATAATCGTGGAGAACATGAGACGGAAGAAGCTGGCTTCTCTGGTGATTGTAGTTATGATCATACAAGTGGTGGTATTGAAGATGACTCTGTAGCGGACAGTATCAGTGTGACGTCTCCTGATATACCCATGCATAATGGACTACATTTGCAAAGTATCCGGGTCCCAATAGAAACGGCGACCGGATCTGAAATCAAAGCAATGTGTTCCGGTGATCGGATGTTAAATAAAAAACAACCAGTTGTGAACCTGAGTTTATCAAATCTCAACCAAAGCGCAGCTAGAACTGTCAATGGCTCGAATATCTTCCTAGCCAGCGAAGACGTCCGAACAGCTGATATCGTATCCGGCGGCCATTCCAGTTCGTCTTTACGGAGTTCCGCTTCCAGTGACGTTGAAGAGTTGAGATCCGGAGAAAAGTGTCCAGTGAAGTCTGTTATTGATGAGTCAATCCGAATCCAAACTTGCACCACTAGACAGCGGAGTTCAATAAGCAATGCTGGCACCAAAACAGGTACCGAAAATGACAATCATACATTTTTTATTCTTTCTTTTTGAATTAAGATTTCGTGAAAGTTTTGCTAAAGTTTTACCAAGTTAACCAACGTTTTACGTTTTACCAATAGCATACTCCCGGGGGGGGGGGGTAACTCCCATATGTATGGGTACAGGATGTACCATTTTTTGAGGTACCTTTTTAGGGGTGGAAAATAAATTTTTGGGTATCATATTTGCTAAAATTACAAACTTGTGGTATCTTTTTTTGCTGAGATGATCAATTTTGATAAAGTCACAATAACTGCCAAATAAATTTCAGCTGTACACGCTTTTTTTTTATAAGGAACCACTATATAAGGAACCTACATGTAGAAGGCCCGAAAATTTAAAGAACTTATGCTACTAGAGAGAAAATAACTAAAGAACTTTTTATTGTTGAATAGTTTTATCACTGCAAATAATCAAGAATAAGAAGGCCGGTTCCATTCATTTGCAGTGGAAAACCACATAAATTGTACGTTAAGCATGTATCCAATGTTTCTTTGAGTACACGCTTTTTTTTTTATAAGGAACCTACCTCAAGGCCTAGTTCTTAAAGTTCCTTATTTTTGGACCTATTTTGAGGCAATTGTAGTTCCAAAAGTTCCTTAATAGTTCCTTAATTTTAACTGCACATACATTGGTCTTAACAAAAAAAGAGAGACATTTGCATGCCAGCAAAGCTCGAGACTACTCAAAGAAACATTGGATACATGCTTAACGTACAATTTATGTGATTTTCGATTGCAAATGAATGGAACCAGCTTTCTAATTCTTGATTATTTGCAGTGATAAAAGTATTCAACATTCAAAAGTTCCTTAATGATTTTCTCTTTAGTAGTATAAGTTCTTTAAATTTTCGGGCCTTCTACATGTAGGTTCCTTATAAAGTGGTTCCTTATAAAAAAAAAGCGTGTAGTCTCGAGCTTTGCTCACATGCAAGCGTCTCTCTTTTATTGTTGAGACCACTGTATGTGCAGTTAAAATTAAGGAACTATTAGGGAACTTTTGGAACTACAATTGCCTCAAAAGAGGTCCAAAAATAAGGAAATTTAAGAACTAGGCCTTGAGGTAGGTTCCTTATAAAAACATAGGGGCCCTATGGGCATGTTCGAAGAACGACTCTGGTTGAATATAGCTATTTCGGTCAAATGATGAAAGATGTTAATCGGTATGCACAACAATGACGATAATGATTATCATGATAATGGTGGTGGTTATGATGATGATGTTGATGACCACGATGATTATGATGCTTGTTGGTAGGGGTGATTGTGGTGGTAGGCTGGGTGTGGTGGTGGTGGTAGAGGTGGTTGTGGTGCTGAAGGTAGGGGTGCTTGTGATGGTTGTGATAGGGATGATCGTGGTGATGATTGTAGGGGGATTGTGGTGGTGGTGATAGGGGTGGTCGAGGTGATGGTTGTAGGGGTGGTTGTGGTGGTGGTGATAAGGGGCGTGGTGGTTGTGATAGAGGTGATCGTGGTGATGGTTGTAGGGGTGGCTGTGTTGGTGGTTTTAGGGGGCTGGTGGTGGTGATAAGGGTGGTGGAGGTGATGGTTTTAGGGGTGGTTGTGGTGGTGGTGATAGGGGTGATGGTGGTGATAGTTGTAGGGGTGATTGTGGTGGTGGTGAGTTCCTTTAGATCATGCCGCAGCCACACCATCAATGATAGTGATGGTAATCATGATGATGATGATGATAATGATGATGGTGATTATTATTATTATTATTATTATTATTATTATTATTATGACGATTTTTATGGTGAGGATGATAATAATGAAGATTTGTTTTGAAAACTGGTTTGAAATTGCCGCTCTTTGCCAAGACTCTTTGATTAATTTTGAGTATGCGTGAAATGTCATTTACCAATCCAAGGTGGCAATTTGCCAGTTCAAATGGTAAACAGCCATGAGTCAGATGCAATCAAGCTTGTGCGAAGAGAAAAATTGTCACATGACCTTAAATCGACAAAGGGGCTTGCTTGCCGTGATTGTGAAGAACTAACCGCAAATTGCGCATAAATGGCCGAGACAATGGCCCTAATGGCATTCTTGAGATGCTTATACTATTGTTACACGTTTTCCATTGTTCAAGCGTTGGTTAGTCAGTGAGTTAGTTAGTTAGTTAGTGACACGCCACCCCACACCAATGTGTTCGAAATTCTTCGAACACAAAAAGAGCGTGTATAACTCTAAAAACAGACTTTTGAGTTATATTCATATTTCTTTGTAAACTTTGGGGTGTACTTTTTAGAATTTTCATAAATTTTGGGGTCAACTTTTTATTACGAAAATGGCACACCCCCGTCATTGATCTATTGAAGTTACCCCCGGGAGCATACTAAGGTTTTACTCACATTTACATAAGGTCAAACTAAGTTAACCAAGGCTTTACCAGAGTTAACCTGTGAAGTTACTGGTGCATCGAAAAGGCTATCCTAAGGTTATATCAGCGTTTAGCAAGGTATACTTGAGTTTTACTATGCTTTTACCAAGAATCGCCTAAATATCTAAAAAGGTTTTAATAAGGTCTTCTAGGGTTTTACTAAGGGTTTCTGAGATTTAACAAAGCTCACTTTGTTTTTACCAAGGTTTGCAAACATTTTACTAAAGAATAACTTTGGTTTTCCTGAAGGTGTACCAATTGCTTTGCATAAGGTATTGCCTAGACTTAACAAGGTTTTGCTAATGTTTTACTACGGTTAACAGTGGTTTGTCTAAGGTTTTATTAGGGTTAACCTAAAGTTACCTGAGGTTACTCATCGTAATAGAAAATCTGCAGCCAATTGATCGTGAATTTGGCTCGAAAGCCATTTTGAAGATCGAAATTCCCCGAGTTATCAAACTTTCAAAGTCACATCAAATCACTGTTTCTGACATCGTACATTTTTTAAAGCCTGTATAGATTTGCGTTTGAATTGGCGAAAACAACGGGTCGTTAGAACTAATATCGTTGTAACTTTTTTTAACAGATAATCCTTCGACTGGAAACTCATTCCGAGGCCAGAAATCTTTTGTTCCTGCCAGTAAATTTCTGTTTCTCGTTTGCTTTGTGGCCTCGTTTTCAGCATCGTATTCGTCATCACCAAATGTGAACTTCCTGCACACTGCAACCGCTGACATAATAATTGAAATACCGGATTATTACTTTTCGGATGTTCACGTGTTTTTTAACCAACTTCATATGAACCCTGTGCTCTTGACTGGGGACCAGCCTGAGTTCAAAGTCCAAGTTTTCGGTAAGTTGTTCATTTTTACTAGACCTGCTTCCCAAGTCCCAAACTTTCGCTCACATTGAATTGAATTGATGTTGTTGTTGTTCGCTACAGTCAGGTTAGTTTGCTACAGTTACAGTTAGTTTGAGCATCCAGCAATGTAGAGTACTTCAACAGCGATAACTACGACTCATGTAGTAAGTCTACATTTGCACTTCGTCATCATAATTTCAAACACGTTTATCTCGAAACTGGTATGTCGTATTGTAACACAGTCAAAGACATTTTTACTCGGAATTTTGAGATCTACATGGTTGCAGTAATCAAATTTCAAACAATGCAACTTTTTATTGACATAATTTAAGCCAAATTAGGTATCAATTAAGGCTACTTTCCGTGAAAATTTTTGAAGGCCCTACTCGGATTCGCGCTCTCCGACCTCTTCTAAGGAGGGTTCACTTAAAAAGCCCAAGGTTAGTTGGTTAGTACCCTCTTTGCCAGATTGTTGCGAATAAGATCCTTCACGAGGTGTCCAAGTCAGATCCAAGACACTTTTTCAAGTTGGTTCTACCCGTTTTGGGTCTGACTTGGAAACCCCGTTCCCTTCTATATATTTACGGTGATGATATTCTTTTTTACTACAATGATATTCTTTGTTTTCCAAATAGACGTTGAGTCCCTGACAGCATCAGTTTCTGACAATTGCAAAGATAAAGGTCCTCGATCATGTGACACTGGCACTTGTGATCCGGTCAGCGGTGATTGCGTATGCTCAAGAGGGCAGATTTATGTCAAAGCATTTCAGAAGTGTATGCCAGGTACGTCTCCTGTTTGTCAAATTTCCTTTGTTGGTTTTAATGTGTTTTAAGGAAATTGGAAACATGATACGATGACATAATTCTTGAAGAAGCCTTTTCGGCTGATCTTCCTTGAAGTAAATCCTTGATCTTCCTTGATCAAACAGAGACCCAAACAATTGGGGGTACTGTCGTGGCCTTATCCAGCTGGCTTGTGGTGTCAGAGGCTCAGCGAGATCGGCGTGCTAGCCCCAGCTACGTTGGCGTCTCAACCAGGATCGAGGTCTCCATTAGTTAACCTGCTACTGAGATCCTAGCGACTCGCGCTAAATGCACCATTTCTCTAGACTGATTACCTGAGTCGTAGTTATCGCTATCGAAATGAATGCTAGGACGTTCAAACTACGACTAATAATCGAACGGTTATCTTTCTGGACTTACGTTTTCTGCCTCGCTCTCATATTACCATAGTTACAGTGATTTCAACAGTAAGTGGTCGCAATGGCCTAAATCTACCGGGTCTAAAACGCCGTGAAAAACAATGTTTCTGTGTCTTAAAACTTAACTTACTATTTGTTGTGCGGAAAGCTCTTACCAACCCAGCTTTTTCGATATTCGTTCAAAATTTTTGCGTTATTTAGTACTAAAACGGCCGCCGACCAGCCTCGTTTCAATGCGCGCCAACTTTTTGGCGCGGGCCAGTCCAGAAAAAATGCCGTAATGTTATGAGTCTCAGTTTGAGTGACCTCGGTTTGGTACTTGTCTCGGTCTCATGAGCGATAACTGGGACTCAAGTAATAAGTCTACCATTTCTCCTTC
>JACTAT010000052.1:5590658-5606091 GCA_014526335.1 Chrysaora quinquecirrha | reverse complement strand
ACTGAACATGCCACTGAACATTTTACGCTATGTTCATTGCCGAGTAGCCAATGACCTGAACATTTCACTAAACGTTTGCTGAACATTTTCAGCCTCATTTTCATGCAGTTATTTGGACGCTGAATTCGAGATTTTTAATTGAAAAAATTTGTTGCTGCCAAGCACATGCGTATACCAGATAAATGTTCAGTATTTGTTCAGTTGACTTGAGCTGAACATACCACTGAACAAATTTTTTTCACCAAACATTTTTGACTTCGATCAAACATTCACTGAAAAATGTTCAGCGAACTGGATTTTCTCACTGAACTTCAATTTTTGACGATGTTCAATGAAAATGTTCAGTTCATTTGTCCAGGGCCTAAATCATATCGAGGTTGTATAGGTTCTACAACTTTTTCTTTTAGATAATGACTGCGTTATCAACAATGATAGAATGCTGTCAGCTGACCAATCGAATCAAACTGGGAAATGAATATGAAGCAATTGCTCTTGCAAAGTATGTTGTATATTGTAGCTATTGCCCTGGTCAGACGATTCAACATGTTAGTCAAACTTGGGAAATTCTCTTGTCCGTCATAATGTTTTACCTTCTGGCCGCGTCGCAAAACAATATCGTAAAACCTGTTTTGCTTTCGGCGAGCAAAAGTGCGACAATTTTGCTTATTTGTACTCGTCAAGCATTGTTTTGTGAGCTGACAAAACAACCAGACACTGCTTGGTAAGTAAATTCAAAAGTTCGATAAAACAACTATGATTTTTGGGCCAGGGCCTTCGCATGCAATTTCTACCCAGCAACAAACTCTACTAGCTACCCAAGATATATTTCCATAACAGAACTCTTTTTTCGTTGCTTATGTTTATTGAAGGCTCCGTTTAAACTTCATATATGGAGACGTTTGCTGTTAAATATGAGGTTTTAGCTTATATGAATTATCTGAACTTTTTCTCTTTTCCAGGGTAAAACCAGAATTCTCGACCGTTGAAGAACTGCTTGCTGCAGTGCAACTTCATTCAGTTCTCCTCGCGTTCAGATTCTACAAAGGAAATATTACATCGGCCATAAATGCAGGTTAGAATTCGTCTGCATTTCTTCTTGTTCTTAGCTCTATGTCTACCATCTACGTTAGAAGAGCTTTGAGCTGTATGACTTATTAGAGAGTTCCTCGAAAATCACAATGATCTTGACATGGAGATATCGTCAGCTCTTCAATCGTGCAGTTCAGGGCTCGAGTTAGTTCAGGGTTCGAGTCTAATTAATCATGGTACACTCATTTTTATATAAGAAACCGACTATAAGAAACCATCTGCCTTTTTCTAAGAACCAAGAAGCTCTTCTATATGGACTAAGAAGTAAAACAAAAACAAAGAAACTATTTCTGCTTCTACAGTAAATTCAGCATTCTATTTCACTGGTATGCTTTGTGTGATGTTTTTAGGCAAAAATATTCCCAAAAGCAATCATACTTAGGGTCAATTCCGAAAATGTCCATTTTTTGTACTGCTAAGATCATGATACTTCAAATTAAACCCTTATTTCACGAAATTTTCAAAATTTCAATTTTAAAGTCCAGAAGCTTTGCAAGAAACTTTTACTATACTAATTGTCCTCAAAGTTAAGAAACCCTACTATATGGCTCAGAGCATGGTTTCCTATAAAAAATGAGAGTATTCCAGTTGTGTAAAAATATAGCGTAGTGTTTGCCATTCAAAAATTACACGTAAATGGTTTAATATGTATGGCACTGAAGAGGGCATAATACACGTATTTTTTATAAGAAACTAAAAATTGATCAAGTACTGAAAGTTTCTTAACATTTTCAGATTTTGAGTACTGAAAGTTTCTTGATTATCCCTATCGGCAACATAGTGGTCTTAAAATAAAGAGAGACATTTGCATGTCAAAGAAACATTCTTTACATGCTTAATGTACAATTTATGTATAATTTCACCAGCCGCCCCATTCTCAAATGCCAGACGCGTTTCGCTCTTATTGTGCTCATGCGATATGAGCCTAACTGCATGCGTTTCGGTACCTTAGGCCAGGTACCAACCTTACAATTTATGTGATTTTCGACTGCAAGTGAATGGAACCGGCTTTCTAATTCTTGGTTATTTGCAGTGATAAAAGTATTCAACATTCAAAAGTTCCTTAATGATTTTCTCTTTAGTAGTATAAGTTCTTTAAATTTTCGGGCCTTCTACATGTAGGTTCCTTATAAAGTGGTTCTTTATAAAAGCGTGTATAGCTGAAATGCGAATCTACATGAGAGATGAAAAGATATTATGTGATGATTTTTATCATCTTGCTTTGTAGGATACGAAGCTTTGCATCTTGCAAACAGTGTGGGTGATTTAAAAGTTAAAATCACAGTTATTCCACTTTTATCTCAAGCATTGCTACTTCTCTCAAGGTAGGCTGTAGTTTTGTATTCGATTCGTTTATTTTGTCATTGTATGGCGCGCGTCTAGCGAAATTAAGTCCTACTTGACTGTACAGGACTGAATCATCTTAGTAAATCCTCGAATAAGCCCCCCGTATTTATTTACAAAATAATTTCACTTTGGGGCTTCTTCGAGGGAGGCTTATTAAAAGTTCAATAGTTCCAATGTGTTTTCGACAGAATAACAGAGAAAAAGTTACTTATCTGTATTATACTATCAAAATCAACTGTTTGCAAACAGCAATGGCTGATTATTGGTTGAATTTATAGTAAAACCTGCAGCACAATCTTTTCAGTGTTATTATTAGTTGAAGATTGCATTATAGACAAAAAAATTCATAAGGCTTTTGAATTATTCCTATTGAGGCTTACACGCTTTTTTATAAAGAACCTAGCTCAAGGCCTACTTCTTAAAGTTCCTTATTTTTTTTTTTACCTCTTTTGAGACGATTGTAGTTCCAAAAGTTCCTTAATAGTTCCTTAATTTTAACTGCACATACAGTTTTATGACTACTGTACAGAGACATTTGGCATGTAAGAAAAGCTGGAAACTACTCAAGGGAACATTTGATACATGCGTAAAGTACAATTTATGTGATTTTCGACTGCAAATGAATGGAACGGGCTTTCTAATTCTTGATTGTTTGCAGTGATAAAAATATTCAACAATGAAAAGTTCCTTAGTGATTTTCTCTTTAGTAGTATAAGTTCTTTAAATTTTCGGGCCTTCTACGTGTAGGTTCCTTATAAAGTGGTTCCTTATAAAAAAGCGTGTGCAGCGGACATTAACAATGCTCCTACAGGTGACGTGTCTGAGGTTCCATTTTATCAAGAGAGACTTGCCGTCTTCGCTTCAAGTTGAGCAAAGTTGATTAGATAATAACGGCGGGAAGCAGGGCCGGTACCAGGGGGGACTGGGGGGCATGCCCACTTTTCTCAAGGTTCAGTTTTCTAGTTCTTCAACGAGAAAATGATTAGGGAGTACCGAAAAATTAGGAACAAAGATTAAGAGAAGGCAAATCGAAATTCTAGCAAAAATGACGTTTTCCGACACTGAGGAGGGCATGCTCCTAAAAATTTTCCTGCGGGGGCAAGCCCGAAGACCCCAATTGTTTGCTCGCTTCCCTCGCATATCCGTCCCACTATCTGCCAGCTGGACGCCCCTGGCGGAAAGCAAAGTTGAACCTACAGTGCATAAGGGTCAAATAGCTCGCGAGAATCCTCATGACCCATGGCGTAGGCCAAAGGTTAACCCTTCTAAATGTAATTTTGGAAGATTGTAAGGTCCGCGACTACTTTCTGAGGGGCTGGTTATACGGAAGATTACGGGGGTATAATGCTGAAATGTCAATAACTTTTCTAGTAATACTTTTGCAAAATAATCTAAGCATGGCTCTAATTGACACGACCTGAGATTTTGGAACGACATTACGAAAAACAAAAGGATTAGAAGTTCTATCTACTTGCTGTAGTCATTCAAAATACTAACAGCTATTCAACCTGTTCTTCGAATTTTCATTTCAGAGAATTTAATTGAGCCAAATTTCCTCTTCCAGGAAAACCACGTCATACCCGTTTTTTGAGTCAGAATCGCCATTTGAAGGATGAAGTCCATTTAGATTTGAGCTGTGCCAAAAACATTCGTCATACCACCACGCCCCTTTATGGATTACAGCACAACCGCTCCCCCAGTTTTCATTAAATCTATCTTTTGTCGAGAACCACATATTGTTGTGACCAACAATGAGAGAATCATTCACATTACCAGAATATCCAGCCACTTTTAATCTGTATTTATCATGCTCTGGTCCAACTTTAAATCTGTCATATTTAGCAAATCCAATTGATCCTTCTGTATCCTTCAAATCAACCCTCAGTGATGTCTCTGAGGTAGTTAATCGATGTATATTGTCCAAACCAAGCCAGAAGTTGCCTTTTAAATCACCGAATCCACGTTTAAATTCTTCCCAGCCACGATAGAAATCAACTGATGCATCAATTCGTCTTTGAAACACTGTCCATCCACCACCATCTGTTTTCATATCACAGTATACTTTCAGTGATGCACCATTCATCCAGACAGTGTATATCCCACTTTCTCCTTTGCCAGCTGATAGCAAATCCTTACAGTCTTCTGGTTTATCTAAAATTTGGGAAAAATTTCGATACGAACCTGGAGAAAGTATTGCAGTGTCGGATAATGTTACCTAAAATTAGGGGGGCATTAAGGCTAGGCATACGAAGAAACGTTTCATAAACGGGACACCGATTAAACATTTTTTGAGGTTAAATAGGAAAATTGCATGCCGAAGACATTTTCTTGGTTTCACCATAAACGACGTTTGACAATCATTTCTGCTTATAATCAAAGGGACGTATGCCCCGGATTATAGATATCAATGGGTTCTTGTGACACTTGCTAAATTTGATTGGTTGATCTAATCCTCCTACTTTTCCCTCTTGAGATTTTGCCACAGAACTTTGCTTCACGTTCACACGCTGGTCTCATTGGGAATGGGAGTACAGTGCCATTCCTATAGCGCTTAAGTGTTCAAAAGAGGCTGAATGAGAATTAGTTGATTTGAAAACACCGCTAGTAGGGTTAGGGTTAATACAAACCTTGAACAATGATTGTTACTGTTGCTTCATTACTACCAACAGAATTTGTTGCAGTACAGCTGTATGCCCCACTATCTTTCATCTTTATCTCACCAAACACAAGTTTCCCATTTGCTTCTTCCCACGCATTTTGTGGAATTTTTCCACCGAGTTTTTTCCAGGAGATAACAGGCACAGGGGACCCAGTTGCTGTACATTTAATCTCATATTTGCGATTAACTATAGCTACTAAACTAGTCGGGTTGGCCCTGACAATCGGCTTCGCTAAAAAAGAAAGGAAATGTCGATGTTTTTGAGAAAAATCTTTGTCGTTCACACGCTCTTTTTAATAGAATGAGAGCTTCAGTGGCTATTGTTCTTTGGGGACTGTAGCCCCCAAATTTCATGTTATTTTTATTCTTTGAATAGTCACCAATTGTTCCTCAGTTACCGTGCGCTCATCGAATCCAGACCAACAACGGCAACAGTTCGCACAACTGAGCTCCAACTTCAGGTGATGGTGACGATAGCTTGCATGCAATAAGTCTAAGCCTACGTTTTTGATATTTTTGCCTTTGATTTGCAAATATCCTTGTCCTTCATTCTCTACGAAGTCTACAGTCGATTTCATTTCAAGATTCTTTAGCTATGGCTAAACTAGTGGACTTGTCCCGCGTGACACTGTATTCCGCGTGTCTCCCAAGGTGGCTAAAAGCGCCAGTGACAAGCTAGCAACATATCCCTCGAGTCATTTTCATGTTGCGAAGACAAGAAATGTTTCTGTTGTCTCCCACAAACATTTGCGTGTCTCTCGCTACAAGTTTTGTCGCGCGCTATTCCGAGGCGGCTAAACTGGGAGACACCGAGGGGACATCAATGTCACGCGCGACATGTCTCCTAGTTTAGCCAGGGGTTTACAGATTAATTCCCAATGAAGCACACCCTTCCTAACTCTAGTCAAAATATCAGGATAAATTGTCAAACTTACTGTGGACAACTAATTTTGCTGACGCTTCGTCTTTTCCCAGTATATTATCAGCAATACATGTAACTGTACCGCGGTCACGTTTTGAAACATTCTGAACTTCTATACCAATATCGTCAATAACCTTTATCTTTGCATTGCTACCTGTGATCTTTTTGTTATTATGCAACCATGTTATATCAGGCTTTGGATACCCTGTAGCCTCACACGTAAACGTGGCTATTGATCCTTCATTGACTGTAACATTCGACGGTTTTGATGTTATCCTTGCTTTTTCAACTGATATACCAGGAGGACCTCTTTGTCCTGCTTCTCCTTTTCACCCTTCAGACCAACAGGGCCTTTTGGACCAGGTAGACCTATTTCTCCTCGATCTACACACTTTTTTTATAAGAATATCCTAATTTTGCCGAGGCTCGAACTTTTCCATTGTTATTCTTAAATTTCCATTGTTCTTTGGCAATTTTGAGCCTGAATATTCTTATAGACTGTATTCTTATAAAAAAAGTGTGTAATTTTTTATAAGGAACCTACCTCAAGGCTTAGTTCTTAAAGTTCCTTATTTTTGGACCTCTTTTGAGGCAATTGCAGTTCCAAAAGTTCCTTAATAGTTCCTTAATTTTAACTGCACATACAGTGGTCTTAACAATAAAAGAGAGGCATTTGCATGTGAGCAAAGCTCGAGACAACTCAAAGAAACATTGGATACATGCTTAACGTACAAATTATGTGATTTTCGACGGCAAATGAATGGAACCGGCTTTCTAATTCTTGATTATTTGCGGTGATAAATGTATTCAACATTCAAAAGCTCCTTAATGATTTTCTCTTTAGTAGTATAAGTTCTTTAAATATTCGGGCCTTCTACATGTAGGTTCCTTATAAAGTGGTTCCTTATAACAAAAGCATGTATATTAACCCTTTCATGCATGGTGTGGTCCCACAACAACAAATTCATGTCCGCTGCGCAGCCTCTGCGCAGGAGCAGATATTTTCCTTTTGTGTCCTTAAGTTTGTTAAACATACGTCACCAATGCTATTCTGTTGCTTGGTTACATCTTATGTATGATACATAAAGTATTACAGTGGATCAATGTTGGGCCTAAGTGGTCGACGCCATTTTTTTTGCTGTGGGCAACTTCCGTATTCCGCCACAATTCAACAGGTACGTATTTCATTCAAATTAAAACTTTATCATAACCTACTAATGTTGTTTAATCAATACATAACATTATTTCTTACTTGCAGCAACGGCTGCTACTTCAGGGACGAGTTGCTAATTTGTTGTTGTACAACAACAACATGCATGAATGGAAACTTAGGCCGTGCCTAGGCCATACAAGTTTCCCTTAGTATTTTGCAAAATATGCATCAATAAAGTGTTATTTGGCCCCTAAAAGCAACAAATGGCAATAGTAAACCAGTTATTAGCTTTAATTGTGACTTTCACCATTTTTATTTTTTTTTAATTTTTAAATTTTTTCTAGGTCAATGAAGAATTGACACTTGATGGGGCAGGAACATTACCAGCATCCTAGTGGAGATTAATGAATAACTTTCCTTGCATGGATACATAATTTTGTATCTGAGTTTAATTTTATATGATATTTTGGCAGATATGTATCAAAAAAGTGGGCGTCGGCCATGTGTTATGCCCCCTTGAGTTGACTCTTTGTAAATTTTTTTTCTTAGTCAGGTTGCAATCAACTTACTTTTGTCTGATATGAGATTTTTGAGCATTAAAAGTATGCAAAGTCTAACTTTTGGTTTATCACTATCTTTCCTGTCGCGCGCAGTGTTGTTGTACAACAACAAATTCAAAATGTGTCAAAATGTAAAATTTTTTCAAATTTTTTTGTTTGATAGATGAATTAGTCTTAAACTGAATATAAATCAAGCCAAAAATATTTTTTCCCTCCAGTAATAAAAATTCATGCATGAAAGGGTTAAGACACACCTTAGAATGTCCTGTCATGAAATATCCTGAGGTGGCTACACACTGCGACAACAATGCTGGAAGAATGGGTACTAGAAAGTTTTGCGTCGCCAGTTCAAAAAACCGGCAACACGCTGCAACATTACTAGCGACATACAAAAATATGTCGCGAAAAGTTCAACCAAATCAATGGTCTGCGACCATATTTCCTTAGGTCGCAGAATATTTTGTTCGAAAATCTATCATTTGCTACACGTGCGACTCATATTTTTTCCGATCGCGGCGACAATATTTGAGGGAACTCTGTTTACTCTCAGTTCCAATAGTTATTAGCAATGTACCTATCCATTCTGTTACACTCATAATAATCTATCTTTTGAATAGGTCGCCCTATTGAATCGTTAAAAGATGTGGAGTTCACGACAAAATCACCGATGATCCAACGCTGTCTTCTGACGTCGTACCAAGGTTTTCGTTGAATGCATCCGTTGCTCTCATGTAAGTTTCATCTATTTAAAGTATAGGTAATTTTCATATTCCGTTTAAAGAATGCTTTCATTTTCCTCTCTGAACAGCGAACCAATAAACGTGATAAAATATCTCTAAACGAGATAAAAATGTCGCTTGATTTGCAGATATCAAACATGCAATAATGATAATAATCAATCTGATAAAGGGCTTGAGAGGCGAGGCCGTAGTGGCCTGAAAAACCCTGTCTAAAATATAGTTCACTTTTGCGAGCAATAGCGGAAACACCGTTGGACATACTTAAAAGTGTTTTCGTCCGACACTTTTTAGAGTATTAACATCAGAAACAGACCGAAAAAATCTGTTAAGGCGGAATTTATATCCAGACGCGAATCGAAATGAACGAATCTGAAAGTTTGCTGTTTTCTGTGCAGAAAATTACAGCGAGGATTGTTTGCAAATCATTGGTAAAGCAAGTTCTTTGTTCCAATTAGGAGTTTTGGAATCTATCAACATCATAGTTAAAAGGCCCTTTCTGTATAGACAGAAAGAGTTCATTTTCTTACTTGTAGCTACTTTTCAGTTGAATCTGTTGCTCTTCTCGCTTTACCCCGTAATCTGATTGATGTTTAAAACAAAATGCCAATTCGGCTTCACTTTCTAAATCCTGCATTTTGGTCATCATCTGGGTATAAATTCTGTCTTTGTCAATCGTTTTTCAGACGACAAAAGCTTTTAAAGTATGTCCAGAGATGATTCCGCTATTTCTAGCAATGAAGCTTTGTACAACTCAAAGACTATATATCTTGTATTTCTTACTCCACAGGTTTGAAGCCGAGGCTACACATGCGATTTTTCACCTTTCTGGCAACGGGACACACCTGAAAATGTCCTTTTCTGCGAAATCCTGAGGTGGATACACGCTACAACCAAACTCTGCGACAATCAACTTGCGTCATACACGAGTCCTAGAAAATTTCCATGAAAAGGGTCGAAAACAATGCAATGTGTTGCGTCGCCAATGCAAAGAAACCTGCTACACACTGCGACATTACTGGAAACAAGCAAAAGTCCTGGTACCCGTATATATCCAGGTAAATGTAAAATTGTATCTACTCTATTGAATGGCAAGAAGTCCTAACAAATAAACCATTTCCCTTTCAACCTGTCTGCAAGCCTCGGCATCAAGAACTCTCTTTGGTAGCTATATAAGCGACTAATGAATGAATGGATGAATTCGGTATGGTTAATGATGGGTAAACCTCTCATTTAAACCAACGTGTCAGAGCATTCAACTCAATAAATGCTTGCCAAACAGACTCAGTGCATCCTCTAAATCTCGTAACCTATTTTCCCAAACGGCAGCGAAAATGACTGCAAGTGGTAAAAGAAAAGGCTGAAGTGACTTTTGATTGAAGTGACAGAAGGATAATTGGTAATAAATTTCTATGCTGGAAATCTTGCTATTAATTCAACATCCTGGTAAATTAGCTAATCAATGACCAACCAACGTGTCAATGCGTCAAACACAAATACTGCTTTTGTTTACTTTTGCAAGTAGCTGTACATTAAATTCTAATTCTACTTGAGAACCCTTCTTCGGAAATCTAGCTATAAATATTCCGAAGGGATTTGTTTAACTTTTCTGTCCCGAAAATTTAAGTATCAACCAGGAAAAAAATTAAGACAGAAATTTATAAATCATTTTAATATATAAACTCAATAAATAAGTAATAAGAAAAGCTAACTTACACTTTTAATCTTTTAGTCGATATTTAATATATCACAAGTCATCTTTAACTTCAATATTTTTCTGACGCTGTGATAAAAAATTTGCAACGCAAAACTGTTATGGGACTCAGTAAACGAAATGAAACCCGTAAACCATACTAAACCCAGATGATACAGTCAGTAATGCAACGGTGTAGTTAAAAACCACACAACAAAGTTTGCCTTTTCCCCATACGTTTAACAATTTGAACAAGACAAACATTTAATTGGCACTTTGATCACTGCATTTTCATATAGGTGACCCATTGGAAGGACTTGTTCCTAATGAGCAAGCAAATCAAGAACGTTTATTATACTACGTTTTCTTGAATCCTTTCAGTAATGGATAAATGTTCTCGAATGCTTCGTAAATCTCTGAACGCACTTTAGCACCTGAAATTAAGACGTTTATTGAATCAAAAGTTACACTGGAATTGAAAGACAGTCTGTACAACTCGCAGAGTACAGAGTACAAGTACAAGTGACTGTACTTGTAAACAGAAGGTTAAGGTAAAGATCAAGGTTAAGTTAATGTTCGGAAGGTCTACGTTACAGGTGAAAAGACATGATTTTACAACACAGAGTCATTCAAACAGTTTTACGGCGTATTCTTTCGGGCTTCTGGAAACGGTAGAGTTGGTAGGAGCTAAAATCGTTTTGTACCATTCTACCAAAGATGGTAGACTTCACAGACTTCGAAGCCCAGTTTTTGCAAAACTAATTGTTTTGGATTCTGTTCAGGGAAACTTACGGAGAGATTTTTGACGTATTCTTGTGGGCAGTCCTGAAAATGGTAGGGCTCCGAGGAGATTGAAACCTTCAATTCTTGGAGCTGATAGATTTCACAAGTATTAAAGTTTTCCACTTATGCTTTTATAGATTTGTTATGATTTCAAAGTAATCAATTCCTAAAATTCTTTCTTCTGGAATTTGTCTCTGCCAACTCTATCAGAATTTTCATCCTTGGTATTTTCTATGTGAACTTTAAAGTTTTCAAAATGCACAATTGTTCGGTAACAGAAACTTTCTCCATTTGAGTATCTAATCGAAGTCTACTATTTTCAGAAGATTTTCAAGATTTCATACGCCCAAAACAATATGCTCCTACGTTAATAAAAACAGCATAGAAGTTACGGGCCGTGTTTTCAAAAACATTGACTTTTAAAAATCCACCTGAAAATTAGGAACATCAGACTTGGAAAAAAGTGAAGTAATCTTATAAAAAAGCGTGCACATCCTCTGAAAATGGAAAATCTCTGGAGAACGGTTGATTAAGTACAAGAAAGCTAGCCATGGGGCAGAACCGTGAAATCATTTTTTCTGTGTTCTTTGTTTGGATAGGATCTTGGACCTGAAAAAATGTAGCCATTTGATACCACTTGTTCCACATTTTTGCTTTACTCGTTCAGCATTATTAGAAATGAAGATCTAATTCAAAATACTTTTTACTAACCTGTCAAAACGACTTTTCCTGAGACAAAAATAAGAAGGACAATGCGTGGCTTTACCATTCGAAATATCAAACCAGGAAACAGTTCAGGTTCGTAACTAAAAGAGAAAATATAAAATGGAAAGAGTGCATTGGACATTTTTTAGTATTCAAATGTTAATTAAGAGCATTATAATTAACAGGGCTACCTCAATTAGATTTGGGGATGGAAAGTCAAATAAACCAGGTTTGCGTTTGCTGATTTGCATTTTCTGCAGTTAATATCAAAGTATCTTTGTAGATGTTGTTAGTCATTACCAGATAATCTATGGCTGATTAAATGATGTACAGATAAGCAAGGGAATACTGTTGCTTATTTCTGCAATCATCACCTGTAATGTCTTTCAAAACTACACAAGAAAATATTAGTTCATCTCAAATGGTAGGTCTGTTTGAAAGTGCTGAGATTTGAGCATTAGAGGCAAAAAATTAAGTTGGTTTGTTATGCAAATTTTAAAAAACCTCGGAAGAATCATCTACAAGAGTTGTTACAAAACCAAACATATCATCTTAAGATTGAAACTGACCTGCAGAATTGTGCATGAGCAAGAACCAGTCCTTCAAGTCGAATTGGAAATTTAACATCACAACTTCCAACAATATTCTGAATTTTGAAATCCACAAATTTAGCCTGCAGAGAAGAAAAATATTTAATTCATAAGTGCATTGAATTTATATTTACTTCCAATTGAACTGCAGCATGCAACAGTAATAAAACAAAATTTGAAAATATAGTTTTACATATATAATGTGTGGCATATTAGGAGAGTAAGGTCAATTTTGAGATGAATTTTGGTGAAATGGCTTTCCTAGAGTTTTGAAAAAGTTAATAACTCACAGGAAATCCGAGCTTTTGAATAACTCTTGCATACTTTCTGGCTGCCAGTCTTGATTGTTCCTCACTAAAAAAGTTAAAGATAATAATGTATTTGAACAATGTGTGCCATGGAAATCCACTAGTCAGAAGCAGCTTAAAGTTTGGGTCCAACTTGTTATCCAACATTCCCATATTCTGACATCTTGGAATTTAAACATTACTATTTGGTCCAAAATTTGCTTCTTGTTAGATCTTATTTATTGGTCACAAAAGCACAAAAGTGGCATTATGCAAAAAATAACACCACAGTACGTAAAAAATATCATAACTTCAAGCATTATCGTCTACCACAAAAAGCGTTATAGCCTATCGCAGTAGTGCTTATCCATCAAAGTATGCAAAAGATACTACCACATCAAGCATAATAACCCACCACATCAAGAATAACCCACCAAAGTAGTGTGTATCCACAACAGTATGCAAAAATACCACCACATTAGTGCATATAGATTGGCTATCATCTGCTTTGAAAATCTAAAAAAGGCTACTACAATAGTAAATCAAAAGCTATACCTTTTAGCTCCAGTGCAAACCATTTTTCCAGAACTGAAGATTAGTGCTGTTGTCCTTGGGTCTCTGATTCTCATTATAACTGCAGCAAATCTCTAAAAAACATAAATTAAACATATTTTTACGTTGAAGGCAGAAAACATAATACAACTGAACATAACAGAACCATAAGTAAGTAACCTACAAATAACTGCAAACAACAACAACACAAAAATACCTTAGGGTTATATTCTGCATTTCTTGCATGAAGTGCAATCTTCTTCAAATCCAATTTGCAGCCCAAATTTACAGTTGATACAATGTTTCTACAAATAAATTTGCTTACTTCAGTCATTGTGTTAATTGGGATTTACTTGCATTTAAGGTGCAGGTTTTCTTTCAAATATTTTTCCTCCTAAATATATTACATTATCTGCAATTTCAACACAGTGGAAGTTTCAAGAGGTATCCCTGAAACATCATTATAATAAAAGCAAGTTTTTCCAAAAGTTGCATATCATCATTGATGGGATTCAAACTGGATCGATCAGAGAGTGTACAGCCATTCTATGAGCTAAAGAGCACAATGAAATCACTGAAATACTCTCTGAAGCATGCATCCTAAGGCTCTCTACCAGTTTGGCTTTGTGTTTTGGCCATGTTGAGCCTTCTTCAGTGCCATACAAATGTATATATATTTTTCATGAATGGCAAACATTAGGATGATTTTTCAATGAGTGGCATACAGCAGGGGTTTAAACCATGACAACAAGTTCAGAGAGCATATGGTAACTTAGGGCAACTTTCACAACAGCACATCTAATCTTGCAAAGCAAGATCTTGTTTATCCATGGGGAATTGCCCAGGTGAGACAACAAAAGTATAAGCTTTGTTGATAAACAAAAGTTGGGTGGCTGTATGGTTTTTGGATTTTCCAGTCTGGATTTTGTGGCAGGTTTTGACAAGATCTCCAGTGCACTACAATCTTTGAAGACCGAGATAAAAAACAAGACTGGTTCCAGTTTGCAGCAAAGTAGCCCAGTCTGCAGAGCAAGCCAACTGCAGGCATGGGGAAATTTGCAAAAGGCAGAAAGTGCATCCCAAAATTTGGGCCTTGCAAGCCTATATCAATGTAAATATCCATGTAAATCATGTATTCTTGTATTGGGGTCAAGCGCAAGCTGCACCTCAGAAAATCAGGCATGCAAGACATAAATTTGTCTGTGCATGCGGGAAAGACTTTTTACGCTTACTGTAGTTGTGGGATAATCCCAGATGCTTCAGCAGTCATTGGTGTCATGGGTGTCATTGGTGCCAAAGGAGTAACAGGTTGTAGAGATGGATTTGGGTAATATATTCCTGTTGTTGTTCCAGGCATTGGGCTTTGGGCTGCTACAAGCTGACTGGAATATGACTGAGACATCTGAAACAATAAAAAAGCAAAAATTAAGATATTCATTCATGTTTAGACGAAAAGGAAGGACCCAATATTTGATCATATTTTTCTTCTGGTGGCTTTGTTTGGTGAGTTTACTAGAACACGGTCCTGTTGGCAGAGTATGGCTTTTTTCAACGAAATCTCGGATGTGCAAGAGCCCTTTTGTTGTCCTATCCCATGATTGTTGGCCTTATATTGAAAAACTCGTAAGTGCTTGCTTGTGCCTAACTCTGCAGTGTGTTACACAGTGCCGACTTGATCTGAATTGTGTGGCCACTTGGTCATGTAGCAAGTTGGTAGTGGGACGAGTTGACCAGAGAAACCGACTCTTTCATGATCCTGTCTGAAAAACCTGCATTTAATGGGTTAACCCTCTGGGTTCTCAGTGTTTTTACTTTGGGCCTTGAAAACTTGCCTCACAAAATTTCTACCTGGCCTGGTAGTACGTAGCAAAGCAAATATTATATCAACGCCACATTAATATAAAAGATGCTTTACGTTTTTCCTGAACTCCTCTTCAGATGCATCGATGCTTGTCATAGATCATTTCGATATGACGTCAGACAGCATTAAAGTTTTTTGAAATAACATGATATCGAGTTTTTGATATAAAAATCTTATAAAGCAGACAAAACTTAGTCTAGGTACAAAGTTTCACTGTCCTAGCGCTTATGTTCTTAATTTTATGAGCATTCAAAGTTCCCGATTTCATAAAGGCTTTGACCACAAAAAATTAGCTTTGTGAAACTTTTTACCCCACACGGTCAAGGCCCTAATAAAATCCGTAAACTTGTGATGCTCTTAGAATCGATAATACACACGCTGGGATAGTAAAACTTGACATCTAGACTAATTTTTGGGTGCTTTATACGATTTTGCATCGAAAGATTGATATCTTGTGATTTCGAAAAATTCAAATTCTACCGAAATGATCTCTAT
>JACTAT010000052.1:5540505-5590158 GCA_014526335.1 Chrysaora quinquecirrha | reverse complement strand
TCCAGTGAGTCTGAGCCAAATTCGATGCTGCCTTCGCTTATATAACCCTGAAGGGCGTTAACTTGCATTGTGCTCCAACGAACCAATCAGATACGAGATACATTTGACCCAAGTTTGATCAAAGGCTGGAAAATGTCAAATTTGCATTCAGATATTCGATTACAGTGACCGCTTCTTCTCCTTTTTTGGTGAAAACTTCACAACGAAGAACTGGAAAGTAAATTTGTAAACAACAGATGAATGGACTGAAATATGAATCTCAGCGCCAAACAACAAGAAAGAGTGAATTAATTCCATGTATAAATTCTTACAAAAAAGGTTAGACCTTTATAGCCTCTGTAAACTGTGACACTTAAGAGATGACGTAGTTTGAAAGAATGAATTTCAAGTGTCCCTTGTTCTGCCGATGTCTAATTCGAAGCAAGGAAGCCGAAATGGGAACTAGGGAATAGAAAATAGGGACCATTTATCATCTGTCAGATTCCATTCTATCACGTTTCTTATCAAATAGAAAGAGTGTACAACTAACATTGGGGTCATTGTAAAAGATACAACTATTCGAGGGGCTTTTGTTTAGTCAGTCAAAAAAATTATGACTTTTGAGAAGAGTTTCAGCCTGAAATTGGTTGAAAATAAAATAACCCTGAACAATTTCTGCTTATAAAAAAGAGTGTATAAAAATTGTCAACCTAACATCTTAGCTCCCGAAATAGCTACTTACTCGTTATGTTACACTTTTTTTAATAAGCAACCGCTCAATAAGCAACTAGGGCTGAACTGACCTTAACATTAAGCAACTTGAGGGCTCAATTGAATTACTGTAAGCAACTAAGAAGTCAAACAACCAAGCTTATTCTCTTTCTTGTGTTAGGAAATTGTTCCTCGTTCTTATGTTTTGCATGTTGATGTTCGTTAGCTAACGTTTTTCTACTTACTGTCTCCCAAAAGTCATGTTGTAGGCCTAACAGATGACGATTTCACGCTAGCGAATCTATAATCACTACTGTGGTGGATAATCACTACTGTGATGGTACTATTTGCGTACTGTGGTGGTAGTTTCTGCGTACTGTGGTGGATAATCACTACTTGTGGTGGGTTACTATGCTTGCGGTGGTGGCAGTTTTGGCGTACTGTGGTGGAGTTTGTGGTTTTTTCTTGCTTGATCTATAGAGTTTTGCTATGATTTCGTATTCACCACATAAAGCATTATAACCCACCACAAGTAGTGATTATCCACCACAGTACGCAAAAACTACCACCACAACAAGCATAATAACCCACCACAAGTAGTGATTATCCACCACAGTACGCTAAAACTGCCACCACTGCAAGCATAGTAACCCACCACAAGTAGTGATTATCCACCACAGTACGCCAAAACTTTTTTCCACCGCAAGCATGGTAACCCACCACAAGTAGAGATTATCCACCACAGTACACAGAAACTACCACCACAGTACGCAAATAGTACCACCACAGTAGTGATTATCCACCACAGTAGCGATTATAGATTCGCTAGCGTGGATTTTGACCCGCAAAGTCAGGGGTGGTTAGCAGGTACAGAAAATGTTAAGGAACGTTTAAGCAACTTTGAGCGCTGAAATGTCTAAAATTTCAAGCAACTTTGAGGGCTGGACGAAAGTCAAGTTGTTTATTAGAAAAAAAGTGTATTTTCCCAGCTAGAACTGTTAGAGGGTCAACAAGGTTTAACTTCAAGTTCAATATAGATTTTTATTCTTTACATTTTATATATTGTTTCATTTAGATTTTTTGTATTTGGTAAATCTATGTTTTGTCACTGCTGACGTTAGGTTCCAACGACTGACGTAAATGAATAAATGAAGCAAAAAACACGGGGGGCTACTTTATCAACAAATTTTTACGAAGTATTCAAAGTTTGATTTTAATATAGTCAATATGAAAAAGTAATTACTGCAAAGGCGATTTAACTAGAAATAGATCGAGCAGCAAATGCTAGTTTAAGGAGAGCTGAGTTCTCATTGGTCATTATGAAAATATCGGTTTTCGGGGAAGCAGAGCAAAATTACGGGAATGGGAAGTAAAGTCTCCAAGGAGCTTTTCCTTTCCTCTGAGTAGGCTGGACTTTGTAGAAGAAAATGCTCTTCATTTTCGACATCGCCTCTATTGCAATTTTTGCACTGCCGGTGTTCTTCCGAGGTGCCTTTCCGTCTACCCAGCTCAATTTCATGATGGTGACGACGATCGATAATAATGCCCCGAAATATTTTATCCTCTCTGGTATTGATCAATAAGTTACTAACAAACTAAATTACGAACTAAATAAATAACCAACAAGCAAACTGTATTACTAACTAATTAACTAACTAGGTGACTTACTAACTAACTAACTAACTAACTAACTAACTAACTAACTAACTAACTAACTAACTGAGTATCTAACTAACTAACTAACTAACTAACTACCTAACTAACTAACTAACTAACTAACCAACTGACTATCTAACTATCTATCTAACTAACTAACTAACAAACAAACTAACTAACTAACTACCTAACCAACTAACTATCAGTATCTTTGTTTCAAATCAACTGCCATCTTCATTCCATAGCATTCATTCTTTGGCATCTTCATTTTATGCAACATTAAATACAATCTTCTTTCATACTGCCTTCATCAGCATCTTCCTTTTCACGCTCCATTTTTTACCGTTATTGTATTAGCATCTTTCTTTTCATACAATATTCTTTACAATGTGTTATAACACATTCATTGGCATCTTCCTTTTCATGCCGCATTCATTAGCATCTTTATTTCATACCGTATTCATTGGTATCTTCCTTTTCATGCCACATTCTCGACCTTCTTCATTTCATTCCTAATTTCACTAGCATCTTTCTTTTTATGCAACATTCTTGACCATCTTCATTGTATACCACATTCATTAGAATCTTCAGTTTCATGCAACATTCTTTACTATCTTCATCTCATACTTTATTCATTAGCATCTTCCTTTTCATGCCACATTCTTTGGCATATTTATTTCATGCAGCATTCAACAGCATCTTCATTTAATACAACATTCATTAGCTCTTCCTTTTCATATCACATTCTTTGCCGTATTTATTTCATACCACATTTTTCACATTCATTAGCATCTTCCTTTTCATGCCACATTCTTTGGCATATATATTTCATGCAGCATTTAACAGCATCTTCATTTAATACAACATTCATTAGCTCTTCCTTTTCATATCACATTCTTTGCCGTATTTATTTCATACCACATTCCTAAAAGTCTTCAATTTCATACCGTATTCATACCACATTCATTGGCATCTTCCTACATACCACATTCATTAGCATCTTCCTTTTCGTGCCACATTCTTTGGCATATTTATTTCATGCAGCATTCAACAGCATCTTCATTTAATACAACATTCATTAGCTCTTCCTTTTCATATCACATTCTTTGCCGTATTTATTTCATACCACATTCCTAAAAATCTTCAATTTCATACCGTATTCATACCACATTCATTGGCATCTTCCTACATACCACATTCATTAGCATCTTCCTTTTCGTGCCACATTCTTTGGCATATTTATTTCATGCAGCATTCAACAGCATCTTCATTTAATACAACATTCATTAGCTCTTCCTTTTCATATCACATTCTTTGCCGTATTTATTTCATACCACATTCCTAAAAATCTTTATTTTCATACCGTATTCATACCACATTCATTGGCATCTTCCTTCTCATACCACATTCATTAGCATCTTCCTTTTCGTCCCACATTCTTTACTATCTTCACTTCATACCACATTCATTAACGTCTTCATTTAATTATGCTCCCTGCTTACAGATATCGTAATTTCCCCACCGCATTTTCTTGCTTCTTTGTCTTAAGCGTATGGACGTCCCCAAAGCCTACGTTTCGTTTTGTGATAAAAAACTAATTAGCGTAACAGCATTTTCTAAGAAAAAAAGCCACGAAAAACACCATTTATTTATGCCCCATAATAATTTACCAAACCAACTACACAATACGACAATCCAAAAACTTAGCATTACTCTATCAGCATATAAAAGTAGCATAACATAAGTTCAACTTTACTTAAACCCTAAACAATACACGACACTTTTCTCAGAACGTTTATTCTCAGAAAAGTCCTCCATTTTCCTTGCCTAGTCCACCGAACATTCTGCTTTACAAGAAACCAACTTTGCGCTTTTCAATGGTGAAATTATATGGTGTGAGTCCGAATTTATTGTTTGATTCCTGTCTTCTTGGCCATAAGGCTTCTATAGACCTTATTGAAGAGCTTCCTTGCATACTTTCCCCATTTTGATCCGGTCTTCCGGTTTGATTTTCGCACGAACCGGTCTTGTCCGATTCCGTTATGCTTCCAGTCCTCAGCGCAGGTTTTTGACAATGACGTCTTTACCCACGTGGTTGATAATGTCTGCTCTCCATCGCAGAAATGATATTGACCAGACCACGCAGTGGTTGCCTTGCCGTCCTAAAAATCGATGCAGAAACATTGGGTATAAAGCAAATGAATGTGCCTGGTATGGAAAGTAAAGGCCTGGCTAATCTATGAGACATATCGTACGTGGCATGTCCCCTCGATCTCTCCCTGTTTAGCCACGTCGGAAATTTTGCAGCGCGCGACAAAATTTGTAGCGAGAGACACGCAAATGTTTCTGGAAGACACCAGATAAATTTCTTGTCTCAGCGACTCGAATGACATGTTGATCGCATGTTTAGCCGCCGAACACAATATCGCGCACGCCACAGCTTAATGGTGTCAGACAGCATCACGTCCACTGCCACATTCGGGCATTAAGCTGCTCCCTCATATCGTGCCCATATTTTGTAAGAGACGAAAAAATTTTTGGTGTAGTTACAAAAAGCTTGAGACCAGAGGCTGACTGGCAACGAATCTCAAGGAATGCTATTTCAAGTAAAAGGGGCCTTTTTTCACTATAGCAGTTTTTCTTGTTATTTGCTTCTAGCGAGCTCCTCCGTAAAAAATTAATTCAAGGCAAGGGCCACTGTTCATGTTAATACTTCTTTTCTTATTTGCGATATTTTTTGTTAAAGAACCTATAATGAGAAGGCCCGATTTGCAATCGCAACCTAGCATCCCTGCCAGTCCGCCCCTGCTTGAGACGTAGCTGAAATTAGAAACCCAGTCTCTCGAATGGCCGAAAGAGAAAGATTTTAAGTTAAAGTTTAACCTTTCTTTAGCTACATGGAGAGCTGTAGTCTACTTACATCAAATTTCGAAGGCCGATTTAGTCCAGCTACAGTGGCTAACTGAATTTTCTAAGTAAAAATATTTGCACTGACCTTAAAGGAGACGGTGAAGCCAAATGTCGTTGGTTTTCCTTTGCCAGCCATCCCATGAATCAGTTGGACCCCTCCACTTGCGCCTTTTGACTCCTCCACAGCGGTATAATATTTTCCTGTCAGTGTTCCATCAGGGGCATGATTCAGTTCCATGAAAGAGCCATGTTGATTGATCCATGTGCCAGAAAGTGGACAGCAGTCAGCTGGTTTCTCGACCTTTGATAGTCCTAAGAAAGATGGATTTGTCATTTAAGATTGCGATCAATACACTTTTTTATAAGGAGAAAGCCATACGTTCTGCCAGGAATTTTCTGTCAAGCTCTGGTACCGATTTCTCCAAGTAAACAAATCATCATCGATCAAACCTTTTTCCCCGAAACTTGCGCAGCATATCACTTTGCTGCTCCGATTCCCGCTAGACGAAGCATATTTTCGGCCTGTCTCTTTATCCAGTTCAACATAGAAATTGTTAAAGTTCGAGATAAGGAGCAGAACGGGAAGTGATTCAAGACTGCGAATGTTTGAAATAACGGGATTCGAGATAGCGGATGATTTTTCTATACAAACCCTTATACCAAAACGAGGGGAAATGGTGAATCGCTCGAGATGGCGAATGTTCGAGATAGCGGGCAGTCGAGATAGCGGATGTCAACTGTATTTCATGTTTTCAGTATCAAACTTTCCAGAGTCCAACCTTCCTCTATACAAGAATATCCCTAGCAAAATCCTTCCTCGTTTAAGAATGAAAACAGGCGTGTCTCAGGTGTGGCATGAGATTCTGTATTGTTCCAGTTGACCTTCCTCTGGTCAATGACTGTGTGAACTTAACTTTTTCTTGACTGTGACTTTCTTACGAAAACTTTAACTTTAATTAAGAAACTCTACATGGATGAATTACCTTTGGTTGACTTTCCAGAGCAAACGTAGAATAAGGCTGTTAATATGATAAGTGATTTCATTTTCTTGCCTGTTTAGGGATAGAAATGGTAAAAGTTAATATCGAAATCAGGATAATTTATCATCATCATCGTCATCATCATGACTACGTATCATGGTTATCATCTTCATCATTTTCATCATCATCATCATCATCATCATCATCATCACGATGATCATCATGATCATCAGCTCTATAGCCCTGTGGAAACGTCTTTGGCTCTTTGGTCATGCAGTCCAGGTTCGAATCCCATCTATTGTGGTATGCCACTTGTGGAAAATTTATCCTAGTGTTCGCCAATGACAAATATATCATTATCTTCAGTATCATCATTTTCCACATCATCATCATCATTGTCGTCATCATCATCATCATCATCAGCATCATAAACATCATCACCCTGATCATCATCATCATCGCCATAATGATAATCATCATCAGTAACATCATTAGCATCAGTATCATCATCTTCCGCATTATCATTATCACTATCATCATCATCGTTATCGTCACCGTCATCATCATCGTTTTAATCATCATCATCATCATCATTCTCCTTATCAACATAATCATCGTCATCATCATCATCATCGCATAGAGATAGTAAAAACACTTTGTGCTTATTACGATCTCTCTGCATCACTGTCACTATTTTCATAATTGCCATCACAATCATAATCATATTCATCATTATAATCATTAACCTTATCATAATGATCACGAGTATCATCACTCATCGTGATCATAATCAGCACAATATTCGTCATCTTGAGCTCTCGAAATGAAATAGAATCGATATAATAGGAGACAAAATCCTCGCGAGGTATCTGTGGCTATCATATTGAAATCACGTGAAAATTGACTAATTCGAGAGAAAGATCTGTTAATCTCCTGTCTCTCTCCTCTCTTATCGTGTGTCCTCCCAACAATTACATATGAAAGAATACGCGCTTTTTTATAAGGAACCAGGGCATTTTTTAACAGTGCAACTACTGGGGAATGTTCCCCAGTAGGCCCTTTGCCTTCCCCAGTAGTGAGCGCCAAAATCATACGATTTCCCCAGTAGTCTGGGCCCTTGTTGATTCCCACTTACCCACTTGAATATCAACTGGTGGGTTTAAGTGAAAATGTCTGTCGTTAATTAGCTAAAACATGCATTAGGCCTAACAGTATCCCAGAACCATCCACACTATCGTTACGAGCTTCTTAAGTATTTTTTTCCAGTTATCTTTTACGGATACCTCGGATACCTCGAGAGCCTTCGGAAAATTTGAATAACTGGTGCGAAAGAAAAGCTGCAATTTTAAGCAGTTTTCGAGACAGTATATTACGATTTCTTACAGGGCCCTCAGATGTGGCAACTTTCGGCCGATTGCAACCCAATCCCTTCTTGATAGTAGCATGTATTGGTAGTCAGTGCGACCGTCAGCAGTGGATTCCCCAAACTCTAAACCTTTAGACAGGGTTTTTTCCGCAACAATCTAGCAAAGAGGGTAACCTTGGGTTTTTTCAATGAAATCTACTAAAAGAAGGTTGGAGAACACGAATCCAAGATGGGCCTTCAAAAATTTTCACCTGAAGTAGCCTTAATTAATGCCTAATTAGGCCTAATTAAGTCAATCAAAAATGTCGCACTTTTTCAAATCTAATTACTGCAATATGTAGACCTTGAAATGCTGAGTAAAATTGTCTTTGACTGTATTTCAATACGACCTACCAATTTCGAGAAAAACTCGTTTGAAATAATGATGACGTCATCACCAATATGATCAGTACAGACCTGGATTCTATTTTTCAGCTTGTAAAACTTTATGAGTTGAGGTGCAATAGTCACAAAACCGCTAATTATGCGATAGATATACGCTAAGACAGCAGGATGATGATGATTGGGTGTGGTTATGACATCATAAGGGGGCCCCATGACGTCATAGGGGCAACTGACGTCATAAAGGAACCAAAATGATGCCCAATCATCCATGAGCCCAAAGGCGTTGTGAAGGACTACTCATGTTCGAGATTTAAAGTTTTAATATTATACCTGCTGGAAATGGCGAGAGGTCAAATTCGCTATACAGTATTCATAATGGGATTCCTATTGTTTATCCAGTGAACCCCCTTTCTTCGTTTTTCCAAACTTGCGGTGGGGCTTATCATGCTTATTATACTGTCATACATACACGTATTGCATTGTAAGCGGTATTTTGTCGATTCAGCCCCTATTTGTGAAGTTACGCGAGTTGACAAAAGCCCATACTGAGCCTTAGGATGATGACGTCATCATTATTTCAAACGAGTTTTTCGCGAAACTGGTAGGCTATCTTGAAATACAGTCAAAGACAATTTTACTCAGCGTTTCAAGATCTACATATTGCAGTTATTGAATTTTAAAAAGTGCAACCTTTTTAATTGACTTAATTAGGCATAATTAGGCGTTAATTAAGGGTACTTTCGGCAAAAATTTTTGAGGGCCCATCTTGGATTTGTGTTCTCCGACCTTTTTTTAGTAGATTTCAATTTAAAAACCCTAGGTTACCCTCTTTGCTAGATTGTTGCAGAAAAACCCTGTCTATGAGGTAGGTTCCTTATAAAAAAAGCGTGTAAAGACAAAATAAAGGCTGGAGGGACAAGTACCACCCTAGGTAATGTCTGCGCAGTATTGTGGAGGATGTGCAGTAATGTGGAGGGATTTTCGCAGTAATGTGGAGGGTGTTCAGTAATGTGGAGGATATCATCAGTAAGGTGGAGGGATTTTTGCAGTAATGTGGAGGATGTTCAGTAATGTGGAGGGCTATCTTTCAGTAATGTGGAGGGATATCATCAGTGATGTGGCGGTTGCGGAGTAATGTGGAGGGCTATCTTGAAGTAATGTGGAGGCTATCATAAGTAACGTGGAGGCTATCTTTCAGTAACGTGGAGGATGTTCAGTAATGTGGAGGACTATCTTTCCGTAATGTGGTGGCTGCGGAGTATTGTGGAGGGCTATCTTAAAATAATGTGGAGGGCTATCATCAGTGATGTGGAGGGATATCATCAGTAATGTGGTGGTTGCGGAGTAATGTGGAGGGCTATCTTGAAGTAATGTGGAGGGCTATCATCAGTAACGTGGAGGGCTATCTTTCAGTAACGTGGAGGATGTTCAGTAATGTGGAGGACTATCTTTCCGTAATGTGGTGGCTGCGGAGTATTGTGGAGGGCTATCTTAAAGTAATGTGGAGGGCTATCATCAATAATGTGGTGGTTGCGGAGTAATGTGGAGGGCTATCTTGAAGTAATGTGGAGGGCCCGAGTAATCAAGAAGCACTCTCGTAGCGGTTGCCGAGAATTTTCGTTTTTTAAACGATTCTCATTGACAAGAAATGCAATTCGGAAGCTAAACCGTGCGTTTTTTAGCCATGAGAACCTTCAAATTGCTTTAATATTTCATCATATAAGTGTAAGAATCACAGTTTTGGTTTATTTGCGTAAAATGTCTAATACATATATATTAACAAAACATGAATAAAATATATCTAACATATGATATGAATTATCTAATATATGAATACAAATTCGAAGAAGAAAACATTGTTCTTTTTTACAAACGAAGATACAATGAGTTCAGCGATAAACTGATCTGTACATGAATCAGTGGCAATTTATTTTGTCTCTCTTCCACAGTCTAATAGCAAGTTTATTCACGTAATATTTCATTCATGTCGTTGTGGTTATCATTTGACACTAATCAAACAGAAAGGTCACAAACTAAATAGCAATATTTATCTTTTCTGTTCATAACGTCAATTAAAGTTTTTTTGGGTTTGCAAAAATAGATAAACCTGTAGGAGGGCTTCGAAACAAAAACGAATGTGAATACGTTCTGCTGCTATCACGATGTCCACACGCAAAGGGTTGAACAAAGTAAGGCAAACAAGAAGTATTACGTGAATAAACTTGCTATTAGACTGAGGAAGAGAGACAAAATAAATTGGCACTGATTCATGTACAGTGGCGTAACGCACAGTGTGCACCTTTCAACACAAAATTAAGGGCCCCCAAAATATTTTGCCCTGAAAGGGGCCCCCGCGAAAATTTGTAAAACAAAAACTTTTGGATAAGCTTTTCGAAAAGCTTTAAATTGATTAAAACGTACTTGAGGTAAAAGATATCCCAAGAAAGACTCGATAACCTCGCAACGCTAAAAGAATTGGCTTGTAGGGCTGGTATTAGATCTCTTTTCGTAAAAAATTCAAATAACTTTGTATTCACGACGTTTTTTAATATTTGTGGACAAGCTATCGCAGAAACAGATGTTCTATTGATAATACGTTTATGGTAAGCTTGACTGGTATAAAAACTCTATAATAAAATAATCCCGGTACTAGGGTACCTAAAATAAAACTTCCTAGAAATCTTCTATTTAACCTTATTTTATATCTTGATAATTGTTTTGTTGATGTTAGTTTTGTTGTTTTGTTTGAAGATTGTAGCTATAACGCTTTAAAAAATTTGCATTTAATGGCAATCTTGGTGTGTAAACTTATTTGAAAAAATAGGGGCCCCAAACCACTATTTTGTTTAAAGGCCCCACACTGCTCCGTTACGCCACTGTTCATGTACAGATCAGTTTATCGCTGATCTCATTGTATCTTCGTTTGTAAAAAAGAACAATGTTTTCTTCTTCGAATTTCTATTCATATATTAGATAATTCATATCATATGTTAGATATATTTTATTCATGTTTTGTTAATATATATGTATTAGACATTTTACGCAAATAAACCAAAACTGTGATTCTTACACTTATATGATGAAATATTAAAGCAATGTGAAGGTTCTCATGGCTAAAAAACGCACGGTTTAGCTTCCGAATTGCATTTGTTGTCAATAAGAATCGTTTAAAAAACGAAAATTCTCGGCAACCGCTACGAGAGTGCTTCTTGATTACTCGGGCCCTCCACATTACTTCAAGATAGCCCTCCACATTACTCCGCAACCACCACATTATTGATGATAGCCCTCCACATTACTTTAAGATAGCCCTCCACAATACTCCGCAGCCACCACATTACGGAAAGATAGTCCTCCACATTACTGAACATCCTCTACGTTACTGAAAGATAGCCCTCCAGGTTACTGATGATAGCCCTCCACATTACTTCAAGATAGCCCTCCACATTACTCCGCAACCACCACATTACTGATGATATCCCTCCACATCACTGATGATAGCCCTCCACATTACTTTAAGATAGCCCTCCACAATACTCCGCAGCCACCACATTACGGAAAGATAGTCCTCCACATTACTGAACATCCTCCACGTTACTGAAAGATAGCCCTCCACGTTACTTATGATAGCCTCCACATTACTTCAAGATAGCCTCCACATTACTCCGCAACCGCCACATCACTGATGATATCCCTCCACATTACTGAAAGATAGCCCTCCACATTACTGGGCACCCTCCACATTACTGAAAGATAGCCCTCCACATTACTGAACATCCTCCACATTACTGCAAAATTCCCTCCACCTTACTGATGATATCCCTCCACATTACTGAACACCCTCCACATTACTGCGAAAATCCCTCCACATTACTGCACATCCTCCACAATACTGCGCAGACATTACCTAGGGTGAGTACTTTCCAAATTCATGCAGTACACGTTTGTTTTTTATAAGAAACCTTTGGTCTGAGTCGAGGCTTGAGTTCCTTAACTTTTCAACAAAATGAGGCTGAAAGTTCCTTATACTGTTCCTTGTCGTGAGATATGTATAAATACTATTTTAAAAAGAAAATTCATATAAACTTGCTTCATTTTCTAACTTTAAATATAAATGGAGCCTTTTCGGGAAGAACGATAGGAAATATATTGTTATTCAAACTGTCTTGTTCTTGAAAAAAGTGTTTCTTAGTTTTTCATCCGAGCCTCGACAGTTCCTCGAAGTTCCTTAATTTTTTGGGAATTTTCAGCCTCTAGTTCCTTATAAAGGTGTTCCTAAAAAAAATGTGTACAAGATTTCTTAGGGACAGACAGCTATAGCTGGTACTGGCTCGAGCCACAATTCAATGGTTTTTTTTCAATTTTCATAGATAATATTGTCTTTGACAACACGGCCGCTGCTTTCGACATGGGAAACAAAATATTTTACTTAGCTGGTGCTAATCTTTAGCACATATAAACAAGTCATATGACATTCGTGGCAGTCTTGAAAAACAAAAATTATACTTGTTTGATAAAGAAAATTGACTAGAGCCTGGGGACGAGTGGGGACAAGTTTCGTCAGCCGTCGCTTTTGTCGCATGGCCTTAACTGTATCTGTATACCCTGAACTGGGCTTTTTGAGCATCATTTTGTACAATAACTGCTTCTATTACATCGTGTTATGTCACGTGTTATGTCAGTTTTCATATAAACGGAAAAGGGCAAAAGAGATGAGACAGAGTCGAAATGTCCGAAAATATGCTGAAAATGAATTGTTTCAGTTTCTTCAATAGACCCTTCATAGAGGCCTGGATCCGGGGCGACATTTTCTGGAAAATGGTAGACATTTCCAATAAAAGAATCATCTCCGTGTCCAACAATTGGAATTACGTTCGTTTGCCTCTCCTAAAACGACTGTAATTGTTGTCGTTGCACACAGAGAGGATTCCCTCACTGGAAATGTCTACCATATTCCAGAAAATGTCACTCCCTACCCAGACCTCTTTAAAAAGGTCTATTATCTCTTCTGACCTTAACATTAAGCAACTTGAGGGCTCAATTGAATTACCGTAACCAACTAAGAAGTCAAACAACCAAGCTTATTCTCTTTCTTGTGTTAGGAAATTGTTCTTTGTTCTTATGTTTTGCATGTTGAAGTTCGTTAGCTAACTGTCTCCCAAAAGTCATGTTGTAGGCCTAAAAGATGACGATTTTGACCCGCGAAGTCAGGGGTGGTTAGTACACACTTTTTTTTATAAGAATACCTTATTTTTTGCCGAGCCTCGATTAATCTTAAGCTTATTCCATTTTGAGCCTGAAAATATTCTTAAATTATTCTTAATCATCAATGTTGTAAATTAAACGCAGGGAAATAAAAATGATCCTCTTCAAGCTTGAGCCTCAGATTATTCTTAAATAATTCTTAAATTTCAGCAATTTTGAGCCTGAATATTCTTATAGACTGTATTCTTATAAAAAAAAGTGTGTAGGTACAAAAAATGTTAAGCAACGTTTAAGCAACTTTGAGGGCTGAAATGTCTAAACTTTTAAGCAACTTTGAGGGCTGGACAAAAGTCAAGTTGCTTATTGAAAAAAAGTGTATCTCCTCTATCACTTTCTTAATCTTTATGAGCGTCTAAATCTTGGTTTCTTATAAAAAAACCAGTTGTGAAAAGGCATGTATCAGAGAATGCTCTCATTATTGCCACACACACGGTGCAATATGTTCAGCATGTGAACAACGTGCACAGTTAGGATTTAATTAAGTATAAAAATAACCTTAAAACTGAGAAAATATCACCCATGAGCTGTCATCTAAAAACCATTTGTAATCTCCAATCAATCAGTGTGCCATCAGCACAAATATTAATATAATTGTCAATTTTTTGTAAAAAACTCAGAGTCGGACAATGATATTTTTATATTATCAACTTGAAGATTTTGGTGATAAAAACTGTAACGATGAAATTGTGCGCGTGCAGCGGAGTGGTCAAAGATTTTGAGACGTCAATTGATGGGTCGCTGGTTCGAGACGTAATTTATCAGGCCCGCCAGGGGTCCAGTCTATCAGAGCCAAAGGCCAAATCTTAAATTTTCAAACTTTCCCTTTTCTCATCCCCTCATCCCAGGACCAGTCCAATAAACTTCCGATATCACGCTCCTGCTTACTGCTTGGGGTGCAACGCTCCCAAGAGTTTCAGTTTTTCTGGCTTTAGTTTAGGACGAGGCGCGAGGGAGGGGGTTGGTTTTGCCCCAATTGCCCCCTTTTCGATGTTTTCTTAGTTTACAGTGCCCTAGTGTATAAACAAGCATACCATCCCGAATTTGAAATGCCTCTGACGGACGACCCCGAGTGAGGGGAGTGACCCAAGGGTGATGTCCCTCAAAAAGAGCCCCTAAAATCAAAGTCATCACACGAAGCGGCGTTTTCGACGAATTTCCCTGCATAAAGTTCCAGAAAAAAAGCATTTATGGAGTTCACTGGCTTTCAGAATCAAAGGAAGTAGACGGATTCTGGGTCGCCCAAATGTGATTATGATGTCTGATACTTGTCGCAACACGCACTAAGTATGTTGCAATTATGCAAACTAGAAAAAGATTTTATGCAAAATCGAACAATAGTAACGTATCAGGTTTCAGAATATCTGATAAAGGAAGAGAAGAGAAATGGTCCAGTTTTGATAAAAGCAAACGATTTTTTTAGCAATATTCGAAATTAAAAGAGTATTAAAACAAAATGACAATTAGAGTCAATTTGGCTAAAAAGGGGCGTAGAGTGCAAAAGGACTATTGGACCAATCGTGGAAATACAGTATCGGAAGCACCACCAGAGTTAACTCTCTCCTTAACACTCAAGCGATGGGAAAATCACGAGATTTTTCAAGCCTAAATGTGTGTGTTGTATTATGATCATTATGGGACAAGAAATCCTGTCGATTTTCACTTCCAATTTCATGGCTCTTAGAGTTGGAACTAAAAGTTGTGAGACTTTTTCTGAATACAGTATGAAGTTTATTTGTCTTCAAAAAAAGTCTAACTTTCGTAGTTTCAGAATATTGTACTTGCCAATGTAGATTTTCGATGCTTGAAAAAGAGGGGTATTTCACTCCTCGAAAAAGTCGCGAAAAAGCTTACAAGACTCTTAATGAAGCAAATATGGATTCTTACAAAATTCCTGCGAAAACAATAGAGATTCAGCTGAGAATGCACGAGATTCCAAGGAAGGAATTGCCCCTTCCTTGAAGATACGATTTCTACAGAATGAACGAACTTTTCACGTAATTTTTCATAAGTGCAAAAATAAGCCGTTTTACACAATGGTGCTGTATACAATGTAGCAAATGCCCCCATACAGAACTAAACCAAATTCGAATTTATCAATATTAAAAGCTGAAATTCTGATGTCATTATAAAAGAAATCTTTCGATATAAGAACAATGTCAACTAACCTTTTTTGAAGTTACACGAACTTCTACGACCTTCCAGTGGGTGTTGTAAAGCTAAAAGAGGATTTTCGAAATTTCTTCTCGTAATTTATCACATGAAAAGTGTTGTTGTGTTGTGAAATTTCACGCAGAGGTGGTGGTAACACTATCTTACGACTTTCATCACACTTTGACGTCATAGCCTATGTTGACATGTTCGCCGCGTGATAACCGCTTCTGTCGCGCTTTTTTGGCACTTAGCACGTGCCTTTTGCAATTACTTGGTCATCATTTTAATCATGATGATGATGATGATGATGATGATGATGATGATGATGATGATGATGATGATGATGATGATGATGATGATGATGATGATGATGATGATGATGATGATGATGATGATGATGATGATGATGATGATGATGCTGACGATGATGATGATTATGGTGATGATGATGATGATTACAATGACAATGACGATGGTGATGATGATGATGATGATGATGATGATGATGATGATGATGATGATGATGAAGATAATGATGATGATGATGATGATGATGATTATGACGATGATGATGGTGATGATGATGGTGATAATGATGATGATGATGATGATGATGATGATGACGATGATGCTGATGCTGATGATGCTGCTGTCATCATTATATTAATCATCATCCTCATAATCATGCTACTGTGGTGATCGCCAATTATCATTTTCATTGTCATCTTCGTCATCAAAATCGTCTTCCTCTTCATCTGTATCTAGCCACCAGCATTATTGTCGTCATAATCTTCATTATCGTGATAATCGCCTTCCTTATCATCTATTTGACCACCCGTCTCTTGATCAACGTTGTCATCTTCATCGTCATCAAAATTGTTATACTTTTCATCGGTGTTATCGTTATTGTCACCATCAACCCCATCATCGTCATTGTCATCGTCATTATCATAGTCGTTTTCGTCAAAATCATGTTATCGCTCTCATTATCCTGATTATCGTTTTCATTGCCTTACCATCGTCATCAACCGTCATCGTTGTCGTCACCGTCATCATTATCGTGGATCATTATCGTCATTATCGTCATACATTCTGGAAGATGGGCTGCACTTGCGCTTGCGCAATTGTTGATCTTGTCAGAAAACAACACATGAAGATGGGGGACAAGCAAGAGTAAATCAACCGAAGTGAGTATATAGATTTCAAGTTGAAAGGCCTGCATAGAAAGAAAAGTTTGTTGATTATTGAAGGTTGTTTTTAAATGTATCTTTCTTCTTTGTAAATGTAAACTAGTTCAGGAACAGGGTAAGAGAAACAGAAGAGAGGATAACAGAGACCCAAAACCAAAACAAAACAATCCACCGACCGGCGACCATCATGAGAAACATAACAAAACACCTACTCAACAAAACTATTCAATTGACGAACTGCTTTCCCGGTCGATTAAGAGTATTTCCTACCCAATAAGGACCTTATTCAGGACTGCCTTTAAGGCAGAGCAGGGCAGGGCAGCAACAATTTGCTAAGTTCAAACCATATCAAAATCTAGTCAATTGCCCCCAACCCAACCCAGCCCCACCAAACCACCGCCAGGATGATCCCATATCCAGTGAAGATTGTTCAAGAGAAGATCTCTAAACTAATAAATCGGGAAATTGCTACCCCTAGCCCAGACCCTGCTTGACAACTTTGTTGTGCATGCCGAAGAACTTGAGTGTGCAATTTTGGCTTCAGAGAGAGATTTCTCCCAATCACCGATTCGCCCAGCTTCCTTTTCACTCAACCTGTTAAGACGTTTTGCCCAACCCATCATGGTTGTTTTGCCCAACCTGAAATGACACGGATAACTTCTCTCTTGTAGTTTGCCCATTATTTGATTGATGACATTGGGGGCTCTGCCCCCAAAACCCCCGGTCATCAACTTGGTGACTGTTTCAGTGATACAAAAAGTGATAAATAGCAAGTAATTTAGTTGGTTGAAACGACCAAGAATGTTGGGCAAAAAGACCAGCTTTGGCGAAAAGGAAGTTGGGCAAAAAGGAGGTTGGGCGAATCGACCTGATACCCAATTTTGACTTAAGCAATAGAAAACAATAGCCCCTGTTGTTTCAAAAACAATAGCCTTCCATGCCCGATGTGGAAAGATTCCAGTCCAGGGCCAGACTGATAAGTTTGGAAAGTGCGCACAGAAGATTGATGCTTGGCTATTGATTTCAAAACAATATCTCTATTTTTCCTTTGTTCTACTTAAAATTGCGGGTGCACAACATGAAAAGCAGTCTAGACGGAATAGCCATGCTCATTACAGAATAATGTTGAAAAAGTTCAGATTTCTAATGTATAATGACATCTTTTTCAGGCATAATGGAGTTGATACAAAGAGTTATAAATGAAAGCCTCCCACTGTCAGAGGAATCTTTTCAATGTGGAGAGATGGACAATGTAGACTTGCTATCTTCTGTTGTTCTCAAATTCAGCAGCAAAGCAACTCAAGAAACAATCGATTGGCTGCTAGGCCTGATAAAATCTCCAGGTGAAATTTTAAGCCTTTGCTTTTGGTGGGGTGGTTTAGGGACCAGGTTTGAATCAGTCCCAAACATTCACCCCAATATAGGGTATTGTTCTCTATTGTCATTGGCAAAATTTCACTATACATCATGCACTATTGCAGAGGAAAGTTTGCAATTCCAACAAGATTGGGAGGTTTTTGCTATTTCCATAAGGCACTTTGCCTGCACTGCTTAGCACTTGCAGCTAGGGAGAGCACACCTCTCAAGGCTTAAAAAATTTTTGTAATAGAAGAGAAAAAATGTCAAGTGGCATAGGGCTCAATCCAGTGCATGGACAGCCCATAGGATAGAAAGAAGACCATAAGAAAGCCATTTTTGAGTAGTAAACTTCAAAACTCCAAACTTCAAAATTGCGATGAACAGTGGAAACATTTTTGGGAATACTTAAAAGCTTTTTTCTTGTGTCTCTCCTCAGCGTATGAACGTCAGAAACAGACCAAAACAACCAACTAAGGCAGAATTTATACCTAAATGGGGCTCGAAATGCAACAATCAGAAAGAACGAAAAGCTGAATTGGCATTGTGTTTTAAACACCAATCAGCTTGTCGGATACAGTGGGAAAAGCAATAGAATTAATTTAAGAGTCCAAGTGAAAAAAAACTCTTTCTGTCTACACAGAAACTGCCTTATGGTTTATATGTGGACAGATTCCGAAACCCCTAAGTGAAACAAAGATCTTCCCTTGCCAATGATTTTAAAACAATCTTCACTGTATGTATTTTTCTGCACAATTACAGTTATCGAGTATGGCCGAATCATGTTTGATGCTAGGTTGTTGCTTGGACCCACTGGTGGTTGATCTCTTTGCTGAAGATTGTGCTGAGGAAAATTATGTGGAAGGCATTTTCGAGCTAAATTCATTTTTGATCGAACCAGAGCCCATCCACAAATGAGGTCATCGATGTTGTTTAGTAGTGTAATACAGTTGACATCCGCTATCTCAAACTCTCAAGGGAAACTGGAATTTGTTTGAGATAGCGAATGTTTGAAGTAATGGATGCCCCATATAAATATAAAAAATTATAGTTTTTAAGTCAGAAGAGGAACCCCGATTAACATGCAGGGTTACTGATCCCAAATTTCATCAAACAAGTCTGGTATTTTTTACATAGGAGTCAAAGCTCATCTGCTTTCATCCCTACTATTACTATTGGTGAAATTGAGATAATTGCGATGCAGCAAATCTCGAAAGAGAACAGCTTCATCTATTGTATACATGGGCAGCATATCACTTAGCGGCTGCCATTCTCGCTCCGCTAGGCGAACTTATACATATTTTCAGCCTGTCTCCTTATCCAGTTCAGTAGAAAATTTGGCAAAGTTCGAGATAAAGGGCAGGTTTTCCTCCATGGGAAATCGAAAATTGTTCGAGACAGCGAATGTTCGAGATAACGGGGTTCGAGATAGCGGATGATTTTTCTACACAAACCCTTATACCAAAACGAGGGGAAATTGAAAATCGTTCGAGATAGCGAATGTTTGAGATAGTGGGCAGTCGAGATAGCGGATGTCAACTGTAATAGGAAATGAACATTAATTGGGCAAACACTAATCATAGTTTGGTTTGTCTTTGTTCCAGTTTCTTCGGGTGGAGCTGATTTGATTCCCACAGTAAAATCAGATGATCCTGGTGATGACAAGCGAACATACTACATCAGTGCATCATGCGAACGACTGCTACAAGCAGCAGATAGATATAAAGTCATGAAAATGTCGGATGAAGGATTCAGAGAGGATTTCTCTTTCGAGAATAGACATAAATTCCCAGGGTTCACTGACGGAGATGATCATTTCTTATCGTCGTCTGAGAAACAGTTCCTCATCTTGCAATGCCTGAATAATATCAATGCTACTGATATGGGGTCGGTGCCTGGTTTTCCAAAAGCTACATTGTATGCTGATAGACCAATAGGTAAGGACATTGGGTACATATTTTCGTTACACTAGAGTCAGGGATGTATTGCTTCATTGTACTTGCTAAATGCATAAACTCTATTTTATTTGGCTGAAACTTCCTTGTTTGTACCGTATTTATTCTTTTGAATAATTTCACCAGCCGTCCCATTCTCAAATGCCAGATGCGTTTCGCTCTTATTGGAGCTCATCAGTGACATGTGTGAGAATCAAACCGGGGTTTATTGCGTGAGAAGCACAAGTGCTAATCACACGACCACTGGAGCTGGGCTGACTGGTGAGTAACTGCGTGAGTTTTAGACTCGTATCACACGAGTATCGAAGTCTTGTATATTACTTATAAGGTTGGTACATGACCACCGGAGCTGGACTGACTGGTGAGTAACTGCGTGAGTTTTAGACTCGTATCACTCGTATCGTTTTAGACTTCGGGACTCGTGTGATACGAGTCTAAAACTCACGCAGTTACTCACCAGTCAGCCCAGCTCCGGTGGTCGTGTGATTAGCACTTGTGCTTCTCACGCTATAGACCCCGGTTAGATTCTCACACATGTCACTGATGAGCTCCAATCAGAGCGAAACGCGTTTGGCATTTGAGAATGGGGCGGCTGGTGAAATTATTCATATACGCCGAATACGAATTTGTGCTCATGCGATATGGGCCTAACTGCATGCTTTTCGGTACCTTAGGCCAGGTACCAACCTTACATAATAATATTTATTCTTTTATAAGAACAAACTTTATAAGAAACACCAGGCTGAAATTTGGGTCAAAATGTTTGTTTTATCAAGACATACTTCTGATAAATACAAGCAACGTTTGCCAATGCAAAGCCCAGAACATGCTAAATATTTTTTGCGAGGGGCAAGGGCGATAAAGCTGATAAAAACTGCTCTAAATTAAAGAAACATGGATAAACTGAATAAACTGCTTTGTCGCTCTCATTTGAATATTAGAATGTTTTGGTAAGCATACTGGTATTACAATTCATCCTAAAGCTTCGTTTCCAAAAACATAAACCTATTTCTTACAATTAAGTTAGGGAGGTTTATGCAAAGGCTTGACTATGGTGGGGCGTTTAGTGTATTCATCATCTCAACTGGGGCGATACCAAGACGATACCAGAAGGAACAAAATATCATGACTACCTCCTGGCATTTAACATAAGTCCAAACACAGCTACAATCTTTTTTTTATAAGAACCAGGAAATTTTGATTAAGGCTGGCTTTTCTTAAATTCTTGCCGTTTTTGAGCCTAAAATGTTCTTAATCTGTTCTTAGTTCCTTGGTTACTTAGATATCTATATTTTTCAATGAATGTCTGGGGTGGTACTAGGTTTGTGTGAAAATGCAGCATTCTTGTCTATTTCTTTTTCTGCTTGCTTTTTACGTTCAGCCTGACTGTCTTACTTACATATTTATCTGATATTCTTAGGGCTTTTGAAAATGCCAGCCTCAGCTTGTTCTTAATTTGTTCTTTAAATCTGGGCAAAATCCAGACTCGTGTTCTTATAAAATTGTTCTTATAAAAAAAGAGTGTAATTATATTAAGTAACTACAAAACGACTTAGACGAGACAGAGAATACTTAGGAGGAGAGGAGATTCTAAATTTTCACCTGACTTATTCAAACCGTTTGGAGGACTTAATATACTCTAGCGTTGCTGTAACAATCTTTGCATTTGAATCAAATTGTAACTAGTCATGGCCATATTGGACGACTATGACTTTAGCAACTCTTTGTTTGAAACATTTATTAAACCATGAGGCAACAATACACGCTTTTTTATAAAGAACCACTTTATAAGGAACCTACATGTAGAAGGCCCGAAAATTTAAAGAACTTATACTACTAAAGAGAAAATCATTAAGGAACTTTTCAATGTTGAATGTTTTTATCACTGCAAATAATCAAGAATTAGAAAGCCGGTTGGTTCCATTCATTTGCAGTCGAAAATCACATAAATTGTACGTTAAGCATGCATCAAATGTTTCCTTTAGTATTCTCGAGCTCTGCTTACATGCAAGTGTCCCTCTTTTAGTGTTAAGATCACTGTATGTGCAGTTAAAATTAAGGAACTATTAAGGAGCTTTTTGAACTACAATTGCCTCAAAAGAGGTGCAAAAATAAGGAATTTTAAGAACTAAGCCTTGAGGTAGGTTCCTTATATAAAAAAAGCGTGTATCGCATTTGCACTGTTGAGAAGAGCACGTCTGTTTGCATCATAGGTATGGCAGAGCTGGAAATAGTATCCCTGCTCTTAACTCTTAAATGTTATTTAAGTAATTTCTCGTACAGGCTGTAATTTCTATATTTTGATGATCATAATTATTTTAAAATTATTATTCGATGTTTTTTTTCAGTTCCAAGATGTCTTGCATATAATGTAATCACTTTGTTCCCATTGCATGAAATGTCAAAATTGAAATCACTAAGAAAAGACTGGTATGCTAACTTCAACAAATGGGACATTCCTGTTAGTAAGTTTATTACGTTGCACCCAGACTAAATTTTGGGTGCTTTACAAGATTTTCGCATCGAAAACTCGATATCTTGTGATTTCAAAAAATTTTAATGCTGTCAGCCGTCTATACAAGCATACACTCATTTTTATAAGAAATTAAACTATGAGCCATAAGGGTTTCTTAACTTTGAGCACAATTGGTGTAGTAAAAGTTTCTTGTAGAGTTTCTTAACTTAAGAATAGAAATTTCGAAAATTTCGTCAATTATGGTTTTAATATGAAGTATCATGTTCTCAGCAATAAAAATATGGACATTGACCCTAAGCATAATAGTTGTTTGGGATTATTTTTACGCCAACATTACACAAAGAACGTCAGTAAAATAGAATGCTGAAATTAAAAGCAGTAATAGTTTCTTAGTTTTTTTCTTACTTCTTCGTCCATATACAAAAGTTTCTTGATTTTTCAGAAATAGGCATTATGTAGTTTCTTATAGTCGGTTTCTTATAAAAAAATAAGTGTACAACAATAAATGGGATTCGAATATGGACTACATGACCAGACAGCCAATGACGTTTCCACTGACCCTTTTTGTCAGCTATGTTGTCTATATTTGTCATCGTTACTCGGCGATTTCTTTGAACTCTTTAGCTCAGTGTTGGCTGTTTGGTCTTGCAGTCCAGGTCGAGGGGCGATTCACTCCTTGGAAGTCTCGTACACCTTTGCTGCAAGTCCTATTGTTTTCTTGGAAATCCCTTGGAAGTCCTTTTGTTTTAATAGAAATCTAGTACTTTTTTTCGCAGAGTGAAATGCCCCTCGGTCCAGGTTCTAATACTATCCACTGTGGTATACCATCTTGATGAAATCATTCTCTTCTAGATGACATACGCGAGTATTTCGGTGAAACTATCGCTCTCTATTTTGCATTTCTTGGCTTCTACACTAAGTTTCTCATACCGCCGTGTCTGGTTGCCATATTTCACAAGTTCTTCGTGTATGACGACAACAAGGAGGAGAATGCTTGGTTTGCAGCGCTCAATCTGATTTGGACAACGGTATTTCTTGAAATATGGAAAAGAAAGTGTTCTGTGATAACCTTTGAATGGGGAAGACTACGCAAAAACAGAGGTTTGATCTCAACTTTCGATTCTTTACCAATCAAGAACCACTTAAGGCAACCGTGATATAACTACCTATGATATTACCGACACCGACCGCCCGAAGACTCTCGAAAGTTGTCGAGGTGGCTAAATAGTTAAACATTTTTGTTTGTCAAGCAAAGTTTAAATGTTTTACAAACAATGTTTGATCGTTTGGCCAGGGTCTTAAATACTATTGCTTATATGACTATTCTATTGACAAATTGTTCTACTAAATTACGATTTCAATAGACCTTTTCAAAGAGATCTGGGTCGGGCGCGATACTTTTCTGGAAAATGGTAGGCATATCGAGTAAGTGAATTCTCTCCACGGACAAATACCTGTATTGCAATCGCTTCATAAGAAGTAGTGCAGCACATTTGGCTGCAAATTCACGAGAAATAGAACAAAAAGACAGAAAAGGGAATCTGCGACATTAATGTTAAAATATCTGCAGAAGCTCAGGAAACAAGATGCAATTAACTAACAAAACGGAAATTACTGAATTAAATTGATCCTAGAGCAGGTAAAGTGGGACTGGTAACCTTTCTTTCACTTCAGCTCCCATTAGGTGTAAATTTGAAGCAAAATTTGCTCCTGGAACGACACCGATTCCGGCCTTTGTCCGTGGAGAGGATTCCCTTACTCGTTACGGCTACCATTTTCCAGAAAAATGTCACGCCTGACCCAGACCTCTCTGAAAAGGTCTATTTATCGATTCCGTATCGATTCCGATTTTTCAGACGAGTCTCGTTTGGTAGAGCAGCCTCGAGCTGAATTCAAAGGCATAAAGAGGATCAGTCCGATCACAGGGCTACCAGAGCCGTATTATCCAACATGGAAAAGACGAGTGAAAATGTATTGTGTGTCCTTCCCGCTACTTTTGCTCTGTTTAAAGTTCGCAATTCTTGGCATGTGGCTCTACCTCGATTTCCAACAGATTTTGGCAAGGAGATATAAGAACGAGACTGGCTTCGTTGTCAAGGTTATCAAGATCATTCCCAGCGTGCTTTATGGTGGCGTCATTTTTCTGCTGAATAACATATACAGTAATATTGCAACAAAATTGAACGACTGGGGTAGGTAATTTGAAAATGACGTTTTTCAAAGTATCATAGATTCTTGTGAAGCACCATTTTGAAAGCCAGACACTTCGTTCTTTTCGGAAGTTGTCCGAGCAAATTACAGGAACAGACGTTCTTACAGCCTATGGGAAGGTCCCAGCCAGGTAGTTCAGTCGGTAAAGCAGGTGAAGGTGATGGTGAGATGGTGCGGTCGCCAGTCGCTAGGATCTCAGACGAAAATCAACTAACAAGACCTCAACCCTGGCTGTGATACTACCGTGGCTTGGGCAAGAGCCCTGTCCTCACAGAGCTTCGGACCCCAGGAGCTGGCTGAATTAGACCACGGTGCCACTGCACCTTCAAGCACTGCCATTTACTTGTCGTATCAACCCCTCTTATTTACTTTTGCATACGTGGCTTTATTTGAGAAGATAAACCTTCAGAGGTAGACTGTATTGAATTGCAATGGTGACGTAACAATGGCCTCTTACCGTATTTCCTTCATTATGGCCCTGCCTGGGCGCTTACTCAAAGGCCTGTCTCAAAGAGGAGAAATTATTTTAGAATTTTATTAAGCTAGCGTTCTTACAAAATCTAAGTTTTGCGGCATCTGGCTAGAGTGTTTCTTCATTCACCCCATTTAAAGTTTGCACATGGTTTATCAAAACAGTGTCTTGGTTCAGCCTAACGAATACAAGTTTTTTATTTTATAAGCAAGTTTTTTTTGGGCCAGTATTGAAACTTTCTTAGATATTTCATGTTTTCAGTACCAAAACTTTCTTGTGACTTTCTTAGCAAAAAATTTTAGAATGCAGTATTTCTGCGAATGCATAGTTTAAGACACTGTATACATTGCACGAATATCACGTTTTTCATAGAAAATAATCATAAGATTCGTTTTATAGCAAGATGAGCGGCTGAACAGAAGAGCAAAAATAACATACAGAACATTAGGAGTGAAAATATGAAACAAAACTTTCTTAAGTTTCAAGAATCCAGTGTTGAACTTTCTTAAGTTTTTAACATGTTGAGCATTACTTTCTTATAAACCACTTTAAAAAAACGTGTAGCTCAATCCAAAGGGGGGCCCTTATTCGAGGGAGGGTGCTAATTTAAGGGAATACGGTATTTTCTGTAAAATTTGCGAATCGAGGCCATATGAGCTAAAATAATTAAACACGAAGTCCTTAACTTAGTCTATATATATATTAATAAAATTAGAAATTCATGGATACAGAAAATGTTAGATATAGACAAAGATATACAAAAATAAATATATATTTATTTGTCATGAATGGCGAACACTAGGATAGATTTTTCCACAAGTGGCATACTACAATAGATGGGATTCGAATCTGCACTGCATGACCAGAGAGCCAACGACGTTTCCACTGATCTATAGAGCTCAATGAAATCGCAGAGTAACTCTCCAAGTCATACAGCCCAAAGCTCTCCTCCCGTTTTGCATTTTGTGTTTCGGCTATGTTGAGCCTTCTTAAGCACCATACATATTTGCATTTATTTGTCATGAATAGTGAACACAAGGATAGATTTTTCCACAAGTGGCATACCACAATAGATGGGATTGGAACCTGTACTGCATGACCAGAGAGCCAACGACGTTTCCACTGAGCTATAGAGCTCAGTGAAATCGCAGAGTAATTCTCTAAGTCATACAGCGCAAGGCTCTCCGTTTAAACAACGTTTTAAACGTTTCGACCTTTTATCTTCATCGGCAACTGAACACAGATTATAATTTTGTATTTTAAATCAACCAGCTTAAGAATTTTCAGTTCAAAGTGGCACTTGTATTGTCGTAGAATTCTTGTCTTCCGAAACTGCATTGCTTCACTTAACTCTTTTCTTCTTATTGTTAGAAAATCATCGACTCTCATCATCGTATAACAACAGCCTAATCGTCAAACTGGTCTTGGTGAGTATTGTATAAACGCTTTTTTTTTATAAGGAACGCACATGTAGAAGGCCCGAAAATTTAAAGAACTTATACTACTAAAGAGAAAATCATTAAGGAACTTTTCAATGTTGAATGCTTTTATTACTGCAAATAATCAAGAATTAAAAAGCCCGTTCCATTCATTTGCAGTCGAAAATCACATAAATTGTACTTCGCGCTTGTATCAAATGTTTCCTTGAGTAGTTTCGAGCTTTGCTTACATGCAAATGTCTCTGCACAGTAGGCATTGCACTGTATGTGCAGTTAAAATGAAGGAACTATTAAGGAACTTCTGGAACTGCAATCGTCTCAAAGGAGGTAAAAAAATTAGGAACTTTAAGAACTAGGCCTTGAGCCAGGTTCTTTATAAAAAAAAGTGTGTAAAGGCCATCTTCGTAGAAAGTTCTGGTCTGTCTTCCTAAAATGTGATTTTTGCGAATTTGAAGATCGCTTTGACCAACAGTTTTGCATTCGCCATCCTCACTTCCTTGTGAATCATAAATCAGTTTTGAAACTTCTTTGACATCAGAAAATATTCATGCACTTGGAATACTTGAAAGAGTAAGCCGTTATAAACCCAAAAATCACGGGTGTCTACCTACAGGCCTACATACACAAAATGCAGCCTGGTACATTAGTAGATTGCCCATCAATCACATAGAAGTGTTCTATGTAATGATGCAATCTGTATTAGCCATGATCATTGCAAGGTATCATCACAAACCTTTAATATTTATGATGGCAACGTTTCGGGAGAGATCCGTCTCCCATCATCGGGCAATGAGAAATTGCTCTGAAAAGTGGTTTCGCTCTTATTTATTGCATACTTCGGAGCGAAAGGTGTGTTACATTAGCCGGACCTTTGAGGAAGCTCAGTTGTTTTAGCGCTCAATTTCTAGAAGTTGTCGCGCCGAATTGCGTTCAGGGCAACTTTTGATGTTATTCATCAAGATTTCTGGGACAGTATACGATACTTGGTTGATTCATGGAGTTGCCCTAATAAATATCAAAGGCTTGTCTTTATAAGTGGCGATTATTATTTCTAATAGGGTATCAGATACAGCCTTGATAATTTTTGATATTTTGACTATGATGCAATCTGTTGCACCATACGAGGTTTATTTACTTATCCCTCTTTTATTTTTCAGTTTCATTCAGTGAACAGTTTCATATCACTGTTCTACATCGCTTTTTATCTACATGACATGGAGCTTCTAAGACAGGTTAGCCATCAGTCTTTTTGCTTTTGAGTATTTTTTCATTCTAAGCCTGCAAGCATGCATTTTTCTTATCATCTGACCGTTATTTCACCACATTACGATCCCTTCTCAGAACATGTTTACACCGTGGCATTCAGACCGACAGACTTTGTCTGCATTTAATCAAGTAATTTCTAAGATAGTTGATGAATTAGACCCAAACCTTATACTAGTGTTTCTTATTAATTTTGTTCTTATACAAAAGCCTATAGATAGTCCCGGGGATACTATCATAGAGTACTGACAGGGGGACAGTCGGTTTGAATACACGCTTTTTTTATAAAGAACCTAGCTCAAGGCCTAGTTCTTAAAGTTCTTAACTCTTTTGAGACGATTGTAGTTCCAAAAGTTCCTTACTAGTTCCTTAATTTTAACTGCACATACAGTTTAATGACCACCATGCAGAGACATTTGCATGTAAGCAAAGCTCGAGACTACTCAAGGAAACATTTGATACATGCATAAAGTATAATTTATGTGATTTTCGACTGCAAATGAATGGAACGGGCTTTCTATTTCTGGATTGCTTGCATTGATAAAAATATTCAACGATGAAAAGTTCCTTAGTGATTTTCTATTTAGTAGTATAAGTTCTTTAAATTTTCGGGCCTTCTACATGTAGATTCCTTATAAAGTGGTTCCTTATAAAAAGTGCGTGTACGTTAAATACTTTCAATAATGATTAGAGGGCAGCCTAGTGTTAGCATTTGCGCCATTTGTGCTTGGTTCAAACCTTGCTCACTGTGACTCGGTTGATCAGGTATAATGGTGAGCCCGTTTCAAAATTAATTGGGACGTTAAAGAGCCACTGAGGACGTAAAACTCTGGCATTGATCACCCATTGAAGAGGTCGGCCTGGCGTTGATATTCCAAAATGACTGCCGAGTGAATGAGACATCAAAATTAGCCACACCAGCCAGTAGTAGGAATGGAATGTTCCCGGGTATTGGAAAACAACATATAAACATAGAAATATGAAAGCAGTGGAATCTCCACCCAGGTGACGGACTCATGTGGGACTTATTTTATTGTCCAGTGTAGAGAAGTGTCCGCTGTATGGAGGTTTGTTTTTGTAAAGAAGTGATCTCTTGGGCACAAATGATTATCTGTTGTACGGAGGTTTCCGTGGCCATTAATAGAGGTTTCAATGTAATGTTTTTGTCCATCAAATCCTGAAAACAAGTAATACAATTTGGAATGTGCCAATCATAGCGGAAAAGAACACAGTGTCACCAAGTTTCCACTTAAGCCATGGCTAAACTAGGAGACTTGTCGCGCGCGACACTGGACAAGCGAGTGACAAGCGAGCAACATGTCCCCAGAGTCATTTGCATGTCGCAGAGTCAAGAAATGTTTCTGTTGTCTCCCAGAAACATTTGAGTGTCTCTTGCTGCAAATATTGTCGCGCGCTACAAGTATTTTTAGCTTTTTATTTTGTAACCTTGTATTTTGCGAATAAATTTGAATTGAATTGAATTGCTACAAAGTTTATGAGGTGGCTAAACTGAGAGACTCCTAGGGGACATCAATGTCGCGCGTGACATGTCTCCTAGTTTATCCAGGCCTTAAGAATGGTACTTTCAATACTCTATTAGTTTTATACAGAAAAAAAACGCAAATAGAAAACGATTACGAAAGGCAAATGCAAGGCATAAGGGACAAAAGAAATACGAATAAATTAACGAGAGGCATGTTACTCTATTTCTACTATCGGCAATTAATCTGCAATCCTGATGTTATGTTACTATGTGTAATGTTAATAAGAACATAACTTTTTCTTTAGCATTTGGCAACATTGTTGATTACACAACAAACAATTCAACAAGTACAGGAATCTTTCATTCCCTATTTGATGTATCAGAGACACAACGTCAAAGTTGAAAAAGATGGAGCAAAAATATTACTTAAAAGAGATAAAATCAAAGATAAAATTACAAAACAAGAAAGATTGCCTGTTTATCAAGTAAGTTTGATTCTTGCTTGTTTGCTAGCTTATTTGGTAGCTTGTTAGATGCAAGTCAAACGGGAGAAGATCCTTAGAGCTCCTATCTCCGTGGAAACGTCGTTGGCTCTCTGATCTTGCTGTCCAGGTTCGAATTCCATTTATAGTGGTATGCTATATGTGGAAGAAAGTATGCTATATGTGGAAAAATGTATCCATTCACGAAAAATATATATATAAATATGTATGGTGCTGAAGAAGGCTCAACATAGCTGAAACACAAAAAAGTCAAATGAGAGGAGAGCCTAGGGCTATATTGCTTAGAGAGTTACTCGACGATTTCATTGAGCTCTATAGCTTAGTGGAAACATGGTGGAAACGTCGTTGGCTCTCTGACCATGCAGTCCAGTGAAAATTATAAAATGCCCCAAATAGTATGTGTATTTCGTCATACCTTTAAAAGCAGTCTCTTTCTAGGGCACTTTTGCAGACTATTTGGAAATGTACATTCAATTTGGATATGTCTTCCTATTCTCTGCTGCATATCCATTGGCTGCATTCTGGGCATTGTTGAATAATCTGATTGAAATAAGAAGTGATGCCTTCAAATTATGCCGACTTTTTCAAAGACCTTTCTTCGAATCTGCATCTTCTATCGGTGCATGGCAGGTATGCGAAAAATTTTTTTATTGTTATTGTCATTGTCTTTGTTATGGTTATGGTTTTTGTTTTTGTTATTATTATAGTTATTTTTATTATTATTGTTATTGTTATTGTTTCTGTTATTGCCATTGTTATTGTTATTGTTACTATTATTGTTATTGTTATTGTTATTGTTATTGTTTCTGTTATTGCCATTGTTATTGTTATTGTTATTGTTATTGTTATTGTTATTGTTATTGCAATTGTCACTGTCATTGTCATTAGCATTGCCATTTTTATTGTTATAAATATTGTCATTATTGTTTTACCTTGCGCTTTGTTGCTATTTTACCTGTTAGGCTGCATTTGAGATTATGGGCATCGTTGCTGTTATTACAAATTGTGCATTAATCGCAATGTCTTCAAGTACACAGACATGGCTAAAGAATATGTCAACAATTGACTATGTTCTATTATTCGTTATTATCGAGGTTTGAATTTATTCATCTACTTCAATTGAGGATTCTGGGTCTGTACTTGTTTTTCTGTGATAAGATAGAAGAAACACCGAATAGTTGTACATGCTAGGTGAATGTGAAGGTGAAGTGGTTTTGAGCGCCAGTCTCTAGGATCTCAGTAGTAGGTTAACTCATGGAGACCTTGACCCTGGCTGTGACGCTACCGTGGCTGGGCTCAAACCCTGACCACACTGAACTCCTGACACCACGAGTCAGCTGGATTACACGATGACGCCGCAGAACCTTCTATTTTTGTGGACACATGTCAATATCAAGTCAGAGCGGATAGGATATAGCTGATCGCAGTCGCGAAAGTACCCAGAGCTACCAGTCGCTACAACATGTGGATAGAGCTGTCAAATTATATACACATGATTGCTTCCACACTGGCCTCTCACTAATAGACTGGTACGAACATGTTGTTGGAAAATTCAAGTCAACTGCGACTGAGGGGATCAGCTTCAGAACATGTCCAGTTTTCTGGAACTATGTGCAAACTTGTTGCCATCATCTGAGAATTAGTTGCTGAAGTGCTTTTGTCGACCAGTCAGTTGCAATATATAGGAGCAAACGAATCGCCGATCAGCAGTTGGCAACTGGATATGAGTGTGCCCAATTTCAACATTAGCAACATAAATTTTGGACCCTTGTCATGTCATATACTAAGAATTATTTCACCAACAAGGGGGAAGTTGATTTTGTACATAAATTTTATATTTGCAATTTTGTTCTTAAAAGTAAATTTTTTTCCTAGCATGTTATCATTGGAATAAAATTTTTTGTTGCCTACATGATCCCTGACGTTCCTGGATGGATAACGAAGAAAATAGCGAAAATTGATTATGAAAAGGCTAAATTACTCAAGGTTAGAGTACTATGTTTATCAACTCCCTAGTTTTCATGTGGCATTGCAATGTCAAATTACTTGTCAGACTCTGTGACTAGACTTTATACAGCAGCTATGTTTAGAACCTGTGCGATAAGCACTATTTTTCAAGAAAGTTAACGAGTTAACAGTGCTGAAAGTGAATAGTTTTGAGTTGTGCAAAACTTCAAAATTTCGATAAACAGCGGAAACATTTTCGGGCATACTTAAAAGCTTTTTTCGTCTGACACTCCTCAGAGTATGGACGTCAGAAACAGACCAAAGCAATAAACTAGGACGGAACTTTATTATTAGTTTATTGTTTCGGTCTGTTTCTGACGTTTATACGCTGGGGGGTGTAAGACGAAAAAAGCTTTTAAGTATGCCCGAAAATGTTTCCACTGTTTACCGCAATTTTAAGCACTGAAAGTTTTTATAAGAACTGGGTACTCAAAAAAACTTTCTTGAATTTTTGAGCGGAAGGAAGCTAAAATAAAGCTGAAAATGAAAGCTAATTTGCTGTATAGCTACGTCAGGTATAGTTGGGCCTACAGTGCAAACCCACCAATGGGAAGAAAAAATTTAGATACAGTGTCTTGCAAGTTCTTAAATGTTCTCATAATATGAAAGTGATGAGGAATATCAAAGCCCAAAACAGTGGAAAAGCAGGATAACTTTATCACCCCGGATAACGTATGTGCAGTACAGCGGTGGTTGTGCAGTACAGCGGTGGTTGTGCAGTACAGCGGAGGGATAACATCAGTACAGCGGAGGGATATCATCAGTACGGCGGAGGGATACCATGAGTACAGCGGTGGATGTTCAGTACAGCGGTGAGATACCATGAGTACAGCGGTGGATGTTCAGTACAGCGGTGGGATAACATGAGCTGCGTGGAGGGATACCATCAGTACAGCGGAGGGATACCATAAATACAGCGGTGGGTGTTCAGTACAGCGGAGGGATACCACCATGAGTTGAGTGGAGGGATACCATGAGTACAGCGGAGGGATACCATCAGTACAGCGGTGGTTGTTCAGTACAGTGGAGGGATGACTTGAGTACAGCGGTGGATATTCAGTACAGCGGAGGGATACCATGAGTTGTGTGGAGGGATACCATCAGTACAGCGGAGGGATACCATCAGTAGGGCGGTGGATGTTCAGTACAGCTGTGGGATGACATGAGTTGAGTGGAGGGATATCATCAGTACGGCGGAGGGATACCATGAGTACAGCGGTGGATGTTCAGTACAGTTCAGTACAGCGGTGGATGTTCAGTACAGCGGTAACATGAGTTGCGTGGAGGGATACCATCAGTACAGCGGAGGGATACCATAAGTACAGCGGTGGGTGTTCAGTACAGCGGAGGGATACCATGAGTTGAGTGGAGGATACCATCAGTACAGCGGAGGTTACCATCAGTACAGCGGTGGTTGTTCAGTACAGTGGAGGGATGACTTGAGTACAGCGGTGGATATTCAGTACAGCGGAGGGATACCATGAGTTGTGTGGAGGGATACCATCAGTACAGCGGAGGGATACCATCAGTAGGGCGGTGGATGTTCAGTACAGCGGAAGGATACCATGAGTACAGCGGTGGATGTTCAGTACAGTGGAGGGATATCATGAGTACAGCGGTGGATGTTCAGTACGGCGGTGGGATACCATGAGTACAGCGGTGGGCGTGCAACCTGTTTGAGAAATTGCAACGGTGTTGCACGAATATGGCAGTATCTGTGCGCAGAAACAGACGCGTTTCGCTCTAGGACAGCATAAATTCACACAATCAAGCTCAAGCCTGCTGTGGGCTGTGATTATTGGAATAGACTGGCTGGCTACTAAGTGCCTGTATTTCTCCAACATTTGCTGCTTTACTACGGAGAGTTAGTTTTACAAAAAAATTGTACAGTTTTTTTGACAAAGTGCTGAATTCATGACTCAATCAACATTAATCGTTGTTTTGAATACTTGCAAATACAAGAAATCACAAAAAACAAATTGGCTTGCAAACTTGTTACGTACCTTGATAAAGAATCGCTAAAACTATAGCTAATTATGGATATTGAGTAGTAATAGAAACGTATAATACCATTGATTCTGATTTCGTGAGATGAAATTTGCATCTGATATTTCCAGTGGCTAGTAAATATTTGCGAGCGGAAAATCACAGGACAGTTTGCAAGCCAATTTGTTTTTTGTGATTTCTTGGGGATTTCTTACGGTATTTGTATTTGCAAGTATTCAAAACAACGATTAAACTCATGATCCCTCCGCTGTACTGAACACCCACCGCTGTACTTATGGTATCCCTCCGCTGTACTGATGGTATCCCTCCACGCAACTCATGTTATCCCACCGCTGTACTGAACATCCACAGCTGTACTCATGGTATCCCACCGCTGTACTGAACATCCACCGCTGTACTCATGGTATCCCTCCGCCGTACTGATGATATCCCTCCGCTGTACTGCACAACCACCGCTGTACTACACATACGTTATCCGGGGTGTTTATATACAGGGAGTGCTTTTATCATCTCTTAGTCAAAATAAAAGAGGATTGAACAGTTAAAGTTGCTAGGTCAAATGTTTTTGACTGTCTTAGTTCTTGAACCGCTGGTGGTTTTTTTGTTTACATTTTAGTATTATAGACCAGCATGGCGCGCAACATCCCACAATGGGATATTGGCGGGAACAGTGTTTTGTCTACGAAAAGGGTTTTTTTGAAAATTACAGTTAAAATAACGATTTTTTTCTTTTCAACATGTAACAATGTGAAAATTGTGAGTTTACTCAAGTTTTATACTCTGTTCTCAATAATTTCTTAAATTTGTGTCTTTGCAGAGCAGATAAACAAGATAACAGCCTTGGAGAAGATGCAAGTTGATGAAATATCAACAACATCATTTTCCCTTGTTGAACTGACTGAATGCTCAGGTATTTTAAACAACGGAAGTTTTTTTTAACTTTTGGTCGGCTATTTTTGACGGTTTTATTTTTTTCTTAGATGCATAAATGCGGGCATGCTTATAACAGAGTGTTTAAAGTGGGTTGTATGTATTCCAAAATAGCAGCCCAATATTCTTTATTGGGATTTTCCTAGGTAGTATGTTTGACGTCCTTTACAATTGAAAGGTCTCGTGTTTTCCTTTTAAGTCAGTGATTGAACTTTCACTTTTTAGATATAAACGTAGTTAAAGTGTATTTTATCATAGATCAAGTATATTTTATTGTTAACTATTTATAGTGCATATTTATTTTACCATTATAAAGTATCACATGAATGACTATAGCAATATACATCTGATGTGGACTGTACCAGTCTCCTCGGTAATGTTATGTTCTTGCATGGTAGGCCATCGGACAAGCTCAGTGGAGAGTACTAAAATTATAGACTAGCATTGTTGACAATGGACCACTAACAGGGCTAGACTAACATGGTTGACTGCATAGACATGGTTGACCATAGGAAACGCTCAGTGGGCAATATTAGTTTTATGGACTAGAATTCAGGACAACATGCCTACATGGCAGACCATATGCTAGCATGATGGTCGGGCTATTTAAGTGAAGGCTATATGCTGGCACATGTTGCTGTCATAATTCATAATTGACTGCAGTACCGTGAATGCAGCAAAAAACCCTGACACATATGTTCCAGGACACTTAGACTCTCTCAGTCATTCCTTTTTTTATAAAAAGTCTGACATATGCAATATTAAAGAACATGATTGTATAAAACATTGACTAGATTCAACTGCTTTATATAAAATATCTTTAATCCAGAAAAACTAACTATGATTCGGTTCATTATACAAGGACGAACAACATGCAATAAGAAACAAAGATTACTGTTAATTCACTTATTTTACATTAGTGAAATTACGATTGTGACAAAAATACAAACAAGTTCGGGAGTTCAATTTCGAAGGGCTGCCAACCTAAAATGATAAAATGTCATGAGAAATTATTCTAAAATTTTGTCGATTTCAGAACTTCAATGCCCATCTGCTAGCCTGTCATTATCTACTACGGAACCACTGATCTACATACAGTAAGAGACGTTTGAGATAGAACAAACCTTCTGTCCAAGTCATCCTCTTTCGATGACGTGCTTCTACTCGCTGTTGCAGCAGGAGGAGCTAAAGATCCGCTTGCAGGGTTCAGTTCAGCTAATTGATCCATCACTTCAAGTCCACTTTCCTCTGCTACTTGCATTATCAGTTGATCCACCTAATGACAAAACAAATGATTAACTTTTTTAATAAGCTAAGGCATAGGCAAAACGATTAAATATTGCTTGTGAAAAAGTTAAATTTGTTTCAACCAAAACAATGTTGAATCGGAAAGCATTCCATTCGCTGCTAAATTAAATATATAACTCTCGATGAGATGCATGATCGGCAGTCCTGAAATTCGTGCTGAACAGGCAGCAAAGGTAATAGGGAATACACCTTTTCAACTAAGAGCCTCGTTTTCAAAATTTACGAAAATTTGTTTGTACGAAAATTTTGACCCCAGATTCAGATTGAGCACCTTCATTTTAGTGTTGACGCAAATTTTTACGATTCTAGTCCTTACGATGCTGATTTTATAGCGACGAAAAGTTTGGAAATTTATTAAGGATTTGACCGTGAAAAATCGCTCGGGGTGAAATTTTACGCCCTCAGTCATTTTTTACGGTCAAATCAATAACTTTTCAAACTTTAAATCGCTATAAAATGAACCTCGTAAGGACTAGAAGCGTAAAAATTTGCCCAAACTCTAAAACGAAGGTGCTGAATTCGAATCTGACGTCGAAATGCTTCTGTGACAAAATTTTTAATTTTTTTGAAAACGAGGCCCTTAGTTGAAAAGGTGTATTGAATGCAAATGTTTGACTGACAAGCAATAATCAGAAGCGGTTAATTAAACACAAAATATTTTGCAGTCGCAATATTTTTTAGAAATTTTTTCTTGTCAATGCAAAATGTTTATAAGCAAATTTCAAACGATTGGCGACATGTTTCATCATTTGGCTAGGGCCAGCCAAGGCCTTGCGGTTAATACCGGATAGTTTCTGCTCCAAAAAATTGTAATAGATAAGGTTCAAAAAACGGTTGTCTCCGTGAGGACAGGAATGGGACAAATCGGCTGGATGGATAGAATCTGATGTTGGAAAAAAAAGAATAACGGTTTACCTGATCTTGTGGTGTTGACAAAGTGACAGCGTTTCCCATCGAACCTTCTAAAACCTGGTTGAAAATACAATTTTGAAGTTAATGCAGCTTCTGGTAGTCAGAAAGAAGCCTGCAAGCATTAGCCAATAGGCCTATGAATATTTCAAATTTTTCCATTTCGAGTACAAGTTTAATTTGCAATCAAAAACACTTCGAATGCTTCTTAAGCAATTGATGTTCAGGAAAACATGTTTAAATTCTACAGTTTAGCCTGGTTCCCATAGGATCATAAGAGCGTCAGCAACAATCTGCCTAGGTGGCTTGATTCTAGTTAAAACATTCTGCTGAGATAAGGAAAACGAGCGGAAAGATCGAAAAGCTTCTTCTGATACTCCTCAGGGTATAAACGTCTGAAACAAACCAAAACAATTGACTAAAGCAAAATGTTTGAGATACTTCAGTAAATTCTATTGATCTTTCAGCTAGCAGCTGTATCCCGATAGCCCTTTGTTGTTCAAAACACAATACCAATTCAGCTTCGCTTTTTTGATTGGTGCATTTCGATTAATATCTGGGTGTAAATTTCGCTTTCGATTGTTTCGATCTGTTTCTGACAATTATACTATGAGGAGTGTCAGATGAAAAAAGCTTTTAATACACCCAACAATGTTTTGGCTATTGCTTGCAATTCTGAAGTTTTTGTACAAGTCAAAGACTATTCATAGGCGTTTCTTTTGGCAATAGTTATTACTACAAAACAAGTTCTGACAAAATGTTTTACCTGAGTGTGAACATCTAAGTCTTCAAATTGCTTCTCAAATTTTTCCATAACTTCTGAAACCTGCAAAAAACGTTAGTCCTTGTTAAGAACAAAGTTCTCATGCTTACTTGGTTTAGTATTTTTTTGGCTTGTCAGCTTAATGATGTGCTGCTTTCGTTGCTAATTAACAAACACTGGAAAAGGAATTCAGTGTTTGAATAAATATTGCTAACCTTTTGTAAATCCATGCTCTGCAATGCCTTATCAAGACCTTTCACAACACTACCCATATTTTTTGTTACCTAAAAAGACATTAATAGCTAATTATGAATTTGAATGATATACTCGATGGTTACAAAGTTCTCCATTGCAAAAATTTTATCTTCCCAGAATTTTCTTGCTCTTTCTACTTCATAAACCTGTGCTTTCCAGACTAAAATTTGATTGGTTCAATGATAGCAGATAAGAACGCACATTCTGTTATTAAGCCAAAATAGACTTAGTATCTATCAAACAGGATGAAAATGAATCTGGGGGTCTCCAAGGATCAATTTTGGGTACAATACTCTTTAATGGTAAGCAAGCAAGCGTTATTTGTTTGTTAATGCAGGAGGGATCTGGCAGCTATAAAGATGATGTAGCTTGTGATCTTAGCCTTTTATTTGTAAGAAAAATTACCCTGGGTACTCATTTACTTGCCCTGACTGACAGCTTAGTTAACTGTAAGCTTGTAGTCCATGAGAATGACCCTAGAGGTTTCCCAAGGATCAATTTGGTACCATTACTCTTTAACAACAAGCAAGCAAGCATTCATTGTATTTTAATGCTGGAAGGATCTGCTTGTTATAAAGATAATTTAGACATGCAGCTACCCTAGGTACTCACTGAGCTTAGAAAAACAGAAAGCCGTGTTGACCCAGATGGTAGTTTTGGACTCCCACAATTGGATTCTGACACAAGCTAGTGTATGAGTTAACAAACCTGTCATACCTGTTTCATAGTCATTGCTGATTGGACCTTTGACGCGACTGCATCAACTCTTGATGCCAAGCGGAGGTAATTCAATGATTCATTTTTCTTTCTTATTGCATTTTCAGCATAGATCCTTGCACCTTCTACATTCTTCTGTTGTATTGCCTTTGAAATAGAGGGAAATATCGAAAACTATGCAGGACTGTGGCTAAATTAGTCGAAGACCACACAAGCACATAGGGATTACCTTTGGGAGAAATTCTTTCACACCTTTAGAAACTTCATTAAGACTTTTTGTGTGTTCTTTTGGAGCGAAGCAAAAGTTTGATTCAAAACTGTACCATTCTTTTCATTGCATTAGCAAAGCTACTTTGCTGTTTCCTACCGAATCAAGTGAATTGCTTTCATAGCAATTTAGTTTTATTGCTTAGTAAAGCAACAAAAATGTTCTGTGTTCTTTTGAAACTGAATCATTTTTTGTTGTTGTTTTTTGGTGCATCTTAAGATTAAATTGCGAGAGAGGAGGCAAGGTCAGCTTTCTAAGATTTGTGTCAAGATTTGTCAGCTGTTGGATAAGAATATTGATTTATTGTGTGGATTTTAGTTTGCAGTGACAGCTACTTGAAAGAGGATAGATACTTTGTGGAGATTGGAAATTTGTTTGAAAGACCAAATCAATGAGATCTTTTTGTTTGGCTTCAGTTGCACATCTTCAAAGAATAAAATGAGCAGAGCAAATTTCTGATTCGCTTCAAAAAAACGCACTCTATATTAGATCATTTGTTATGGGGAGTTTAGTATAACAATTATTCTTTTGGTTATATATGGAGATATTAATCTTCCTGGTCTAATAACATCTAAAAGATCACAACTCTCATGGGTCTAAAATGTGTTTCATTGTTTTAGATGTTATGGGATTTCTGTCTTGTTTCTACTTAGACATTCTGATGTTTTAATTAGAAGAGAAAAATCATCAAAACATTTGAATTTTTATTACTCCCTTTGCATTTTACCTAGAGGTAAGCAAGATCTTCGGAAGGCAAGATCAATTGGTCCTTTAAAATCTGTTACCTTCTTAACTTTCTGTTGCTGAGTTTTCTGGTCTTTCTCACATCTTTTTGATGCTCTTTCAAGCTGTTTGGTTGTGAACTGTACAAAAAGAAAACAGATAAATTAATGATAACACATATACATTTGGGGTTAGAAAGAATAATGATAGGATGTTGATGTAGAACATTGATATACAACAGCAGATGCTTTTTATAATGAAAAACTTGGGTATGATTCAATACCTTTAACTGGAACAAAGTTTCTAGAGGAAAAAATTAAAAATATATTAAATTATCATCTGATGGAAAACAAAGTGAAACTAATTGAAACTTTGTGTGCATGAGTGCACCAAAGAATTTTGGGTTGGTTTACAGTTCACGTAAAATCAATACAAAACAATGCCCCTATTGTTTGGAAAACAAAAGCCTATGGTACTCTGTCTGCAATTCCAGTCTTTAAAACCACGGCTAAATTTGCACCTTTTTGCTTGAAGTGGTGACATGACATACCTCAGAATGTCCTTTCATGAAAAATCCTTAGGTGGCTACATGCTGCGACAAAAATGCTGTGATAGTACACATTTTTTTAATAAGAAACATGGCTCGGGCCTAGTTCTAAAAGTTTCTTAATTTTTGGCCCAATTTTAGTTCTAAAAGTTTCTTAACAGTTTCTTAATTTAATGGAAATAAATTGCAGTAAAAACAATAAAAAACCTGAATATAGCAAGCAAATTATTAATATTATTGTATTACAAAGAATTAGCCATGCTGGTGTGAGAAATCGCACAGAAATGCTTGAGAATTGATTACTACATCCACAAATGTGAAATCAGTATGTTGGAAAACTGACACAAAAATTTCTTAAGTTTCTTAACTCCATTCTCCTAGTTCTAAAAGTTTCTTAACTTTTGGGGTGTCTAGTTCTAGGTTTCTTATAAACCGGTTTCCTATAAAAAAAATTACGTGTACTTCTGCAACAATCAACTTGCGTGATAAGACGGATGGGTCCAAGACAATTTCCAGGAAAAGGTGCAAAAACAATGAAATGTGTTGTGTCGCTAATTCCAAAAACCCACTACATACACTGGGGTGACACAGTCATACTGGCGACAAGCAAAAACATGTCGCAAAAGTTCAACAAAGCAATGTTCTGCAAACGTATTTCTTTACCATACGTCACAGAACATTTTATTCGAATATACCTACAGTATCTCTCAGTACATGTGTGATGTCTTAGACTTAAAAAGTTTTTGCTGATGTTGGCATTTTTTCAGAAACTACTGGGCCTAATAAAACCAATAAGAAAAAGATCGTGCTTTACTTTTCGAAACTCGCAATTTTTCAAAGATCGAAATGATAGTTTCAATGCTTAAAAGCCTATACGTACCATCCATCTGTTTTTTTTGTAATATTACTGCCCAAATGGTTTCTTTTTTACTTTTTCAGGCAAATTTGCTCTGCAACCTCCTCATCAGCTTCTGAACTTTTATAAAACTTCCCTGATTGAGTTGAATTATTGATGCAATTACCAAATAAGGAATTTTGTTGCGCATGCCCAATAAATGCACGAGTGGCAAGACGTCTTCTCTACATTTTCCGCGGCGAAGACAAGACGGGAAGAAAGAGTCTTGATAAAAAGAGAAATTTCCATACTCATTCGAGAACTTGCTTCAGATAGACCCCCATTTCAAATCAAGGTTTGTTTCATATGTATTTTTTTTATGAAATATTGCAGCAGCCACCATTTTTAGGCGAGTTTTGCCGTCTCCTTTGTTTGGCTAGGCCAGGCCAGAGGAATTGTTCTGTGTGCATGGGATGGCATGGGATGGGGCCACCGCTCATGGCGGCTACGCAGTAAAAACCACTTAGGCCTATGCCTTCATTAATTTCAATTTTCTTTTATGCTTCTCTTTCCTCATAGAATAAGTTTTTCCTCATTAAAATCTCGTCAATGTTTTCAACAAGGCTTTTCTGGAGATTTGCTAAAACTGTTGTTTTCAACCACAACACGGTCACGTCTTGGCCTCTTCTTCGATGTATTTTGATATTTTAAGGGGAACATGAATTTTAATTTGAGGACATGTTTATTAAATGTCGAGGTTGATGGGTACCAGACTGCTAAGTTTGTAAAGTGCGTTCCGAAGATTATCAAGAAAAATGAAATTCACACTTGTTGTTTTTGTGCATTTAATGCATCTTAAGTACAAAAATTGTAGTATTTTATGAAAATTTCGCACTTGAAATTGGCATTGTGCTCCTAATTCGGAGTGAGAGGCAAAGTCAGCAGTCTGGGATGGGAACATGATTTAAAAACATGTTCCCATATCATCTCTGCATGCTGATGAAATCAACAATCACTTGAGGTTTTTCCCGTGTGTCCCTGTCATCGCCATTGCTTACGATTGTATGAGAACATATTCATCACCACTGCCCCTAAATCACCATTCATCATGCTGATAGAGTCCATTTGTTCAGTTACATGCGGCCAGTCTACATTATTACTGGGTGGGTTCATAGAATCTTGACGGCACATGCCCATCTGCCCTGCCCATAAATCTTATGCCCCCCAGTCTGCACCCCTACTTTACTATTCTTTTTTCTAATTAGTTTATTTCTTTCCTTGCAGATAAACATATTCTGGGATCCTACTATAGTCAAAACTCAACTAAATGAAATATCTTCATAAAATAATTCTCTGTATTCCCCTGTTATCCAGTACAATAACAAGAGGAATATTAAATGTTTCAAAAAGAAATTTACACAACTTTCTCCTCATTCTAGATACCCACATGGAAGGAGCAAGAATCTTAAACTTGGCTTCTGATAAAACATTTCCTTTTTTCTGTATTATTTTTATATCATTAATAACCTTGTTATTTTTTTTACTAGGAACAGACAGATCTGAAGAAGTAAAATGGCCGAAGACTTGGACATAGATGCTATGCTTGAGGCTCCTTACAAGAAAAAGGTAAAATTGGTTGATTTTGTTTTGCTAAGCTATTTTAGTTTGATTGACAGTAAGATTCGATTCTCAGTTTGTTCAGCACTTGTTTAAGGGGTGCTTCACTGTTATGTAATTGCTAAACAGATATGGGGTCATTAGTGAGGCTTATTGGAGAGGGAGCAGGGTTTGTTTGTAAGAATAAGCAAATTTGTATGGGCTAATTCAGTGGTGGGATTTTGAGGGAGGGTTTCTGTTCAAAGCAATTCTCTAATAGTATTATAAATCTTCCACTGTAGATTCTTGATTTTGCACCCTACAGTTGGATAGGGCTTGCTTTACGGTAAGAAACAGAAAATTTTATGGCTGTTCTCTGGTTCATTGTTGGCAGACAATATCAGTATTGGTTTTGCCATTTGGATAAAAGCGTCACAATAGCACCAAAAGCATCATTATTGTCATTGGTGACAGTGGTCTAATCCTGTACATTTAGACTAGTTTCAAGTCTTGGGGAAAATTAAAGCTTCGCTTTGTGCTGAAAACTTGAGGTTGCAACCCCTTATTGGCCAAAAAAGACAGTTCTAATTAGATGGTATACTGTTAATGTAGCAAATGTATCATTTAAGGAGACTCTACTACAAGTTCTTAAAGGATGGATACTGCTAGAGCCCATAGCATTACCAGATTAGCCTCAGGTTCTCAGGTAGTTCTTCAGATGCTGTCATAAAGGCAACCTTACATTCTAAGGTTTAAAGCAAAATGGGAGGGGAGAGAATTGTTCTTAAGAATATAGTTGATAATGCATTCTGATAGCAAGCTTAGAGAATTAGCTGAACCCTACATTGTATTTTTATGCCATGTGGCTAAAGCAGAAAGATAGTATTAATCTTTAGGAATATGATTGATAAAGCACTTTATTTGGGCTGCATGGAAACTTTCCCTGTAACAATAACAAGCTAGGACAATAACTTGTTCCCCACATTGTATTTTTTGTGATGCAGCCAATGTCAATGCAGAAAGCACTGTGATTTTGCAGTATCATTGTAAACTGCCACACGGCTCTTTTTCCTACACACTAGATCACTAAGTGGAAGTTGATCAATCAGTTACGAAGATACAAAAGAAGAACTGGGAAAATCCAACAGAGAGCCATATTTATTTTTTCTTTAGGTACTTGTTGTGTTTGCCCTGAATGGCAACTGAGCGTGCTCTGGTTGGTAATTACATGAGGTAATTGTAGGAGCACTAAGGACAGCTACAGAAAAATGTGCATGTTGTATTTGGGACAACTGAAAAGGGGTTAATACATTGTTGCCAAACTGTTGTGTTGCAAAGCCTGTGGAGCGTATATTTGACAAAGTTTGCAGAGAATTTATCAGTGTCTTTTAAGTATTGTCCCTTAAAAGACCAAGTGAATTGCTCAAATATTTTTAAAAAGCGTAAAAACTTGCACTATTTTGTTCCCATTTTTGAGCTGTTTGCCTTCAGTGTCCAGTGGTAGAAATGGGCACAAATCTCTATTACAAAAAGGGCTGTTGAAGAAAGAAAACCACTATAAATGTGAAATTGACTGAACCCTAGACTTGTTTGCTCCAGATTACACACCAGTTCAGCGGCATTGAGCCCTTTAAACCATCAAAGAGACAGTGAAACCTTCTGTCACAGAACAGGTCTAAACTGACATACCAACATAACCTGTTTGGAATTAGAATTTCTTTCCATAACAGGTCTAGACTAATATGTCATATCAAACCCTGCCTTACTGTGCCATAAGCTTATGTTTGTTAAAGCACAAAAAAAGCTTTGCATCTATGCAAAACATCTATGCTTGTGGGGTGTTTTTTTTTTCAAACAACCCACCCCATATCAAGTACTTTTTTAGTCGGTTATGGGTTTCTTTTCTCCCAAAAATTTCAATTTGTGGAGCTTTTCAGCTAAACTGAGAACCTGTCTGTTTAACTGGAATGTTCCACTGTCTTTCTGACGTTAATTAGAGCAATTTTTCATTCTTGTTGCTCATTAATTTTTTGTTTTTTTCTTTCCCCTTCTTGCTCACTTTAAAATGATCCTGCCATGAACGTAATATGCTCTTCCTGATGATTAGGAGAAATCCAGCTCAAAAAATGGCAACAGAAGTGACAGTAGCAGTGATGATGATAGAAGAAAATATAAAAAGAAGTAAGTAATTTTTGTTTCATTCAGCAGTGTTTTACAGTCAACTCTGTCTATCTCAAACTTTTCTCTCTATCTTGAACTTGAGGGCATGTTCTTCTAAACCAAATCTTTTTCGGTAGCCTTCTTTTTTCTTAATGTGTGTTGACTAGGGTTTTGCAAAGCTATTCTTTGGAAAACGGCAGGTTTTGGAGCTCTCCAAAACCTTCTGTCATTAAAAGCCGAAAGTTTCGGAGACTTTCAAGAGGTTCATGGTTTCAGATGCCAGGCTACATTCCATGAATTGGTCTGAGAACAAAGCAAGCAAAACTTTTCTGATTCCCAGAATTCATGTTTCTTGGTAATCATGGACTCTGTGTTTAGAAAGCTTTCTGTTTTTAAAAATTCGAAGGTTTTAGAGGTTCAGAAGAACAAGTCCCAAGTCTTTGCCTGCTGAGCATTTTCAATGACTGCCAACTAATTTTCTCTCTGTATTTCAAACTTCTCTGTCTTGGACTTTTTTCTAACTTGAAACAAGATTTTCTTTTTTCCCCTTTAAATTTTTCCCTATTTTGAACTGCCCACATCATAAAATGATGCACTTGTCTCTTCTTAAGTGGAAAACAAAGAAAACTGTTTGCTCAATCAAAACAAATAAATTGTGATTTGAGACAAAAGAGTTGTCACTTTTGTCTCTCCTGTCATTTTTCTCACATTTCTGACCTGTTTCCTTATTTTGGAAAAATTTCTTGGTCTTGACATTTGCCAATCTTGAATAAATTTACAAGTGTTTTTATATTTAACATGCTTCAACTATATACATATATTAAAGCCTCGTATATTTCAACTTAGCATGTAGTATATATGTATTATAAACATAGATTTTTCCACAAGTGGCATACCAAAATTAGACTGAATTGAACCTGGACTGCATGACCAGAAAGCAAATCACGTTTCCACTGAGCTATAGAGCTCAATGAAATCGCCGAGTAACTCTCCAAGTCATACAGCCCAAGGCTCTCCTCCAGGTTCGAATCCATCTATTGTGGTATGCTACTTGTGGAAAAATCTATCCTACGTGTTCGCCATTCGTGACAATTAAATACAAATATGTATGGTGCTGAAGAAGGCTCAACATAGCCGAAGCACAAAAGTCAAACTGGAGGAGAGCCTTGGGCTGTATGACTTGGAGAGTTACTCGGCGATTTCATTGAACTCTATAGCTCAGTGGAAACGCCGTTGGCTCTCTGGTCATGCAGTCCAGGTTCAAATCCCATCTATTGTGGTATGCCATTTGTGGAAAAATCTATCCTAAGTGTTCGCCATTCATGAAATTAAATGTATTATGTCTATGGCATTCTCAGATATACTGCTAGTACTGTGCAAGTTTTTTCTTCTAATAATAAGTGTGAAGAGAAAAGGCATTTAACTGCCTTACAAACATTAAACACCATCAACAACAAACATTTTTATGACCATTTGTGTATTTTTATTGTAGGAGCAAGAAGAGTAGAAGTGACAGTCAAGAAAGAAGTGGAAGCAAAGAGAGAAGTAGAAGCAGGAGGGAAAGAAGCAGATCACCAGAACGAAGAAGACGGAGGTTAGTTTTGTCACTTCATCCTTTACGTTTACAATATTATACATTTTTTAAGGAACACCTTTATAAGGTAATAGAGGAACTTCAAGGATCTATTGACACTCAAATGAACAACTAAGAATAAATTTTTTCAAGAATACGATGATGGTTATGGTTTGTGATGAATAGCGAGTCATTTTTGCTATTCATCGCAATTTTGAAGTTCTGTGCAACTCAAAGACTGTTGTGGTTTGTATTATTGTAAATCTACTTTTAGGAGCCGCAGCCCAGACAGAAGAAGCCGGGATAGCTGGAGAGACAAAGAAAGAGATCGGGAACGAGATAGAGAAAGAGAAAGAAGGGATAGAGAGCGAGATAGAGAAAGGGACAGGGACAGAGGTAGAAGGGAAATCAGCCCCATTAGAACATCAAGATATTCCAGTCCTGGAATGGGTGAAGAAAGGTGAGATTATTAAGCCAAGTTTCCATATAGTTAGGGATATCACTGGGACACTTCTGGGTGCTAACGATGGTATGGGGCAGTGGCCTAACCAACGTGGGTTGGGGGTAATCGAATGAATATTTCTCTCGCTGATTTGGTTCTTTTTGTCTTAATTTCGGGAAGAAAGTTCCCCGAACTGTCCTGTTACCCCCACTTGTATGGGAACATGTTTTTAAGCATGTGGCCATCAACAGTGTTAAGTTGGTTCGATGTTTTTGAATGACGCTGTCGCATCCCTGTCTCTTACGATGTAATGGGAACATGAAGTTTGAAATGGGAATATGTTTTTTGTTGTGGCTGCTGACAGGGATATGCTTTGAAAACCTCTTCCCATATCATCGCTGCTTGTTGAACTTTACATCTACCTGAGGATTTTCCTGTGTGTCCCCATCCTCCAGTCACTTATGATTGTATGGGAACATGTACATCTCCGTCTCATCGGGAACATGAGTGACGATATGGAAACCAAGATTTAACTCATCAAATTTTTCCTTCACTTTCCCTTCATTGTCACGCATTTTTTTCTTTCGAAAATCTTTCATGATCCCATATATGTGGAGCACCCTCAAGTGAGTAAAAGGAAATTCAGAATAGGAATCGTTTGAGATTTAAATGAGTGTGAATAAAAGAAACGATATCTTTATATTCTGTCCTTCATAACATTGCCTTTTATTGATTTACATTCAATATCTTTCCAGGAGGAGAGGAGAGAAAGGTCCTCATATCATATCTTTGCTGTCAGCGTAAGTATTATTATCTTGAACGATGTACACTAATTTATGTTGTTTTTCTGCCTAGAACATACTGTCTTCAATGCAGATACTTGGTTGCTGTTGTTTTTAGAAAAACGCCACATAATATAGGCTTTATACCATATGGCTAATATCTTTCCAGTAGACTTCTAGTGTATGAAGTCTACAAATCTCTTAATGATCTTAATCCATTATTTATGAAAGACTATTTTTCACATAAGCAAGTAGATCACAACCTCCGTAAAAGAAATATCCTTGAAATTCCAAAAGTTAGAACTACAAGCTATGGCGTCAAATCACTAAGTTTCCAAGGACCAAAAATCTGGAACGCCCTTCCGGATGAAATAACATCCGCCCAAAACCCAAGGCAGTTTAAAAACTTGCTAAAAACGTGGTTTCTTGGTAATAAATGTGCTTGCTTATAGAATAAAACAGAATGGAATTTTATAAATAAATAAGTGGTTATTTTAGCAAACCATTGTAAAAGCCACTTTTTAGCTTCTTCATCAAACTATATTTATCTTTTTGCCAGACGTGAGAGAGAAATCCAAGATGAGAATGTGTCAGCAGAAGAAAGAGATGCAAGAACTGTTTTCATCATGCAGTTAGCAAGAAATGTTACCATCAGAGATATCATGGAATTCTTTTGTAAAGTTGGGCAAGTGGTGGATGTCAGGCTTATATCTGATAGAAACTCAAGACGATCAAAAGGAATCGGTTATGTTGAGTTTACTGAGAAATCAGCTGTTCCTTTGGTAAGCTAAGCTTTGTGTTATCATTTTATGTTCTCAATTCGTTTTCTTCTGTAGATTTTCCACCAGTGGCATACCATAATAAGATGCGATTCGAACCTGGACTGCATGATCAGAGAGCCAATGACGCTTCCATTGAGCTATAAAGAACCTAATGAAATCGCCTTAGACTACTGCTGTTTAACTTGGGGGGTTACTCGGTGATTTCATTGAGCTTTATAACTCTATGGAAACTCGTTGGCTCTCTGGTCATGCAATCCAGGTTTGAATCCCATCTTATTGCGGTATGCCACTTGTGAAAAAATCTGTCATAGTATTCACAATTCATGACAAATATACGTTTTTCATTTGTATTCATATATCAGTGTGCAAACAAAATTAATAATACTGGAAAAATTATAAACAAACATAATTTTCTTCAAGCAGTACAAAGTTTCCAAATCGGGAGAAACAGCGGAAACAGTTTTGGATATTACAATTTCCGAACAATTTGGGTTTGACCATAGATTAGGAGATAGGCTAAAACAGCACATCCCTACTAATATCCACAATGTTCGGCAAAGAGAGCAACCATCCTGCCTCCCACAGGCCAAACATCCTAGCCTTAAAGATGATTCTGTCTGCAATAGGACAACACTTACTTGACAACCGAAACTATGGAGAAAATTACAGCGAGGATGATTTTCAAATCATTGGCAAAGCAAGATCTTTGTTCCCTTAAGGTTTTGGAATCTGTCTATATCAAAACCAAAAGGTCGGCTCTGTTTAGACAGAAATAGTGTGTTATGGTTTCTATTTGTCTTCCTGTTTATACTCTGAGAAGTGTCAGACGAAAAAGCTTTATGCCCTTTGTTTTTCCGCTGTCTCTCGCAATTTTGCATACTGTTTTATAAGGAACTTGGATTTAGGAACCATTTCTTAGGAAAAAAACCATTAAATGAGCCTGAATTAATGACGATGATTTCTTATGAAATTAAGAATGCAACTGTAGGCTCATTTCGGTTATAAGACGCTTCTGTGTGCATATTCTGAAGCCGCAAACCGTAGAGAAGGTTTTGCAAGATCCGTACGCAAAATAGGGATCGAAGCCGTTAATCAGCAAACCTATAATAGGCCTCATTGATTTGAATTAAACTGAACTATATTGAAATGTATGCAGTGTATGATATTTTCCTTCTCAGGCTATAAACCTCTCTGGACAAAAGCTGCTTGGTGTTCCAATAATGGTTCAACCGACAATGGCAGAGAAGAACAGAGCAGCCGCTAATGCCCTCAGCCTATCCAGACCAATGGGTCCATCAA
>JACTAT010000052.1:5483518-5540005 GCA_014526335.1 Chrysaora quinquecirrha | reverse complement strand
GCAAACCCAGGAAAAAGAACCAAAAATTAGAGCCAGTCAATGGTTCTTAATTTTCACCAAATTTGAAAGTGACGAGGAATACAAAAGCCCAGAAAAGTGGACAAACATGATAAATGAATATGAAGGAAATGATTCCAGTAATCTCTAAGTCATTATGAACCAAAATTTTGACATTTTAAATTTCTAGGTCAGGGGTGTTCGACTATCTTGGTTCACAAACCGTTTGTTTCTATTTGTGGGTTTGCACTGTTCACCATTCAGTCTCTCATTAAAGGATCAGAGTTGCTCTAATTTACAAAAGAGATTTCGCATAACCCAATCAGTGAAGAGATTTAACAATGGACAAGCTATTTCGTACCTCCTTCTTGATGACATCACTACTGTATTGCACAAGCTCATCGAGTTGAGAAATAAAACCTGCAACTCTCTTTTTCAAAGCTTTTAACTCAGCCTAAGAAAAAATTGCATTTCTTAGATAAAAATCAAACATTTCTTTCTCAATATTAAAAACCAAATATGTATAAATATGTATGGTACTGAAGAAGGCTCAACATAGCCGAGACACGAGAAAGTCAAACGGGAGGAGGGCCTTGGGTTTAAGAGTTGGAGAGTAACTCAGCAGTTTCATTGAGCTGTATAGCTCAAAATGAAAACGTCGTTGGCTCTCTGATCATGCAGTCAAGGTTCAAATCCCATCTATTGTGGAATGCCACTTGTGGAAAAATCTATCCTAGTGTTTGTCATTCATTGCAGATGTTTAAAAAATCAAATTCACAGTAGCTGCAATAATTTATCGGTAAACTTTGACACGAAGTAACCAAGATGCAAAACGTTAGTTAAAAGTGTTCCACAATGAATAATGAATTTGAAGTTAAGGCAAACCTTGGAAGGCTGGTTAGGATTCAAGTCGACTAAACTCCATAAAATTGACGTGTGCATGCAGCTCAATGATAATCTGAGAATCTAAAAGAAGATAAAGCATTACTTATAATAATATCTACATCCAGAAACAAATGTGGTTGGTCTAAAAATTGGGGCATTGTCAAGCAATGTTTGTGACGTGGCCAAACGATCAAACATTATTTCATATGCAAATTTGAATTGTTTGACCAGTAATATTTGATCGTAAGGGCCAAGGCAAATGATCAAACATCATGGTCAAACATTTGAAATTTGCTTGTCAAGAACACTGACCCTTTTTAGCCACATCGTAAAACACTGCTCATCAAACAAAATTTGCTTGATAAAAGCTTAAATTGTTTCTGAAGTTTCTCAGAATCATTTCTAAGCGAATTTTGCTTTTCAAGCAATGTTTCGTGACGTGGCCAAACGGTCAAGCATTGATTGTAAAGCAACTCTCAAATGTTTGACCAACAATGTTTGATCTTTTGGCCACGGGTTTAGGGCAGGGTCTTACTATGAACGAAACCTGGAATCCCTATCAAAAGACGTTAGAATGAAAAAAATAGTGATGTACAAGAAGGGTATTAAAGTGCAAATTATGATAAAAAGAATAAGTTCTTGCCTCTTCGTCAACAGTATCTTTGGCTCCTTGTTCTATGATTCCATGTAAATCTTTCTGCAAACCCCATGCTCTTAAGTCATGTGCTCTACAAACAGAAATACCGTAATTACTGTCTGAGTAAGTTGATCAATTCACAGTTAAACAGGAAAGGCTGAATGCAGTCTAAATCAGACATGAATATCGTGAAGGTGCTCTGACGTCGTGGTCTAATCCAGCTTGAATATCGTGGAGTAAGGAGTTTAGTAAAGCCGCGGCTAGACATACAATTTTTCACTTGTTCTGGCAACGCGACACACCTGAAAATGTCCTGTTCTGAGAAATCCTGAGATGGTTACACGCTGCGACAAAAATGCTGCGACAGAAGTTCTGCGACAATCAACTTTCGTGATAAGAAGAATGGGTCCTAGAAAATTTCCAGGAAAAGGAGCCAAAACAATGCAATGTGTTGCGTCACCAAATCAAATAAGCCGGCTTCATGCTGCGACATTACTGGTGACAAGGAAAAACATGCCGCAATAAGTTCAACCAAAGCAATGTTCTGCAACTGAATTTTCTAAGGTCGCAGAACATTCTGTTCGAAAACATATCCCTGGCTACACGTGGGACTCTTAGCTTTTAAGGTCGCAGCGACAATTTTTGAACATGTTCTGTCGCCATTTCAAGCAGAATATCGCACATGTGGCCACAACTTAATGTTTAGCTCCACACCCCAGCCACAGTACCGTCAAAGCCAGGGTGAAGTCTCGTTAGTTCATCCACTTCTAAGATCCTAGCGACTGGCGCTATACACACCATTTCACATTCACCATCAACTTTATGAAACAAAAACTTCGCTCACTTGTAAAAAGCAGTGATTCTCTTCAGGTTGATGACAACACTGTAATATTCCGGTTCTTCCTTGTCTTCAATTTCCTGGAAAAAGAACAACATAGGTCTTAGAAAGGAAGAAGAAATAACTTGATGGACACCCTGGATATTTAAACATCAATACAGAAATTCATGCACTTGTGTAAAATTTCGAGGGGCTTAATTGTTTAATGTATAAGCTAATACAAGAATATTCATGCTTACGACAGGTATTCCACAAGCAAGACTTGATTGGAACTTCTCAACAATTTGATCCACCAATCTATTTCGAGCGATTTCCTGTGCAAAAGAAAGTTTACAAAATCAGATAAAATACGAAATAATGTAGGATCATTCTTAATCAGATCAAGCCAGACAGAGCCAGCTTTAGGGATTGGTCTGATTACCTTGGCAAAAATCGTCAGCATTAAATCATGCTGCCATTTTGAAAATTCAATAATAATGTGACTTCTACACGGCGGAGGGAGCGAAGAGAGAAAGAATGAATACGTGTTCTTTCTTTTCGTTCTCTCGTTATCTCGTCCACAGAACTATAGACATTAATCCTCCGCAGATATGTTAGTCGCTGCACTCCTCTTGCTGTTCTTCTCCATAAAGCACACAAACAGTGTCTAACTATTCCATGATCAAATCAAATACTTACTGCAGTTTGTTGTATGATGAGGTCGTTGTCACACAAGTATTGCATTGTTTTTGCACAAGTCTCAAGCAGCTTAAAAAGAAGTAAGATTAGTCTTAATAATAATGAACAAACAAACTCGATATAAATTAGTAAGAAAAGTCCATTGTAGTCACAGAGGTGACCCAAAGGATCCTCTTTCGATAGCTGCTACCAGTGGAGGTAAGGGTGGGCATCACTTCTGTCCCTGATCTGAAGACGAATTACCCTCATTACTACCCTTTTATGCTGGGTGTTAAGCAGAGAGAAAACGAGTTATGAGCATATTTTTGAGTCTTAGCTGTGACTTGGCAAGAGATTAGACTTGGGACCTCGCGGCTCGTGGGTGAGCACTCAACATGATATAAATCATCGGTGGCAAATGAAAAATGAAATATGGAAAATAGTTGAAATGAAAGGATCCGTGTTAACAAACCTTTGAATCACCATGCCTTAGAACTATATCTTCAATATGCTGTAGAAGATCTTCGAGGTGCTATGATGTAAACAGTCAGGGATTAGTAGTCTAGCAGTTCAGAACTTTAAGAAGGGGGAGGGTCAACAAGTCAAGTCATATCAACGGATGTGAAACCAAGGCAAATCAAGTGAGGCCAGGTCAGGTCTGTTCAGGTTATTTCAAGTCGACTAGAGTTAAAGTCAGTATAGCAAAGCTAAGTCAAGTCATTCAAACTGAAGAATAAGGAAATGAAGTCAAATAAAGATAAGTCAAGTCAAATAAGGAAAGTCAGGTCAGATCAAATCAAGTCAAGTCAAGGAAAGTCGGGTTAGGTCAGGTCAGGTCAGGTCAGGTCAGGTCAGTTCATGTAGATTCAAGACAAACTCAGGCTAAATAAGTTAAGTCAAACTAAGTCAAGCCATTCAAAATGAAGAATAGATAAGTCAAATCAAGTAAAATCAATTAAAAACAAAGAAGGTCAATCCTTGTAAAAATTCAGGTTAAAAAGAGTCAAGCCAAGCTAATTCAAATCAAATCAAATCAAGTCAAGTCAATTCAAATCAGGTCAAATCAAGCAAGTCAAGTCAAGTCAAGTCGAGTTAAGTCAAGTCAAGTCAAGTCAAGTCAAGTCGAGTCAAGTCGTGTCAAGAGGAGTCAAGTCAAGTCAAGTCAAAGTCAAGTAAAGGCAAGTCAACTCAAGTTAAGTCAAGGCACTCCAAGTAACGTCAAGTCAAATAAAATCAAATCAAATCATGTCGGGTCGACTCGAGTTTATTCAAGTTGAGTCGAGTTGAGTCAAATCAAATTAAGATTATCATTGAACATGTCAAAAGATAAACTTTACCTTTGTAAGCCTCTTTTCTGCATAAACTTCCAATTCAAAACATTGTGGTATCAACATCAAATTTCTTGCTTTATCAAGATCAGTCTCGAACTGAAAAACAGCAACAAAAACAATATCATCAACAACATAGAAAAACCCCAATGCACTAACAGCAGCAAAGCACAATATAAAAAAGATTATATTTCGTTGAAGGTGATGTGGCATTGTGGCCTAATCCAGATGACTTGTGGTGTCAGAAGCTCAAAAGGGTCAGGGCTCGCTGTTGTAGAATCCCAACCAGTGTTGAATTATCGATAGGTTAATCTATTACTGAGATCTTAGCGACTGGCGCTAAATACACCATTTCACCTTCACCATTTCACTTTACGACTAGTATGTGTATTAAACTTAGTAATAACCCTTTCACTGGGTTAATAACCACTTATAATGACAAGCCATTGATATTTATCAGGGCAAAATTTTTGGGGAGGTCCTTCTCCCATTATCAAGCTATGAGAAATGTGGTTCTGTAAAAAAGCACATCGACCAACGCAATAAATAGGGGAAGAACCATCTCTATCACTGCCAGATGATCGGAGATGAATCTCTCCAGAAACATTGCCCTTATAAGTATAAAAAAGGTTCGTCGTCTAACACGGTGTCAAAAACATCCTTCTAAGTTCGAATATATTTGCTCGACCAAGTGTCTGCTCACACTTCATAAGAGAAGAAAATTCTGATAAATATCCTTACTTTGGCTAAGAGATGCGGTAACATTTCCATGAAATGGGTGCTTAGATTGTGACGGTCTTCAACCAGCTGTTTTTGTCTTTTGCACTGCTTGCCTAAAAAAAAATTGCTCACTGTTTAGATACATCTTTTCGAAAATGTCTTTACAGCCAACAATTTGAGAACCAACGAAAATAGCAATGGATATGAGAGAGCTTTTAATACAAACCCTCTTCACTGTTCTGCCTGAAGGTCCATGGCCAAACGCCGCCTGTTGACAGGAGGCTGCGAGTATTTCAATCAAAGCAGTTTCTTCTTGGTCAGTCAAGTCTGCAAAATATGCTTTTCTATTTCAAAATCACAAAGAAAAGAAGAAAAAGTCAAGTCCAGTGAAGTCAAGTAAAGTAAAGTAAACTCACGTCCACTCCAGTTAAGTCCAGTCCAGTTTGGTCCAGTCCAGTCCAGTCACGTCACGACATGTCAAGTCACGTCAAGTCAGACCAAGTTAAATCAAGTCAGGTCAGACGAAGTCGAGGTCACGTTTAAGCTTACTATATTTAAAATATAAGTAATACTCTACACAATACTTCTCTTATTGCTTAACTAAAGAGCACATTTACATGTTTTCATGTATCTATATGGCACTGACGAAGCCAAATCACTAAGCCAAATGGGAGGAGAGCTATAGGAGTTAGACTTGGAGATGTTTGACAATTCTACTGAGCTTTTTAATTCAGAGGAAATGTCATTAGCTCCCCAATCATGCAGTCTTAGGTTCGAGTAACATTAATTGATACATGCCACTTGGAAAAATCTATCCTTGAGATTCAAGAATATATTCACACAGGTGCAACAATTATGATTGAAATTTCTTAAACATAATCTCACCAACTTTATTGTTTATATCAAGAAGCATATTTGTAGAAACAGACCAATCCTACAAAAAAGAAAGCATAATAAAAATACCGTTCCTTGTAAAATTTAAAGTGAAAATTCAACACAGCCAAACTAGCATAAGATATCTATTGACAGAGAGAAGTATCCCCGAGAACAGCACATTGAAGTGGTTAGCATTTGTGGCTTTGTGCTTTTTAAGGTCTGCGATTCAAATCCAGGCCAGGAATCACAAATTACAAGGTGAAAAAGCCTTGCTCTCTGTAACTCAGATGATCACGTAAAATGTTTGGCCGTCTTAAAATTAATTGGGACAGATTGGAAAGGCAGAAACAGCCTTCTGGCAGCAACCATTCTTAGAGCCAGTGAAGAGGTCAGCCTGACGTCCGAAAAAAAAATGACTGCTGAGTGAATGAGACCTCAAAATTAGCCACATCAGCCAATAATAGATATAGGATGATGCCAGATACTGAGAAACCACTATAACTAGAAATATAATCAAACAGGAATAATTCGAGTTACGTGAAGAGTTTCCTAAGGACAAATTGGCTTGGAATTGACAATTTTATACTATTTATAAGAGATCCGACCAACGCTAGTCCAACTTATGCGAGTCTGAATGTGTAAGAACACAATTTTTAAGCATCAGAAAAAGACATATTTGATAAGGTTTACTTTGAGTAGATCTGTGTGTTCCCAGAGGCTATCAACAAGATATGCAGCATGATCGTGAATCTAGTAAAGAATGAAAAATGACAATATGAAATTGTGAATTAAAACATCATATACTTTAGAGTTGCAAAGCTGAAACATCAAGTCAACTGGGAGGAGAGCTTTGGACTATATAGCTCGGAGAGTTACTCAATGATTTCATTGGGCCTTTTAGCTAAGTGGAATTGGCTCTCTGAACATGCAGCGCAGGTTTGAGTCTCATCAATTTTTGTACCAGACTCATCAAACAAGCAACTATGAATGATATATGTTGACCAAAAAACGTGCTCGTGTTAGGAACATCATCCGAAATCAAACAATGCTGTTGAACATGGGTTAAAACAAGCATTGGCCAACGAAAATAGTGATTTAGTTGTTCTATGACTTACTTCAGATTTTAAGAAAAAATCGACAAGATTCTTCATGTTATTTTGCTTTCGTCGCATCTCTCTGTTACCTGCGGGAAAAGAGAAGGAAATTAAAGAAATAGATTATGGTTCATAATTTAAGTAAAATTTTTAATAGTATTTATGTGATACATCCGTGCAGGTGAAGCAATTAGCTTGACTCCAATAGGGAAATGGTAAGGAATACGGGGGAGGCTATCAGATCAAAAACAGAAGAAGAGTAAGGTACCTTTTCTTCCTTTTTTGGTGACTTGACTGGTGACCCTGTTTCGCTCTCTGGTTCTTCATAGAACAGTCTCATGCTTAGGAATTCTCCGGCAGCCTGTGCGACTGATTTCTGATCACAAAAACCAGCTGCTCGATTTGGCTGGCGTCATCTTCTTCCAACAAATCATGTCTGCAGAGAAAAAATATTGTTCTTGCGTTTGGGATGATAGGATTATTATAAATAATCAGTCTAAAACCCTCTCCCGAATGAACGGCCATTGAAAACAAATACCCAGGATAAATTTGGCCAAATGATCAAACATTGTTTATCAAACATTAAAGAATGCTTTGCATGAAATGTTTGACCGTTTGGCTACGCCAACAAACATTGCTCGATCAGCAGAACTTGCATGGCAGTGATTCTGAAAAACTCCGAAAGCAATGATTCTGAAAAACTTGCAAAACATTTGCTGATTGTCACAAGCAATCAATGTTTCACAAGCTATGTTTGACAAGCAATGTTTTGAGAAGTGGCCAAACTGTTAAACATTTTGCTTGGCAAGCAAATTTAATGTTTCACAGACAATGTTTGATCGTTTGGCCAGGGCCTAAGAAATACTTCTTGTAGAAGAGGCAAGCTGGCCAAACAATCAAACATTCTTTGTCAAACATTAGTTTTGCCACCCACGTGTTATTTCTCCATTAGCAATATTTGCTAAGCAATAATTTTGAAAAACTTCAAAAACATTTGCTGCTTGTAGCAAGAAAGTAATGTTTGACGAACATTATGTTTTGGGAAGAGCCAAAAAAGGAAAAAAATTTGCTTGACATGCAAATTTCAAATGTTTGATAAACATTGTTTGACCGTTTGGCCAGGGCCTACACTTAACAATACTTACTTGAAGAAGAGACAGGTCAATTTAATGGCTTCAACGGACACATCACTTTCTTTATCGAGAGTCATGTTGACAATTCGCTCCTGGAATGAAAGAAAGACTGTTTTAAGTGACTGAGAACATTTGGTGTACTTTGTTCGTGTAGGGACTGCAAAGGATGAGAATCCTATTTACTTCTCTACTGTGTTTTCTCAAAGAACACCCAAAGAGATTATTCAATTACAACAAAATATCTATCTATATACTGGTACTTACTTTGAAACGGTTTGTAAAGAGTTCAAGTTGCGAAACACATTCCTCGCTTTCATAAAGACCCTTCAACACTTGAAGCGCCTTCAAGCGAACTTCTCCAACCTATGAGGAAAGAAACAGATGAAAATTATGAAAATGGACGAAAAGAAATAGTACTCACGCACGTTGGAATACTGAGATCGAACTAAAAGAAAAAATATCGTAAATATAGTTGATAGTTAGGCCATGGCCAAAAGAGCAAAAATTGTTTGTCAAACATGTGAATCAGTTGTCTACGAAAATGTTTTCCCGTTTTCTCAGGTCGCAAAACAATGCTCATCAAACATTCTTCCTTGCATCAAGCAAAGCTCTTTTTAACTTTTTCAAAAACATCACAACAGATTCTGCTCTCAAGCAATGTTTTGTGACGGAGCCAACGTTCAAACATTGTTTGGTGTTTAAATTTCAAATGTTTGACAAACAATGTTTGATCGTTTGGCCAAGGCCTTATAAAAAGCGATAATATAACTTACTTTATCATGCAGTGTCCAGCCAACGTATTTCGTGTAGGTCTGCTCAGCAATCCCAAAGAAAGAGCTAAAAGAATACATCGCAACATTCAATACGTGAGACAAAACTGCATGGTACATATACTCGCATGTACTAAGGCTGTTTTTGACTGGTTATGACAAGTAATTTGATATTCATCGGGCAACGTTTTGGGAGAGCACCATCTCCAGTCACTGGACAATGAGAAATTTGGTTCTTCTCATATTTACTGTGTTGGTCGGATGGAAATGGTGGGACAAAACCACAAAACAGTCGGATTTTCGAAGCTAATTTTGTGGAACTCAAGGTGCCAACCTTTCATTCTGTGCAGCCGACGTTTTTCAACCACATTTCTGGGATAGTGAATGAATTATGATACTTGATTTTTCTACCAGTGGCATACCACAATAGATTGGATTCGAATCTGGACTGCATGGCCAGGAGTCAACGACGATTCCACTGAGCTATACAACTAAATGAAATCGCCAAGCAACTCTCCGAGCCATACAGCCAAATGCCCTCTTCCCGGTCTGATCCAGCGGGCTCGTATCGTCAGAAGCTCAGCGAGGTCAGGGTTCGAGCATCAGCTAAGGTAGCGTCACAGCAAGGGTCGAGGTCTTGATTAGTTAACCAAGAACTGAGATTCTAGCGACTTGTAGATACACCATTTCACCTTCAACTGATGTTTTACTGTCCAACTATGATTAGGAATCTGAAAACTGTTTGAATCTGGACTGCTAGACGAAGATACTTAGCAATTGTTTCAAGTCATTTCCAGGATTCTTAGCAATAGTAAAAGTCAACGAAATTGTCTTACAGTCTCTGATTATTGACTGAATTAGGGAGAATTGGACTAACCTGTACGTCTTCATCCATACTCCAATCTCCGCGATGCATATAGAGCGAATCTCTGGTCTCACATCCCTGTAAGCAAAAAGAAAAACAATGTCACAAAAACTGATCTTCTCAATGTAATTTATTCGGGTTTAATAGGTGACAGTGGCTTTTGTATATTGTTATCCCCGAAAGTAGCAAAGTTACAACATCAAAAAAGGCATGATTAAATATAACTTATTTGGCTTTAATATGTGACAGGGGCTTTCGTATATTGTAATCCGCTTATTGCATGTTGCATGGCATATTAGAGTTAGCGAAGATTTGTTCCTTATAACTAAAACTATGACTTGTTGCAGCTATCTGATGCAGAGTAATTCCTTTTACAGCGTATTATATGGTGAAGCGGATAAGTTCGTTCGTTTATATGTGGCGGTTATAAAATTTCAGTCACGCGGTCTGATTTTAACAGTCAACCTGAACATGGACTTTGCACACAGAACGTTCCAAAGTGCTGCTCAAACAGATTTTTGATTTGTGATAAGTGAATTAATTGAAATGTAATTTGATTATGAATCTCTATGTTAAATGTTATGCCGCAGGGTTGCTATGTATTTCCATGCTCCCTGTGGCATCGTCTTGTAACCTTTGTATGTTGATTGTAAATTTTTATGGGAATAAAAGAAGAAAATTAATTGAAATAGAGTATAATATAAATCATTCACTTACCTGTAACGATGTACAAAAACTCCTGAAAAAATCCTGGTCATCATTTCTTGCAACTCAGTGGTGTTTTGCCTCAACTATAAATCACAAAATATACCGAAACTTTATTGACTCGAAGTATTTTAAAAGCAAAAACAAAATGACATAGAAAGAATTGATCTTAGACTTACCTTAGTATAATCATTATTCATTGATCTTAGACTTATCTTAGACATTCATAGAATTGATCTTAGACTTACATCCTCTCGTTTCCTTTGTAACATTTCGACCTGTTCCCTCGATCTTTTTGATAACGATTTTCTGTTCTCGGAATCAAGTTGTTTCTGCAACAAAATAACAAGAATAATTAGCATACGTCACCTACAAAACCCATTTACCTACTAAAACAATGATATTAATACAAGAAATTTCCTTACTTGTGTATTGTCCAATTCGATGCTAACTTTCAATGCCACGTCGATGATGGCAGTCACTATTTTCATTCCTTAAATCAGAAACAATGGTTTAAAAATAAGTGATCTGACAGAAAAAACATGATGCAAGCTGATATCTTTCCAGTAGAACCAAGAGAGGAAGCTAGGATGGCGCCCGGACCTTCTAGGGCTCGCAGTTAAATAAAAATTTTTAAACGGTCATTGAACATCCACGGAGCAACTCATATAAATAAGAATAATTGGCCTTTTATCATAAAATATGCTAATTCATGACAGAAGGGAGACTGACAATAGTTCCTTAATCTTAACTGCATATTTAATGCCATGCCTAATATACTAAACCAACCACAGTAGTGCATATCCACCACAGTAAGAGTACCACCGCAGTAGCCAAAAAGTACCATCACATAAAGCATAACAATTCACCATATAAACCATACTAACTCACCAAATCAAGCATAGAAAACCCACCAGAGTAGTGCGTATCCAAAACAGTGCGCAAAAAGACCACCACAGTACGCAAAAATATACCAACGCAGCAGCGATTATCCACCGCAGTAATGCGTATAGATTCGCTAGATTCAAAGACAACAATAATTTGGATAATGGTAAATGAAAAGTAGAAGATGAATTACCTGCGAATGTACTTGTATGCCTAAATGCTCTAACTTGCGAATCAGACAAACCAATAATCCAACTGATGAGGGTATAGATCATAACTTCATCGTAGATAATACTGTTTTGACATTGACTGACCAATAGTTCGATAAACTGTGAAATGTTGCTCTAAAATGCAAAAATGCTAATACTGATATTTAATTGATACACACAACTATACCAACTAAATATTTAGGAAAAGGTTACAGTTTGTAACAGTACTTCGTGTTAAGCCTTCACCAAACGTTGCCAACATTAGGCCCTGACCAAACGATCAAACATTGTTGGTCCAACATTTCAAATTTGCTTTACTGCAAATGCTTGACCGTTCGGCCACGTCCAAAAACATTGCTGTCCAAAACTTTGGAACAACAAAGTCATTGCCAATGCGATAGTACGAACGCATTGTTGCTAAGAAATTTTGCTAGGTGGTGAAATGTTGCAAGTTGTTAAATTTTGACAGTAATATCAAAAGAAATGTTTGAGAAAAAAGTTAGAAAGGCGATCAGACGATCAAAAAGTTCTAAACATTTTTGCTTTGCGCACACGGTTAAAAATTTAATCAACCTAATTTTTTGGGTCAAAGGCTTTATGGAATCGACAACTTTGAATCCCATAAAATTTCCCACAGGACAAAAGGGCTAGGACAGTGAAACTTTGTACAGGGTGGCCCAAAAAAAAGGGACCCCCTTAGGCACGAAACATCTCACTTGAGTTGAATATTATGTAGTATTAATTTCATGAAATTCCTACTTAAGAATAAATTATTTATAAATTACTCAGCTAGGGGGTCCCTTTTTTGGGGCCACCCTGTATTTAGACAAAGTTTTGCATGATTTACTCGATTTTTGCATCGAAAACTCGGTATCTTGTGATTAAAAAAAATTTTAATGCTGTCGGAGTTTAACAAAGTGATCTAAAATACATTTAAAAAAACCATATAAATGTCCACAATTGTTCTTCTGTGTGAACAGCAAGTACAACTCCAGTGAATATGAATGATGATGCTTGCAAACAAACGAATGATCTTACGGAGGAGATTTTAAGAGCCTTACCTTGAATTTCTTATTTGCAGGACCAGTAGCAATAAGAGGGTACTCATGACTATCTTCATCAAATGTTTCAGTCAACTGTCTGATTGCTTGAACAGTGTCCTCTGCTTTAATCATTTCTCTTGTAACTTTACCTAAAAATATAATAAGTACATGAGAAATATATATGTATATGAGATGAGATATATTTGTCCGAGGGGGCATTTCACTCAATAGGACTTCCAGCAAAGGTGTCCGAGACTTTAAAGGAGTGAATTGCCCATCGTATTTGTCATGAATGGTGAACACAAGGATAGATGTTTCCACAGGTGTTCCCAGGACTGCATGATCAGAGGGCCAACGACGTTTCCATTGAGCCATAGTACTGTGGCCTTGTTTTCTGGTACTATGGCCTTGTTTTCTGGTACTTTGGCCTTGTTTTCTGGTACCATGACCTTGCCTTCTGGTACTGTGGCCTTGTTTTCCGGTACTGTGGCCTCATGTTCTGGTACTGTGGCCTTGTGTTCTGGTACTGTAGCCTTGTTTTCTGGTACTGTGGCCTTTTATTCTGGTAGTGTGGCCTTGTTTTCCGGTACTGCGGCCTTGTTTTCTGGTACTTTGGTCTCATGTTCTGGTACTGTGGCCTTGTTTTCTGGTACTGTGGCCTTGTTTTCCGGTACTGTGGCCTTGCTTTTCGGGACTGTGGCCCTCTGTTCTGGTACTGTGGCCTTGTGTTCTGGTACTGTTACTGATCTGGTACTGATTATCGAAACAGTAGTGATAACTGCCTCCCAGGTTGTTTATATTATAACTGTTTCACAGAACATGAAGGATCTCTGGTTTTGGTATTTGTCCAGGTTGAGAACGGACCCAAATAGATCTGCTCTTAAAAGCATGAAAAATGAAAAAAACAAGATTTTTTAAAATACCTTTGCATCCACAGCACTGAACAAAGAACTGGACCAAGTCAACCAAAGCTCCGTCTTTATCTTCATTATAACTATCAATCCAGTCATCAAGAACAACCTAGGAAAGATTAAAGAATACATACATTTGCCACATACTACAGTAGTTATTCGATTATCCGACCCCTCGTTAATCTGGACTTTGATTATCCGGTCCGTCAAAAATGTTCAACAACGAAAGCATTATTCAGCGAATATTCTATTTTCTTTGCACAGACCAATCGAAGATCAAAATATCACGCAGAAATGATTACAAAATCACTCTAAAACCTCAAATACTAGTATGCGGAGAATTTTTGTTTGAAAAGTAATCTTAAAAAGCTACCCTTGCAAGTTTTTAACTGGCTTTTGCTGTGATAACATATTTTCGATTATCCGGAATTTTAGATTATCTGCACATATTTTAAAAATCCCGTGTCCCGAGCAGGTTGGATAATCGAATAACTACTGTACCATACTTATGTATGGACCCAAAAAAAGCGGTGCTTATTCAGGCTTCTTCCTTTTTTAAGGTGCACAATAGCACGCATACACCGCCAGGCATTCCTGATCTTGTCAAGGTTTGCATTATTTCATTTCCTCCGTTTTTGTTTCTCTTAAATATTTTGGGATAACAATGCAAGAACTGTTTCTATAACTATAACTGTAACTATAACTTGAAAATTGCGAAAAACAGCGAAAACATTTTCGGGCATCCTTAAAAGCTCTTTTCGTCTGACACTCCTCAGAGAATGAACGTCAGAAACAGACAGAAACAATAGACTAAGGCAGAGTTTATAACCAGATTCGGCTTGAAATGCACTAATCAGAAAAAAAGCTGAATTGGCATTGTGTTTTAAACACCAATCAGCTTTAGGCGGGAAGAACTATGCAAATTAATTGAAGAGTCCAAGTGAGAAAACAAACTCTTTCTGATTGGTGGATTCTTATGAGAGAAATAAAAGTGTGAACAGAAAACCTTCATATTTACAAGCACAGACACTTTAATCTCAAAGATTTTTATGTGTTTTGGACAGCTTTTTGTTGAGAATAGAATAAAAATATAATTCAAAGGTACCCACAATGCAAAAAAACATCACTTTTTCTTAATTTTTTTAAGTTTATGAAACATGTACCTAATCAGGCGTGCAGATGTCCACGCACCTGCTGAAATAATCAGGAAGAGGCCTGCTTATCAAATCTTAAATAAAGAAAGGATGGTTCAGATCAGATATAGCTCATAACCTACCCCAAGTGCTGTTCTGCCTCCTTTGACAATATCAAACAGAGATTCTTCATCATTCTCATTTTTGTCAGCTGTTTTCTTCTTTCCAGTTGTCACAGAATTCTTTTTGTTTCCAGTGCTTCTTTTTCTTGGTTTCTTGGTTTCCTAGTTGACAAAAGATCACAATAAGGCAATTTGGTAGAATTTTAATTTTCTCAAAATCAAAAGATATCAAGCTTTTGATGCAAAAATCCTATAAAACATCCAAAATTTAGTCTAAGTAAAAATTTTCGCTGTCCAAGCACTTGTATTCTAAATATTATAAGCATTCAAACTTCCCGACTCTATAAAGGCTTTGACCGCAAAAAATGAAGATGAAAATTTTACTGGGTCTAAGCCCTTGTAAAATCGTGAACTTTCAACGCTTGTAAAAACGATTAAATCAGTGCTGAAAAAGTAAAACTTTGCACCTAGACTACATTTTGGGTGCTTTATACAATTTTTGCATAAAAAGCTTGATATGATGTTTAGATTTGGAGAAATTAAAATTCTACTGAATCGCCTATTGCACTTTATCTGCAAAACAATTGTAATCAAACAAAGAACTGAGAACCAAGCTCTACTAATGTTATTCTCTAAATGATTTAAGCTGGAGTTGTAAGCTTTTCCTGAAGACTGATATCCAGTGAAAACACTCTATGGATTCAATCATTCAAATTTTCTTTTCCAACTCCCTTTTGCCACACTAACGTCAGACCTCTGGCTACATTGCCGCCTAGATGTCACATTCACCTATTATCTAGATATCTATTCACTACATTACTACCTAGATTAGATATCTATTCACCACTTCTTTTTAGAAGGCAATCAGTATAGCAGTAGATAGACAGGATGTACAGCTGATTATGATGTCAGGTAGCAGCTTGCTCTACCAACGAAAGCAGGACCTGAAGTCATACTGGCAGAGACACAAATATCTTAACGTCAACTATCAAAATGACCTGTGGATTTTTGCTCTATTCTTTCATTAACAGCTCAGGTTTTTAAGAGGAAAACTTTTGAGCTGGAAAGAAATATTGCAAATGTGAGAAAACCAAAACTACCTCATTGCCTTGATTGTCACTTTTCTCTTCCTCCCCTTGATTTTGGGACAGCAGGCTTTTGAATGACACTTCATTTTCACTAAAGTCTGCATTTGAATCTTCTGTGGAGCTGAAAGTAAAAGACTCACAGATAAAGACATGCCAATGATATACATAAACCCCATAAATTTCAGACTTAAATTTTTGAACTTTTATTCTCAGAGGATTAAATCCGGACACAAAATTATCAATTTGAGACAAATTTCAAATAAATTTTATGACAAAATAAAAAAAATATGATAAAGAGACAATCCCTGACAAAATTATAGAAAAATCAACTTTTATCTTTATTTTTTGATTCAAAGCACAGTACAAAAAATTTTCATTTTTGATATCAAAATTCAAGTGGAGACCATGCTTATACCAAAATCATGAAAACGGAGACCATTCCTTATGCCAAAATCACGAAAATTGATACCTTTTTCGGCAGCACATCTCCAGTAAGATAATTATACAAAGTGCACCCCCGAGGCAAAATTTCAGCATTTGATAATGGAGAGAGACCCAGCGAAGAACTACTGGTCCAATATTGTAAACTAATACCAACCTTTGTGGGTTTTCTTCTTCATCTCTTTCATTTTGATTTGGAGAGTATAACGGTGAAGAATTATCACTTGATTGCTGAGAAGAGCTTTTGATGTTCTTCCTCTCTGGCTGGAAAAAGTTGGAGACAAAAATTCTGGCTTTGAAGTTCTTCTTGAGCTTCTGCGCACAAAAAAAGCCTGCAAAAAAGGAAAAATTTCATTAGAATAAGAAAAAATAAGCTTGAAAAGTTTTGAAGACTTAATATGAAATAGCACGAACATTTAAGGGAAAGAGGTGATGTTATAGGGGGTAAGGGACCCCTGACAGGGGGAACTGATTTTAACATTGAAATCAGCAGTTAGAAGGAGTTGCAAGACCTTGATATGATAAAGCCAGTACTTCCAGCTATGTTTCCTTGCTTTGCACTTCAATTCCAAACCAACTGTGTGACCTGGACACAAAGAATAGGACTGCCCCAGCTTGGGAGCTGCTCACGTTACCCACAAGAGAAAAAATCCCAGTAATGGGATGGATAGAACTTGAAGAGAATCCATCAAGCAACGAAGGGCAGAGGGGTTGGGCCCGGGGCAGAGGAACTGCAGTCCTCTAAATCTATTTTGGGTACAAACCAATTAGTTTTGGGGAAGCCCCTAATTTGAGATAATAAAACAAAGAAAGAAAACAAAAATTTAAACCTCGCTATTTTCTTTATCGCTTTCTTCGATACTTTTTGGTGATGCCATGTTCATTTTTCTTTCAGCTAAGACACCAGGCATTTCTAGAAATAAACATGGATATATGTTAACTTCCTATATGCTGTTAAGTTACAGTGACACACGTACAGGAGTAACCCTGTCAGATGTGTTTTCTGCTATAAAGAGGTGTTCCTTGTAAGGAGGTTTCGTTCACAAAGAAACAATCTTTTGGGGAAAATTATTGCGGTTGTTTAGAGGTCCCTGCTTTATAGAACTGTCCATTAACAAAAGTTCCACAGTTTCAGAGGTGGTGCCATGTGGGGACAGAGAGACATGTCCACCCCACTTTTTCAAGGATCATTCTTTATTGAGATATTCTTACATTCTATATTCTTTTTTAAGGATCGTACTGTCATATGCAAAGTGTAAAGAAACTAAATGTCAAGAATGACCTCTCGTTGTCTTGTACAAGTATAGATAAGCAACAGGTCTGCATCAGCTGTATAGCTGCCAGACTCTGAAAGAAAGGATTGTGTCAAAGGTAATAAGGGGTGCTGGAGGCACGGCAGTACAGTAGCAGGGGTGATTGCCCCCACCCCCATTGCCCTCATAAATATTGTGAAATTCTTTGATTTTCCTATTGCTTTGCCTGAATTTGTTGCTTCTGTCCCTGCTGCCTCGTACCCTGATGCCTTGCTTCTGGTAATTTTGTCACGCAATGCAAGCAATGTCGGCATTTATCAGCTATCAGCATGCAGATTAGCGTAAATGCAGATTTGTGATGGATGGGGATGTTGTTTGACTTCTTCTTACATCAATGAGAAGCAACCCCAAACCAGCCAAACATCCGTGGGGTCTGAGTTTAGATGCTACAGGGCTTAGATTGATGTGTCAAAAACCCTTGAGCACGTTGGCTGTCTACGCCTTTGCCTTTGAGATTGACTGGCTGAGATCTTTTTTGACAGTCTTGTCTGTGGTGGCCTAAAAAAGCAGCCTTCGGCAGAACAATGCCCGACACAGAAAGGAATTCCTCGAGCCTTGTCTTCGAAAATTACCAAATAATGATTGGAATAGGATAATAAAAAGCTGCTTGATTTAATGTTGAACTTGTTTATCACAAAATATACTCACCTTTTTCATAAAAACCCCAGCAAACATCAATAACAACGTTGCTGTTTGGTACAATCAATCAGCCTCCCTTGTGCAACTTTGGCGCGCAAGCAAAGTGAAGCAAGACCGCATGCTCGGTATAGGGGGGCGTGAAAATCGGGGGAAGGGGGAAAGGCAATGTTCCAACGTTTGTTAACGTCATTGTTTGGCAAGAAAAAATATGCAAAATTTGTTGTACCATGTTTTTGATAAAGTTGAAAAACATTTTCTAACGCAAGGAATATTACGATCAAATAATGTTTCTCAAAAATCTGCGGAAACTTGCCACTCAATCAAACTGCCACATCGCAAAACATTGCTCGTCCAAAAGTACTTAACTTTTTCAGAAATATCGCGCTTTGCTTGTCAAGAAATGTTTGTTACGTGATCAAGTTTACAGAAGTTGTTTCACAGGATAAGCAATTTTTTACGATAGAAAATTGTTTTGCAGGTTGGCATGTCACAAAACAATGTTCAGCAAACAATTTTTGTCTGCGTGAAGCAAAAAAGGCAAAAATGTTTTTGAATTTTCAAAAAAGCATTGCTTAGCATATTCTTCTGCTTGTCAAGCAATGCTCTTTTGCGTGGCAAACATTCAAACATTGTTTGAAAAAATTAATTTCAAATGTTTGACTACCAATGTTTGATCGTTTATAAAAACAGCGCAAAAAATTATACTGCATTCTACCATATGATAATTATTCCCTTCACGCACGATCGCAGTACGCAATGATGGCATGATGGAATATATAAACAGCTGGCTTTTGGACATCACGAATTTAATTTCTAATTGCGCCCAGATGGAAGCTCTTACCAAAAGATATTTCTACACGATATCGCACTTGACTTGAATGTTACCTGGTATAAATTTTTTAATTCCTCCTTGAGAAAAATTATTCATAAATGATTTACCTAAGGGGTAACTTTTTTTCTACACGGGCCACCCTGTATTATACTACCGCACATTTCGAAAAAGAAGTTCAAAACATCCAAAAAGAGAACACTGGACACAGACACAACGAAATGTAGATAACTTGGTCATATCGTTTACTAAAATCAATGTTAATTTGGAGATTAATTTCATATTAACAAATAACACAAAATATAACTTTTAATGTTCAGTTTAACATTATCAGTTTCTACTACCATTAAATTTCAAACTCGAGGCTAAAAATTGTTAATCTTTGGTTTTGAAATATACCGTTACCCTTATGGGGGTTACGGACCAATTATACGAGGGGGCTATAAAATGTTCCATATTGAATGCTCTTCAATTCCTTTTCGTTTTCAATTGAGAATTCTCCAACTGAACATTACCATAGTCGAAACTCGAGAGAATGAACAAGAACATAAGAAATAAGTGTCAGGGGGAGGGCTTATTCAAGGGTGGGACAGGGAGGGGTTTTCTTCAAAGGTGTGAGTTAACTGGTATACAGAACAAGTCAGAGGGAGAATGCTACATATAGAACAACGAGAGGGGCTTCTGTCTGTAAGATCCATCCGACATCCCCAAGCAGTTAATCAGAGAAGGTAAGGGGCGACCCGGTCATAGCTATATACCGTAAAAGCTCTATTTAGCCCGGGGGGGGCTAATTTCATTTTGGAAGTTTTTGAGTTGAGACTTATTAGAGAGGGGGGCTTGTTAGAGAGTTGGGGCTGAATAAATTGCTTAGCATATTTTGTTCTTTATTTGTCAAGACGAATGCTACAGACATTAAAAAATGAACTATAAAAGAAAGTTTTAACCTTAGATCACATGAAATTCGTAGTAACTAAGTAGTTAATAGTTGCTGTGCACGTTACAACTTATAATTTCATTTAATTTTGTACGTTTACTACTGAATTTTCAAGTGGCGAAAGTAAGAGGGGAGCTTAATAGAGAGGAGGGGTTTTGGGGCTTAATAGAGAGGGGGGCTAAAAAGAGAGAGCTTTTACGGTGCGCTTTGTGGATAAGATTAAAACTCAAATTAATTCAAAACACCAAGATAAAGTTACACTCAACAACGGAATGTAAACGCTAGGCTCAGTTATGTCTAATATTGTACAAATGTGATAAAAATTATTAAACCTAGTAGCTAAAAATCTAAACACTAGACACTACAACCCACTCTTTCGTGCCGGGTTTAAAAACAACATTGAATAGGAACGAAGGTATCAGTGGCTTGTATTTTCATTCCGGAGAACTGAGGAACTTAGGACACATTGATAGAAATCTAGAAACTAGGTTCCGGTTCTTGTCTTAACGGATCTAAAGAACCGGAATCTCAATCCATTTACCATTATACAGTGGAACCTTCACATACCGGACAAGTTTGAGACCAATGTTTTGACGGTTGTAGAGTACAAATAAATGATCAAGTAGAATTTTGGGACGAAAATATTTGTCCGTTGTTCGGAGGTGCCCATTTACGGAGGTTCCACTATATACTGATTTAGATTTTGTCCAGTCAATTCAATACAGTCCATTTTGATTCAGAGATATGTCCGGATTCTAGTCCGATGTCGGAAGCTTTCATCGTACTGTATTCACAATATAAAGTGATTCGAATTGTTTGAATGTCGGTGCATGTTTACTGAAATGTTCTTGTTTCCGAACCAACGCTATTTACCTCTTAGCCAACATTATCTTGAAATGATGGTCGTCTGATTCTGTTTGGATCCAGAATAATGGCTGGCTACCTTCTATTCCCCGTGGCATTGCTAAAAGGACAAATGAAGAGCAAAAAATACGTTTATGAAAGTTACGATGCAGCACCTGGACAAAAAATCAGACATATCCCAAACTTTACAAATTTGTCTCATAAAATTTCTAAAGTCCTTGCTGGCAAAGAAATGTTTGAACCTTTGTGCCGTTTTGTATGTTTCTTTTCGTAAATGTTTTAGCCCTGATCAAAAGATGACGTTGATATAGGCCTGCCGCTCATGCTCCTAGACTGATTTTCTAGTCCAAATGCCATCGGCATTCAATTGGTACTATGTACCAACTTTAGAAGGATAGATAACTGACTTTACTGCAAGCTAGTGGAACGAGATTCGAACCCACGAACTATCGTAGGCCGAGTACCTTGACCACTAGGTAAGCGCCACCTTTTGAATGTATGGACAGGGATTCGCAATGTGGACGACTGGTACTCGTGGACAGCCGGCGGCCAGTTTAGTTTTGTAGAGCATTGGTGTTCAACGCCCAAGGTTTTACCGTTCGAGTCCTGTTCAAGTCGTATTTTTCACATTGTCTCCGAAAATTCTTTCTGAATACATGGTTCAGGTAATGAAGTAAGGATTTTAAAGAAGAAGATCTCCTATCTCTGACAAATTATAATAATGATATAAAATGACATAGAAATTCATATTTCTATTAAATTACCTTTTCACAATATCAGTCACTTCTCCTACAAATGCATCACAAATGCCAGGGCATTTTCTTTCAACATCATTGATAACTGTTTCTAATTCTTCTACAATTGACGTTCTGGAATGGTGTTTTACTTTGAGCTAGAAAAAAACGAAAACAGAGAATCAGTTACTAAAAAAATTGTGCCAAATATTACAGCGACGATCTTGTAGCGTGCATGCAGGTTCTACAGCAAGCTAAATGTAGACCACAGGGAGCTTTCTTCCCCTGCACTGACTGTAGTCTGCCCCATAGGCTACGATCTTGCAAAATTAGCAATTTAATTTCTTACAGAAACGGTGACATGAGAACGATTAGGATTTTAAGTTTTCAACAAAAAAATATGTGGCTTGTGGAAAATGGGAGGGCAAACATCTATCCCATGTTTGCCATTCAAGAAAAGTACGCGAAAAACTGAAGTAGCTACTTACGGCATCTAAAACTGGAACAAGCTTCTTCAGAGATTTTGAAAGTTGTCTTTCAGGACGGACTATTTTGGGAGAATTCACACTCTTTTCATCGTTTAACTTATCGATGTCAGGACTCGTTTTAGGTGAAGTTTTTATCGTGTCGAATATCCAAGCTGGGTGCTCCATCTGTGCTTGGTTGTTAGAATCACTATAAGAAAAAAATATACATGACAATACTATCGAAAACCTAAAAAAATCTAACTAATCCAACCAAGTAAGTAATTTACTAAATAACTAACTAACTAACCAACTAACTAACCAACAAAATAACCAACCAAATAACTAACTAACTAACCAATTAACTATCTAACTAACAAATTAGCTAACTCACTAACTATCCAAGTAACTCACGAACTCACTAACTAAGTAACTAACTAACGACAAACTAACCAACTAAGTAACCTGCTTACTAACCAAAGGAACTAAATAACTAACTAACCAACTAAATAATTAACTAACTAACAAACTAACTAACTAACTAACTAGCTAACTAACTTAATAACTATCCAAACAACTCACTAACTCACTAATTCACTAACTAACTAACTAACTGACTTACCAGCTAATTAACTAAGTAACTAACTAACTAACTAACTAACTAACCAACTAACTAACTAATAAACCAATAAACTAACCAACTAACTAGTTAACTGACTACATTAAGTACATAACTAATTAACCAAAGAACTGACCAATTAAATACAATAGATTAATAAGTTAAAACATCATTCAGGAAGTATAACCGTGTCATACCTATCATCTTCATCTGAACTATCATTGTCCGCTCCTCCTTCAGCTCTCCATCTTCGATATTTTTCTATTAATTCGGTCAATATAGCAGTTTTCTTCGCCGTTTTTATGAACCTGTGCTTTAGAAGCTCCTTCGCAGAGGGTCTCTGTCAAAAACAACAAAAACGCAACTATCATTTTATTCCAAGAGCAATTTATATGGTTTGTTAGACCCATACACATCGGCAAAGCGATCAAACATTTCTTGTCAAACAATATAAATTATTATTTTAAGCAGCTAGGTTTAACATTTGACCACGTCGCAAAACATTGCCTGAAAAGTATGAGTAAAAAAATGTTTAACGGGTATTGTTTTGTGACGTGGCCAAACGGTAAAACTTTTGCTTGACAAGCGAATTTAAAATGTTTAGGAATAGGGAATCCTACAGTAATCTTGGAGAATACAAAGGGTCATAATTTCATCTCAAAAACTTTAACCTCAACTAAGCTCAAAATTAACCCGAAACCGAATTCTTTCCATTGAAAATGTGACATTACAAGAACTTGAAACCACTGAAACAATCGATCACTCCTGGAACAAGTTCGCTTAAAGTCGCTTGTTTTTCAGATCGGGGGATTAGCTCAAATGGTAGAGCGCTCGCTTAGCATGCGAGAGGTACCGGGATCGATACCCGGATCCTCCATGGTGGATATTTTATAGTTTTTCAGCAGGCAGTTTGCAAATAAGACGTTATAAAGCATATTTTTAGAATTTTCCAAAAATACGCTTAATAATCACATTCAGCCTGGTAAGAAATAACGCTGTTATTTATTGGTTCAGCCAATATTAATCCAAATTTCGAACTTTCAACTGATTTCAACCCATTTTCCAAATTTCGGTCGGTCGGTCGGTCAGTCAGTCAGTCAGTCAGTCAGTCAGTCAGTCAGCCAGTCCGTCCGTCCGTCAGTCAGTCAGTCAGTCAGTCAGTCAGTCAGAGTCAGTCAGTCAGTCAGTCAGTCAGTCAGTCATGTAGTTAATCAAACAATCGAACCAAATCATACGTCTTATCTCACCTCATTAGGATCCTTATTGAGACAAAGTGAAACGAACTCTTTGAATGGTCTACTGAAATTTCCAGAGAGTTCAGGTGGATTGTTCTTTGGGATTAGAAAAAGCACTCTCATGGGGTGTAGATCTGCATGTGGGGGTTCACCTTTTGCCAATTCGATTGCAGTGATACCCAATGACCATATGTCAGCCTGTAAGACGAATTTTAGAAGAAGTATAAGACAAAGAAAGAGTAGAAGATGAAGTAGAGGACAAAGAAGAAGTAGATGTTGAAGAAGAAGTAGAAGACGAAGAAGAAGTAGAAGACAAAGAAGAAGTAGATGTTGAAGAAGAAGAGAAGACAAAGAAGGATCATAAGACGAAGAAGAAGTAGAAGACAAAGAAGAAGTAGATGTTGAAGAAGAAGTAGAAGACAAAGAAAGATGTTAAATGAAGAAGTAGAAGACAAAGAAGAAGTAGATGTTTGAGAAGAAGTAGAAGACAAAGAAGAAGTAGACGATCAAGAAGAAGTAGAAGACGAAGAAGAAGTAGATGTTGAAGAAGAAGCAGAAGACACAGAAGGAAGAAGAAGAAGAATGAAAAGCAGAGAAAATCAGAAGTAAGAGTAAAGATGCAGGAAGTAAAACGAAGATGAAGCATCGAACTAAAACAAGAAGAAGAAGAAGAAGAAGAAGAAGAAGAGAAAAAGGAGAAGAAAAGAAGAAAAGAATCTATTTGAACAATGATTCTGCCTTGACGGTATAATAACCTTATTTTACAGGGACAAAGACAACCAAACACAAATCAGCTTTGAGCAAAACCTTGCAATAAAGAATTTAAAAGTTCATTAAATTCCTTTACCTTTGAATCATAGGCTGATTGTTTGATGACTTCAGGTGCCATCCAAAATGGCGTACCGACAAATGTATTTCTTTTATTCATTGTATCTGTTAGTTGTCCTGCCACTCCAAAGTCAGCTAACTTCACGCCTCCATTTTCAGATAAAAGTACATTTGCAGCTAGAATTTAAAAAAAGATAACTAAAAGATGAGAAATAAAACATACTTTAGAAAAACAGTGATTACGGAAAAAGATTTTAAAACTATTTGATGAAGTTCCAAAGCACCACAGGCTTGCCGTGATAAGCTTTTCTGATTATAATTTTTGTGACCATGGTTTAATCCAAGAGAGTACATGACTTACGACTGGAGAGGATGTGCTAGTTTAGAGACTTTCAGGGCCAAAAACCCACCTGTGTGGGCCACACATAACTGTACCAAAAGTATATAAAATACTTTGTCAGAAACAGCCTTAATAAGTGGGAATATATCTACCTTTGATATCTCTGTGGAGTTTCTTTTCACCATGGAGGTAATCAAGTCCTTTTAAAACTTCTCAAGTATAACCGCTATGTATACTTCATCAAAGGGACCAGCTTTCATCTGAAATGGAATATTTAGTAATTTATTCTACCCTTGATCATAAAACAAACTATTTTTCTGTTTAACAATAAGTACTAAGCTAAACTAACAATAAACCATTCATTACTATTATTAAGAATGAAGATAACTTACGAGATCAAGAGCTGATCCTCCACCCAAATACTCCATTATAATCCATAGCTTTGTACCCTAAAATGCGAGAAGTATTAAGACAGGTAGTTTGAAAAAGGTTAGTAAAATAAGAACTTGATTGATAGCTATTTTCTATGACTTACAATCACCACTATCATGCCCTTGGAGTCATTATTGGGGTAATGTATATGTTTCATGAGAATGCCGTCTCTCTCTTAGTGGTGTAGCCAGATGTCCAGTATTGGAAGGGCAAATGGGTGTGGTCAAGGAAAAAGGGTGTGGCTTTAAGAATAAAGACCCAAGTTGTATTCTGATACAAAAGTACTCATCAGATTTGGCCTATATACAAAACACATCTTGGTGATGATTTGGGGGGCAACTACGCCATTGCTCACTCCCATCACTGCACAATATGAAATGTGGTCTTCCTATTATTTATTATTTTAGTCTGGTTGAAAAGGAGTGAAAACACTAATCAAACTTGTCAGGAAACTCCTATTTTTCACACTCATATTCTGCTCTCAAATTAGAACTTCCTAGCAGAATAGCCTAGTGTTTTTCATAACTATTTGATCCTACACATGCAATAAATAGGAGAAAATTTCCCATTGCCCAGTATTAGGAGCTCTAAAAGTTGCCCTTATAGCTTTTAAAGAGTTGTCATGATAAGTGGTGGTAATCATGTCTTATACTGCATAGCCTTGATAAGTGTATATAATTTACTGCACTAAAAACTGTTTGAGTATCAAATCAGAGACAAAATCATCAATACCTTCAGAGATAAGCACTTTTAACACAGCCTTCAGTCCCACAAAATTGGCACAAATGACACTAGACCAATTTCAATGGTGAAGTGGGAGTTATCATGCCCCAGTGACTAACATATGTCAGTTTCAACCAATTCATGCAATTAGAACCCTCCAAAATCTTATTTTACTCAATTCATTGGATTTTTGGCACTTTTGACACTTTGTGATGTAAAAGGCACATTTTCAAAAAATAGGGATTATACATAGGTCTGTTGATGTGTTGTACAATATTTGTAGGCTTATCATACTGTTTTATTCATGATCAAAATCATCAATACCTTCAGATATGAGCCATAATATTTTGTTACATAATCACTGTCACATTGTGCCAGAACTGTTATTTCTTGTTGAATATCTTCTATTTCATCTTCAGCTTCTTCTAAGTCAATTATTTTTATTGCTACTATTCCATTTGTTCTGTTGTCGACCCTGTAAATGAAATTGCCTAATGAAATATGAATACAAAAACGAATATAATATGATTTTTCAGGGCTAGCACCCCTTTGCAATTCTCCAGACAGGACTGATGGCCTGGTCTGCAGAGTGTTTGAGTGGTGCACCTGAGATATTTTTGCTCAAGTCTTTTCACGCACCAACGCACCATTGTTTTATTGTTTCCGTGCAAAAAAGTCTTTGTTCAAATCATATTTACATCCCTGCACCAACAGTTTCTTGGCAACGGTCCCCCAAGATCTTGTTGAAATGGTGCACACTCTGCCGACTGGCTGATGGCCAATTTATTTCACTTACCCCTTGAAAACCTCCCCAAATGATCCTTTGCCAATCTTTTCTTGAATAGTGAAGACTTCTTCAGGGTCAAGTCGATTTTTGGATGACTAAAGAGAAATATGTACATGGTTATACTTTGTAAAGACTTTTCCAAAAGTAGCATACTAAAATAGATTGGATTTGAACCTGGACTACATCACTACATGTTATCTTCCTAGGGTTTTCCATACACTCTTTTATAAGAAACTGTGCTCTGAGCCATTTCGTAGGGTTTCTTAACTTTGAGCACAATTGATATAGGAAAAGTTTTTTACAAAGTTTTTTAACTTAAAAGTCAAAATTTCAAAAATATCATGAAATAAATCTACATGAAGTATCATGTTCTCAAAGTCAAAATGTCATATTTTCCGGAATTGACACTAAGTACAGAATTGGCCTGAGTTTTTCTCATGCACAAGGCATGTCAGTAAAATAGAATGCTGAATTTCAAAGCAGAAATAGTTTCCTAGTTTTTTTACTTTTTAGTCCATACAAAAGAGTTTCTTGATTTTTAGAAAAAGTCATATATAGTTTCTTATAGTTGGTTTCTTATAAAAAAAGAGTGTATCTGTAAGATGAAGTTAAAGTCGCATGATGCAAATTAAAGTTGTTCTTTTTCCCACAACAATAAGGATATTCCACACAGATTCCAGGGTTGAATAATTGTAAACTTATCAGTAAAATTCAACAATAACTCAGTAAAACTATTTTCTCATTTTCGTTGGGTATTTTGAGGCAGTTTCCGTTTTAGATTGTGCAGATCAGTTGCCTATACAAACAGCTGCTTTGTCTAGACAAAACAAACTCTCTTTGGATCACTTGAATGAACTTTTGATTTCCCTCAAGTCGTTTGCAAACAGCACACCTTCCAGAAACGCTTTGCATTCTGCAGGTACTAAAATTTTAATGCCTACTATCTAGTGCTTTTTTTGCTTATTCAGACAGTATGTACAAAATCGGCGCGGCTTCAACTCAAGGCTGACCTTGCTTCGAAATAGTCTACGCGGAAGTCTCAGGTCATAATTTTGCACGGTTTCGCAAACCGGCTGCAAATTAGATTCGCAATTTTGTGATAAGAGGAATATGGATTAAAAGAATGGATATGTTTTGGAGATATCTGTATAGCAAGGATTGATATTTCGTTGACATTCAAAGTCAACGAGATGATTAGGCCCGTCGGTCAGTCAGGTCATCATGATATGGAAAATCGAGTCACTCTCACCTTTTTCTGTGACAGGGCCATTTGCGAATGCACAAACTCCTCATGAGCCTTGAACGACTGAAATGCAAGCTACTGCCATAGGTGAATAAAACTATAAGTTCTAGTTTGATAAAATACAAGAATTTATATTAATTTTACACAGCTAAATCTCATGATATCCAATGTCAAAAGCAGCCATGTTTTAAAATTAGCTTCAACATGCCAACGAGACTGGTAAGCAAACGATGATTGACAGGTGTCGGATTCATCAAAAGTGAATATTTCCCAGAGATCCCTGCGACAGAAAAAGTTTCATGTTTCTTTTCTTTTCTAAATTTGTATCTTATTTAATGCAATCTTATCTTTTACCCTTTTTAGTAAAACGATTGCTTTCAGACTTCTGCAGTAAAGCTTTTGCTATTGATTTCCCCTTTTGCGCCTGAGGATATAGGAATAGTGGAGTGGAGTTAATATGATTGAAGTCGATTCGAAACAGTCCCCCTTGTTCATGAAGCACCCTCTTTGTACATATAAAAGTAAGAATCTCACACAAAAATGATACCAAAATTTTTCCATGCAATGATGCATTTACATAGTAGCTAAGTAACGTATTTATTATCTCTAAATAGCTTAAAACTATCAATTTTATCTGCTTTAATGTAACTAAAAACTAAAACTTAAACTTTCAAATCGAGTTTATATTGAAGCAACCTCCTTGACTCGCAAAAAGCTTCTTTCCTGCTTTTGGACCTCCCCCATCAAGTAAACTCTGTCATATGTCTTTGAAAATCTCTTAAACTAGTATTGTTCCACGAAGAATAAATACGCAACTTTAACTGTAGCAGAAAATAAGCCAGTATGATTGGATCGTCATAATTTAGCTGACATTTGATTGGTCAATCACCATGTGGGCAAATTTACTTTCTACTTCATCGCATTTCATTTCATTAAAGACTTTCTACATACCATACTTATAATAACTTCAATAACAAGGTTGAATGTGTTAAGTTTTTACACGCTTTTTTTTTACAAAGAACCACTTTATAAGGAACCTACATGTAGAAGGCCCGAAAATTTAAAAAATTTATATACTAAAGAGAAAATCATTAAGGAACCTTTCCATGTTGAATGCTTTTATCACTACAAATAATCAAGAATTAGAAAGCCGGTTCCATTCATTTGCAGTCGAAAATCACATAAATTGTACGCTAAGCATGTATCAAATGTTTCCTAGAGTAGTCTCGAGCTTTGCTCATATGCAAGTGCGTCTCTTTTATTGTTTAGACCACTGTATGTGCAGTTAAAATTAAGGAACTATTAAGGAACTTTTCTTAACTACAACTGCCTCAAAAGAGGTCGAAAAATAAGGAACTTTAAGAACTAGGCCTTGAGGTAGGTTCCTTATAAAACAAGCGTGCATATATAGTTTTACGACATAATTGCGATGAATAGCGGAATCATTTTCGGGCATACTTAAAAGCTTTTTTCGTCTGACACTCCTCAGAGTATGAACGTCAGAAACAGACCGAAACTATAGACTAAGGCGGAATTTATACCCAAATGTATGCCCGAAAATGATTCCGCTATTCATTGCAATTTTACGACATAGTTTTTTATTCACCTTTGGGATCTGGTTGAGATTTGGGAACTATCAAATTTTGAAGAAGACTTCAAAATTCTGAATTGGTTAAAAGTAAGGTAGTCTAACTGCTAAATTTTTACAAAATACCTCGTGTACCTCAGCCATAGCTACAGGACAGCGATGATAATGATTGACAGTCTACAACTAACTACATTTTACTTTATTTCTACATCAAAATCTTATCTTTATAATTTATGCTTATTACAAAGGATATTAAAATTTCATGTTATGAAATACAATAAATAAAGCTAAATGATTCAAAAATATATAATTGTTTCATTTTATAAGTCTGTTGATTTTGAGGCTTTTGACTTGAGGAGCTCTTGCCTGAAGTACTCAATCGCTTTGCTTAGACCAACTTTCAAAGGAACCTAAATAAATGAAAAAGTTAGACTTAGAAGACATAGAAGACATACACTAAGGAAAAGAGATGATAAGTGGAGGGACAGAAACACTATTCTAAAGGTGGTATTAACTGCAAAATGGAAACACTCCTAGGCATACGAAAAGTGAAGTGTCTTACCACTGGGGCCCATCCTAATACTGTCTTTGCTCTTGATATGTCTGGTTTTCTTCTTTGAGGATCATCCTCCATTATTGGTTTATTTACAATCTCAGATTTACTATCTGAAAACGCAAACCAAACGAAATAATTATACCTTATATAAATAATTATTGTATGAAAATTTAACATCAAAAAGTGGAGCGGTGCTCGGAACGTACCCAGTTTTTGTTTCACTAAAATGTTCTATAATGTTCCCTTTGCTATAACATGCTACATATTGACTGAAAAAAAGCAAGATATCGAAAAACCGAATACGCCACAGGGGGGTTCTTCCATAGTAAAGGTACCTAGGGAAGTGCCGCGCTAGATGGTATACTTTTTCGGACTTCTAGTTTAGCCAAGGGTATGCTTTTTTGCAATTTTGGTCTAGCCAAGGGTATCATATTTGGCAATGGAGCGGCCACGCTTTCATCTTTAATAGCCTTGAAATTTAGAAATTTCATCGTAAACATTGTAAAGAAACGGGAAAAGGAAAAGGTCGACCTTTTAATTTTCCGACTTAAGACCAACAATTTCGAGCGTATTTCTCTTGCCAAGGGTATCATTTCGGTAGAATGGGTCTAGCCAAGGGTATCATTTTCTCGTAAAAATTAGTCTATCCAGCGGTACCATTTTGAATATGCCGGCGGCAGACCCCTATCCAAAATTTAGCCAAGAACAAACCCCCCCGTGGAATACGCGCTTGTTTTCAAAGAATACAGTGCGTGAAAATTACTGGCCGGATACTTAGATACGGTGTACGAGGGTCGAATATGGACATCAGAGTTATATTTGGTCCTATTTGCTCTTGGGAAGAGAAAAATCTTACCAACTAAATCTCTGATCAATACAGCGAATTCTGCTATTGTGTGCTCGTCTGGGTTTCCCTGGAAAAAACAAATTAGCTGTTGATGAAACGAAGGATTTGAAGAAACTAAAAAACTGGATCATTATAAGTCTACTTCATATGTAACCCAGATGGTGCAGAAGATAACAGCGATATGGATATTCAAGAAACTCTTAAGAAACCTCAGTACTCAAAAAGAAACTTTCAGTACTGGATCAATTTTTTAGTTTCTTATAAAAAAAAAACACGTGTACTCCTAATGGCTTTCGCACTGTATTTCATAAGCTAATTGGTGTTCAAAACACATTAAAAATATCCACCTTCACTTCACTTTCCGCAAAACTACACTCAAGAAAATTCTGTCATTATTAACAGGAGGGGATGGAGGGGATGGAGGGGGTGGAGGGGGTGGAGTGGATGGAGGGGCTGGAGTGGATGGAGGGTGTGGAGTGGGTTGCCAAGCTTCTCAGTTAGTTCTCGTTAGACAGCTGAAGTTAAGCTTGGGTCGTGTAAGGTCAGCATCTGGATGGGTGACTTTTCAGATGGATGACTGAACAACTCACTCTGCCATCTTTCGGAAGGGACGTTAAACTAGGGGTCTCATGCCGGGATGCGGCATGAATAGTAGGCCTAAATTAGCTGAAAAAGCTAGAAATAACAGCCTACCAAAAATAAAGTAACAACAACAACAACAACAACATACCAAGTTTACTGGTTTCGAGAAATTACTGTTCATCAAGAGAACCATACCATTCACCAGATCACTGGGAATAAAAGAAATTCCATATTAAGACATATAAGAATGATTTACACATAATAACACAAATTTAAGTGATACTTTATATTATGTACATACCTATACCTTACTACTTCGATTAAACGCCCGTGCCATTTATATAAAATTCTTAAATTCTAGGGAGGGGCATGTACTCGAAGGGGGTGTTTAGAAGAGGGATGGGTTTATTTTCCATCAATTTTTTCGTATCAAGACTATTAGATCTGGTATTTTTCTCTCACGCTGCTCCGATGTTCCTTTTGCCCGAATTTGTATTTTTCAATTTAGATGCATGTGTTACTGGTCATACAGGCTTCAGCAAGTAAAAGGTGGTCATCTTTCTGTCATTATATTTTATTTATTATATATCTTATTATACATTATTATCACTTATTACTTACTATACATTATAGATCTATCAATAATCGTATCTTACCTAACATACTGGAATGAGCGTGTCTGCTTTCCCTCTCCGTAAATCTGCAAAAAGTAAAATGGTTAAATAGACTGATTACCTGAGGCGTAGTTATCGCTATTGAAATACATGCTAGGACGCTCAAACTACTAATATACCAGTTTGAGCGACCTCGGTTTGGTATTAGTCTCGGTCTGATGGGCGATAACTGGGACTCAGGTAATAAGTCTAATGGTTAACTATAAAGGACAAACTACTTCAGAATATACACTTTTTTATAAGAACAATTCTATAGCAACACGAGTCTGGGGTTTGTCAAGATTTTAAGAACAAAGTAAGAACAAGCTGAAGCTTGCCTTTTCATAAGCCCTAAGAATACACTGATTACCTGAGTCGTAGTTTTGCTATTAAATTGAATTGCTGGACGCTCAAACTACTCATTTTGAGCGATCTCCTTTTAGTGCTAGCCTCGGTCTCATGAGCGATAACTGGGACTCAGGTCTACTCTTACAATATCAGCTTAATATGAAATTAAGACAAACTGAATGTAAAAAGCAAGCGAACAAAGAAATAGACAAGTATGCTGCATTTTTCACAAACCTGGTACCACTTCAGAAACTTACTGAAAAATATTACTGTCTCACTTTCATAATAAGCAGAAGTAACCGAGGAATTAAGAACAGATTAAGAACATACCATGCTCAAAAAGACAAAATCTTAAGAACAGCTGGCCGCGATCAAAATTTTCAGGTTCTTTTAAGAAAAAGTGTAAACTGAATAATTAGTAAGTAACTCATGTCAAACTGACCGTTATTGGTTCCCCTTGAAGTGCTTGCAAGATAAAATTACTGACAACTCGTCCTAGGAAAATAAATAATGCAATACAATTTCGTTTCAAAAAAGTTGGAACAAATTAGGGGGCCCGAATATCTCACATCCTTGATACCATCACAAAATAACTGCACGACTGTTGCGCAAGTTAATTTTTCACTCAAATTGGACGACTGAAGCACTTGGGCCTAATTTAAGCAATGTGCAGAGTTTCTTGGTCATTCTGTTGCTTCTTGCTTAAATAACATAAAATGAACACAACTTACCATCATTCATATGCATTCTTGGACCAAAAGTGTTGAAGATCCTTGCTACTCTCACTTCCACGCCTTCCTGTATGAAAAGAACTAAAAATATTAGAATCAGGGACTTTTTAATTAATTCTATTGGTCTTCCGGCTGTATCCCGTAAGATGATTGGTGTTTAAACACAATGCTAACTCAGCGCTGCTTTCTATTGGTGCTTTTTGATCCGCATCTGGGTATAGATACGGCCTTAGTTTGTTTCGGTCTGTTTCTGACGTTTATACTCTCTGAGGAGTGTTAGACGACAAAAGCTTTCAAGTACTCTAAGGTGCCAAATAAACGGGCCCTCCGTTTATTAATTTTGAGCTTTTTCCCCCACCCCCGGACTTTATTAGGACCCCCAGTTTATTAATTTTTGAAAAAAAAATTTTGGAAGAAAGAATTTCGCTTGTGAAAGGAGTAAACTACGCTTCAAAAACCTTATTTTTGATGAAATCACTCAGAAAAACACAGTAGTGTACAAAACGTTTACACTCAGTAGTGTAATCATAGGTAGTGTAGTGTATAATAGAAATAGTATAGTGTCTTAGGTAGTGTAGCAAAATTAAAATTCAGATGCTTATGCCTTAAGTTAGTGTCAAAATTTTTATGCTTATAGATACTCGCCTGTTTCTTATATGCATAACACATTGTTTCAGCCACTCTTTTGCCTTCATCATAACATGCTCTTGGACCGATGGAATTTACATGTCCCCAGTATTCCTCATGCTGAGGGTGGACCTCTGGGTCTACAAGAAAAAAATCAGAAATACGAATTAGTCGAAGGAATACATTCAGGCATACTTTTTTGACAACGCAGGAGTCGAATTGAATCACAAAATTGTGACCCTGGCAAAACGATCAAATCAAACATTGCTTGTCAAACATATGAAATTTTCTTATCAAACACAATGTTTGACCGTTTGCAAATATAATCACAAAAAGTTGCTCGTCAAACATTTTTTCCATGAGACAAGCAAATTTTTCGTTTAGTGATTTCTCTTTGCCAAACAATGCTATTGAAAAGAGAAATTGAATTTTGGTTGGGACATATTTTACTATTTTTCTGTAAGTATTGCAGAGTCTTTCAGTTAATGTTTACAGATAAGGAATTCACGGCAAGGGTTTTAGGGTTATGGAATCGCCATTCACTTTATGCTCCCTTTTAACAAAGGGTGTTCGCTTATAAGTATAATCATTAAGAAGAAGATTTCTATCATGAAATCAAAAAGCCCTTTATTCACACAAACCTCCGTAAATTTCAGATGTTGAAGCCAACAGAAGTCTTGCTCGAACTCTTTTAGCCAGACCTTTAGGAATTGCAAATTGTTCATAAAGTAAAAAAGAACAACAGCTTTTTTGTATATTAAAAGCTTTAAGTGGATCTCAAGATGCTCAAAGATAGCAAAAGACCGAACAGAGCCCAGAATTCACTTCTCTTTGCCCTTTTTCAAATGACGGTAGGGGCTGATCCAGGTTTCAATGAAGGGAGGTGGCTGGTTAAGATTGGGGGTTTGGGGGCGAAGCCAACCACGCCCATTTCAATTTTAGGAAACACCCTTTTTTATTCTGGAAAACACCCTTTTTGAACTGAGAAGAAAAGGTTTTGACAGACACTATACGTATTTTTGCTCATCTATATCTTTTACACGTTTTCGAAAAATTAGATCGATACTTTTGTTGATATTACCTATTTAAAATTTTATACGCCGCAGTTTTCGTTGTCTCAGTTCCTAACCTTGGTGAAATTTCCAATACGGCTCTTTATGAACGGCTAGTAAATGCATGACATAAATGTTTATTGCTTTAATAACTGTTAATGTTCCAATCGCAACTCTTTATGACAGTAAAACATTTGTCTCTCCAGCAATGGGGGTTGTTAGCCACCCCATTCACCCCCTGGATCAGCCCATGTACCTAAAATGATTACAAGTGGCATAGCATACCACAATTGATTGATTCTATTGGGCTCTCTCTTCAATTTTCGTTGGCTTTCAAATCATGCATTCCAGGTTCGAATCAGATCAACAATTGTATGCTGACCATGGAAAAATCTATCATAGTGTTTGGCATTCAAGAAAATATTACTTTAAAATGCATAAGTGAAGCGAGACTTGTTGAATTAAGACCTACCTTAATTGGGTTATACATGTAATTCGGTGGAGATGCTGGCGATGCTAAATGATATATTTGATCAACTAGAAAAAATGTGGACAAAGTTATAGAGGCTAAGTACTCTGTTCCCATTGTGTTAAGTAACTTTTAAGTCGATGAAATTGGAGGAGAAAAACATACAAGCTTTTGATATCTACCTTCGATATACAACGGTTCAACGACGTCGTGATTGATAAGTTCAAAATTTTCATGTCCTATCCTAAAATGAAAGAAAATTTTGCTTCATGGCAAGTAACGTAAGAAGCAGTAATCATGTAAAAAGCATTTCGCTTTTATTTCACAAGTCTATTGCAATCACAGGCAAAGTGGGTTCTATCACGTTGTAAAAAATACAACATGTTGATTCGCTATATTGGTGAGCGTGAATGAAATACAAAATTCACAATGCTAATCATGTACCAATTAACATGAAATAACAGGGGACCTTAACTTACCAGTGCTCAACATTACTTTTTCTTCCAGTAAAGAAGTTATCAACAACAGTGACCTGTTAGAAAATATTAGATATCATTCAAACAAAGCATGCAAATTCAAAGTTTGTGTTCACGAACAATCTTGAATTCTTCAGGAATGCAAGAATAGTTTTTGAGGCGCAAAAGGCACCAAGAGAGTGATCAAAAATCAGGAAACATCTTTTAACATCGTATTAGACATGATAGTCACCACTTATCATGACAAGCCTTTGATATTTAGTTGGGCAACGTTTCGGGAGAGATCCGTCTCCCATCATCGGGCAATGAGAAACGTTGCCCAACTAAATATAAAAGGCTTGTCATGATAAGTGTGACTATCATGTCTAATACGGTGTCAGAAACAGCCTTGATAAGATCGAATATATTTAATCTTTGGACATATTTGTAAGCTTTTTTCGTCTGTCACTCCTCAGAGTATTAACGTCAGAAACAGGCCAAAAAATTGACTAAAACAGAATACTAATGCATATTCAGCCAATGGTCATCTAGCTGTATTCCGTAAGCTGACTGGTGTTGAAAACACAATACCAATTCAGCTTCACTTGTCTGACTTGTAACTGGAGCATTTCGATCCATATCTGGGTTTTTAATATACCGCCTCAGTCAGTTGTTGAACTTTGTTTCTTACATTTTTAACATTTATATTCTAAGGAATGCTAGTGCCAGGCAAAAAAAGTTCAAAGTATTGCAAAAAAAATTCCGTTTTCTACCGCTTTTTTGAAGAGAAAATTTGTTCCAGATAATAAATTTCCAAGGTAACAGAAAGAATCTTAATGTAAATCATTGATGAGAAGAGGAAAACAAATTGTTTTCATAAAGAGAGTGTTCGAGATAGCAAGCATTTAATGCCATGCCAATTGCATGATGTTCAGAGAAATATTTAGCAGATAGGATTAGAAAATAAAACATCAGAAGGCATACCTCATGACCAGCCAGCATAAGGGTATCTGTGAGATGAGAGCCAACAAATCCTGCCCCACCAGTTACCTTGAAAATGGAGAATAGGAAGGGTGATAAAGAAATTAGAGGCTGTAATTTGAGAGTAACTCCAACCAACTTGGTATAAGGTGCTGCATTACGTTTTGATCTTATCCACCAGACTTGTGGTGTCGGATCACAGCGAGAGTTGGGGTCTTGTTAGTCTGATCTACTTCTGAGATCCTAGCAACAGGTGCTAAATACACCTCACCTTCACCAAAGAGTATAGGATTATGAAAGACAGATGAAATATTTTCTCACCAAAATTCTTTTTCTCTCCTTTTCTGCAAGATACTTGACTTTTGGATATTTGTTCTGACTAAAAAAGTAAACACGAAGATACTTTTTCAGAAATTTCAACAAACGCAAAACAATTAAAGGAGCAAAAACTAGACAAGGTACAAGACACAGAGGTGGTGATAGGTCAGAGGGCTTGGCTGGCGGCTTTGCTATGTCCCTTTAATTGCCAAGGTCAGCAATGACTATCTGATTAATGTTTAAAAGGGGGGATGACCAATAGACACCTATGAGACCAATGTTTTTGTTTTTTAAAGAGAGGCATCTGTTGCATTGAAGTTTGACCTTTTAGACAGAAATCTTTGTCTATTGCTTAGAAGTGTTATCAATTGTATACAAATTACCGTTGACATTCAGTATTCCTACATGCTTAAAAATTACATTATACAGTAATCCCTAGTTTTTTGAATTTCTAGAGCTTGGTACCACCACTGGTAGGACAATACAAAACGTCTTGAATATTTCATTTGATCAGGATTTTCTCAATTATAACATTAAGAAGAGCTCTTACGTCCTTTCCAGTTCAGCAATTCTGCTTTCCAAAGGTTGGACTATCTAACGGAAGGAAATTTCAGATTTTACAAACAGAAACATTCAAAGGTAAAATCACAGAAACTATACTTCAGCTGGAATTATACGTAGAAATTCAAGAAAACTGGTCAACCTTATTTTTAAATTCTTCCATTTGTGACTGAATTAGTTTTTTCAAATTCTTTGATAATCTGCAAGGAGAAATCAAAATTTTTCAGTTAATGCTCAAGTGTTTCCAAATGCCGATGAATACTTGATGATTAGATAATAAGTATGATGTTTGCAAGAATACAACAAACCTTGGTAAATTAGAAGTACCATTTGTTATATTTCCAAAACAAACTGCAAAGAACAAAACACAGAATGTTACCATTTTATTAAAAACCCTTACAAATGTTCAAATAGATCACTTCGGTAGACGGCCGACTTCATTAAAATTTTATGAAAACACAAGATATTGAGATTTTGTAGAGAAAATATTATAAAACATCCAATACTTAGTATGGGTATAAAGTTTCACTGCTCTAGCGCTTATGTTCTTAATTTTATGAACATTCAAAGTTCCAGATTTCATAAAGTCTTTGACTGCAAAAAATCAACTTGGTGAAACTTTTTACCCCACACGGTAAACGCCCTTATAAAATCGTAAACTTTGAATGCTCATAAAATTGATAATACAAGCCCTGAGATAGTAAAACTTTGTAGACTAATTTATGGGTGCTTTATACAATTTTTGCATCAAAAAGTTAATAACTTGCGATTTTGATAGCCTTCGAATCAGTACAGGAATTTCTCAGGGGTTTAAAAAATTTGTTGGCATAATATGAATATCATAGAGCAGGTGAAAAAATATTCTTTTACTGCACTCATTAGGGGGGGGGGGGTTAACACCCCAAAACCCTCTTGTCTGCACCACATTGGATTTGGATGCACCATGCAGCACACCAGGATGCATTTCATGTACCATATGCCAAGATCTCCAATGCTGGAGAGCAATTTTTATATTGTTCTTCCTATTGTTCTATTGTTTAGTCTTCAGCATATTCAGTGTGCCATAAACATGGAAAGCCCGTGTGCAAGACAAGCTATTGTTCTCTAAACAACAGGAGCATTGTTTTAATTTTTTCTATCCTTGACAAATCTTGCACCTAAGTTCTTTCATTCTGCAACGTTGTAGACTTACCCTAAGTCTAAATCTTTCTTCTTCCGAACACCAATACATAACCAAAACGTGCCTCGCTGCGGAGGAGACAATGAGAAAAGTCAACGGAGATTTATCTCTGAGGAGACAATGAGAAAAGTCAACGGAGATTTATCTTATTTAAATCTCCGTTCACTTTTCTAACAGTCTCCTCCGCAGCGCCATCATATTTCTAGCATGATTTTGTGGTCCGATAAAGAAAGATTTAGACTTAGGGTAAGTCTAGCAACGTTGTGACACAGCAACGTTTGGTTGTCCTTAAAAAAAGTCCACACTTACAATAATTCTTCTACTCACCAACACCGACAAGAGTAAAGATTCCAACGGCAAATAGGATGATTTTCACACGGGATATTGACAGTGCGTTGAAATGTATGGCCATTTCCATCCAAGATAAAATTCCCTCAAATATTGACGTGCAAAAACTTATAGGCCAAAACTTATTGCTTCAAGAATTCTTTTGACTGAGCTTATTCATGATGCTTGCCGCAAATCTATTGTTTATTGACTTTCGCAGCATCTGTTTATGCTGGACGTCATCTCTAAATAATAAACATAAATAGTTTTGCTCTGAAAACGTTGTTCTGGTTACTCTTTTATCTTACCCGCAGCAACACGCAACCTGCCTCCATTGTTGAAATCCTGAGACAAATTTTTTTGGTTTCGTTGGTTCTTTTGTTTCCGAGCCTCGATTGAAAAAAACACCTGCAACCTGAAATCGAGGTGATCGGGGGGTTTGGTCATCATTTCACATTGCACCATTCAAAAGCGCTCAGTCAAATCAAAGGTAAAGGTCGCAAGTCATGTCAAGTGTCAGTGTTTTGTCATCACCACTCTCAATGTCAAGTAAAGAATGGGAAGAATAAGAATACCTCACTTCAGTCAAAAAAACCCAAGGAGGTAGACATGAAAATTGCTCCTATAAATATTTTTATGTTTATTATTACTGCTTAGAGATACCTTGTTAAGGTGAGGTGAGGGTCAGGTCAGGGATGCTCCACTACCCGTGTGTGTGTGTACTATTAAGCACCCCAAAAATCCTATATGCCCAAACTCTCCCATGTGTGATTTGGCTTGGCCGGGTGAAGGTTCTCCACACACTACTGACAGGGATCTTATTGATTGAGAGGAGAGGGCATGTTAACACACTGCACCCAAAAGGCTATTGTTTTCTGAACAATAGAGATATTGTTTTCTATTGTTTGAGCCAAACTGCACACCAAAGAACTTCAGTACACTCAACGAGGTTTCCACCCTGGGGCCCTTTAATGGAGAAGAATAGGCATCAGAGAAAAGGGTAACAGAAAACAATAAGGCATGCTTTCCCTTGTGTACAGGACAATAATTGCAAAAAATCTAATTAAATTGTCTGGTATGACCTGGTTCATGCATTAAGGAACAGAAATCAGTTCCATTTGAAAATCTTCCTTGCATCTGCAAAAGGGTGGATTACAGCACATCTGCATCCAAGGTAGAAAAGTACTCAATTTAAGTTGATTTGGCACTTCTTTGACTGAAGATTTGTGTTGTTTTACAGCCTGTAATGCTTCTTTCATAACATCTTGAATATTCTGATTTTGTATGTCAATTGGAACACTTTCTTCTGGGTCAGAATTCAGCTCGTACACCAAAGGGGGGTCATGAAATGTGATATCTTTTCCATAGCATGGGCATAAGTCTCCAGGCACAAGGCATCTCTCACTGCTTCCTGGTTTAAGATTTGGTGTCACAAAATGAAGTTTCCAAACCTTAGATTTTTTGGTATCAGAATATGTTACAGCTTGAAGTGTTTTTGCACAGTAATGGAAAATGAATCTGCTTGTTGTTGAGTTTGGGCTCTGTGCTATCAGAAGTTCAGAAATGTCTTTTCCATCGAGTAATCTACCTGTATCTGCCTTGGTGGGAGCACTAGTGATTTTCAGGATTGTTGGGAAAATATCTAAAGCACTAGTTGGCGTCAATACTCTTCCCCCTCTTGGGATCTTTCCTGTCCATCGTGCAATGGTAGGCACTCTTATTCCACCCTCCCAACTGGTTCCTTTGCCCCCTTTGAATTTTCCTTGGAATCCACCACACACCTCACCATCTCTACTTATTTCCTCCAAATCTGGGCCATGATCTGATGTGAAATAGACAAAAGTATTGTTTTTAAGTCCTTGCTGGTCAATTTTATCCATAATTTTCCCAACTGCCCAGTCCATTTCTTCAACATTGTCACCATACCGCCCATGTTTACTTTTGTTTGTGAAGTGATCAAGCGTAAACAATGCTGTGTGAACCTTTGCAAATGACATCATCAGTAAAAAGGGATTCTTTCTGTTGTCCTGAATGAAATTCACAGCTTCTGTCGTTAGTCTATGGGTGAGGTTTTTAAGCAAAACAGGCTGTTCAACAACCTCTTTATTTCTCATCAAAATGCAAGCAAACCTGTGTCTTGTAAATGCGGTAAATACCAATGGAGCATGTGTATACCATACGACAATATTTACTAATACAGCAAATGCTATTCCTAGTTTCATTTGTTTCTTAAGAAAGCTGTAAATTATTGGTATGGTCACAAACAACGAGGCTGTGATTATCTTTATGTTTCTGTCGACGTTTGTAAAAGTAGCACCCATGTCATTGTCACATTCCCTTTGATTGGTCACAGGCAAACCATAGAAGTGGCCAAAACCATGATTATTTGGATGATGGCAAAAATCTGTTGAACTATTACAGCTGAGTCCAAGATGCCATTTTCCAAAAAACCCAGTTTTGTACCCATTTTGTTGCAATACTTTTGCAAATGTAACCTCACTTGGTGGCAAGCCACCCTGAATGGCTGTTTGTGTGAAAACTCTAATGTACCCTTCTTCACTTGCGAGACCAGAACGAATGGCATAGCGGCCTGTAAGGAATGCAGCCCTGCTTGGGGTACACAAATTCTCAGAGGCAAGATTATGCTCCAGTTTGACCCCATCTCTTGCAAGTTGGTCGATATTAGGGGTTTTAATTGTGGTGTTTCCAAAACAACCTACGTCACCAATTCCAAGATCATCAACAAGTAAGATAACGATGTTTGGTGACGTTTGGTCATTTTGTTCAGATTCATGTTTACTCTTTTCTCCTGGAATCTCGTCAGCTCTGCTTTGCTTGGTGAAGAAGGCCGACAAAAGCATAATGATCACGAGACTTTTCTGTTCCATTTTCGTCAGAAGCATTTGGTGATTTAATGCATATGCTTAACAAATATACAAACTCACTACATAATTTCGAGCAGAAGAGCTCTAAAACGGCACAAAGATTTTTATTCCAGTGCCAAATCTCAACAAGACACTAATGTTTCCACACTCGTTTTCATGACGAGAAAAATTCCCACTCCCGTTGAAAGCAAACCCATATCGCGGGAATTTCAAAATTATCTTCCGCCCAAGCAACGGAACATCACTTCAAATATCAAAATCAGATTTACTTCCGTATTCGAATGCAGCATTTCCTGGAATTGATTATGATGACAATCGGAGGCGTGTGCATCGTGGGAAGGGGGCGTGATCATTGTTTTTTGGGGGTGTGGCAAAGTAACAACAAAAAGCTGTCTTGTCTAATGACCTCGTTCGCAAACAATTAATTCTTTCAACCTGCCAGACTTTCAAGATGTCACGCAATTGTGAGTTTATTTCTCTTTCAGAGTTTTATATTTTGATACATTTTCTCATCAAGTCAGTAAAGATATCGCGATTAACTGCAAATGTTTGAGTCGGATAACGTTCTTGAAGCCCAAGATGTTTTGATGGAAGAAACTTATGAATTTCCGTTTCAGCACTTGGAAAACAGCTTGGACATCTTAAATTTTTTTAAAAAATAAACGGCCTAGTCTGGATTACTGTAGATAGTTCGATGTCTTAGTGGAAAAATCTCAAAACGCTTTAGGGAGCTGTTCCCTTGTTTTGCAGTTTAAACAATTTAGGAAACTTTTTTTATATCGAACCACATTTTGCAATAAATAAACTAATTGGTGTTTTTACTTTTAGCAATCAAACTCGCGTTAGTTCAGCTCAATATTTTGAAAAACAAAGGCGAAATGCTGTTAAAAACTAAAAGATTGATCAAAGAAGCTGCTTCAGAAGGAGCGAAAATTGTTTCACTACCGGTAAGTCCATCTACATATAAGCCCGATTTCCATGAGACTGTTAGGCCCTGGCCAAACGATCAAACACTGTTCGTCAAACATTTGAGATTTTCTTTACAAGCAATGCTTGTCCGTTTTCAGGCTCTTTGACAACATTACCAAACAATAATTGTTTTGAAGTCATGTTTTATTACGTTTACGTAGCGAAACGGTCAATGTTTGTGACGTGGTCAAACGGTTAAACATTGCTTGCGAAGCAAATCTTAGGCCCTGGCCAAACGATCAAACATTGTTTGTCAAACGTTTGAAATTTGTTTATCAAGCAATGTTTGAACGTTCGGCCCGTTCTCGACAAGCAAAAATAAGCACGTTTTTTTCACGATGTTTTCGAAAAAGTAAAGAAAGCTTGCTTTACGCAAGCAAAAATGTTTGATTAGCAATGTTTTGGCCTGTTTTGGGCGTGGCCAAACGGTAAACATTCTAAACGACAAGCAAATTTCAATGTTTGACAAACAATGTTTGATCGTTTGGTCAGGGCCTAAACGTTTGAAAAACAATGTTTGATCGTTTGGTCAGCTTACAAGTGATGATCACCTTGTGGAAAATAGACTGAAGAAACAATTGGGCAATTACCAGTCAAATGTCCATCATCATGTCAGTACTCGAGGCATTTAATTCACTTTTTCCCTTTTTTCCAAGGAATGTTTCAATTCACCATACGGCTTGGAACATTTTGCCAACTACGCTGAGAGCATTCCAGGAGATTCGACAGATATGTTATCAGAAACTGCGAAAGAAATGGACGTTCACATAGTTGGTGGGTCAATACCTGAATTGAGCAAAGGAAAGCTTTATAATACATGTGCCATATTTGCACCTGATGGAAATTTACTTGACATGTACAGAAAGGTTTGTGATGGTTTTTCTAACGTTTTTATTACACTTTTTTTTAATAAGCAACTGCTCAATTAGCAACTAGGGCTTAACTGACCTTAACAATAAACAACTTCAGGGCTCAATTGAATTCTGTAATTAACTAAGAAGTCAAACAACCTAGCTTATACGCTTTCTTGTTGTTAGGAAATTGTTTGTTTTGTATGTTGAAGTTCTTTAGCTAACGTTTTTCCACTTACTGTCTCCCAAAAGTCGTGTTATAGGCCTAACAGTTGACGATTTTGACCAGCAAAGTCAGGAGTGGTTGTTAGGTAAAAAAGGTTAAGCAACTTTTAAGCAACTTTGAGGGCTGAAATATCTCAAATTTTAAGCAACTTTGAGGGCTGAACAAAAGTCAAGTTGCTTATTAAAAAAAGTGTAGTTTGCGTTATGGTGCGTTCTTTTAGGAATTTTAGGACTTTTATCTCTTCTGAATTCTGACAAAAAGTAGAATTCGCAGGCTTCCGATTCCGGACCCCAAACAACGCACTTTCATTAAAAATAAGTAGAAGCCCTTAGAGAAGTTGATCTGGAAACGATTTTTCTGCGGAGTCTGCGAAATCTTCCACCTCTGGAGTCAGGGGAATCTGGAGCTTGCAATTTCCAAAAGAACGGGCTTTTGATCCATTGGAAGTCTAGAGAAAAGATAAGAAGACGCAGAGTGAAGGGTTCAAAAAGGAACGCACCCTTAAGCTGTAGCTGAACTAGGAGACATCTCGCATGCGGCATTGTACTCGGTATGTCTGCCAGGGAGACTACACTTGCGAGCGACAAGCAAGCAACATGTCCCCCCGAGTCATTTGCATGTCGCGGAGACAAATGTTTCTGTTGTCTCCCAGAAACATTTGCGTGTCTCTTGCTACAAATTTTGTTGCGCGCTACAATGTTCCCGAGGATGCTAAACTGGGAGACACCGCGGGGACATTATTGTTGCGCGTGACATATCTCCTAGTCTAGCGAGGCCTTTAGAGTTGTGAACTGAAGAAGTACTTGAACGTCAAGAGAGCGATATAATTTACTATGAATGGTTTCTTTTGCAACTTAGATTATCATTGTAGATTTAGCTTCTCCACAGTTTCAAGTGTTTTTTGAAATTATATCTTCTTCGTAACTGTAGCTATAGCTATTTCGTTTTAGATTCACCTGGCAGATATTGACATTCCTGGAAAAATGACGTTTATTGAATCCAATGTTCTGAATCCTGGAAACAAGCTTGTGACGTTTCAGGCCGGTTAGTACAACTACTCTGTTTTATATTCTTAAAGTTCGACATGTGATGTTATCTATTACCAGTTGATTCTCCATATATTGATGTGGTGCACTGCAGTGCCCTAACGCTGTTAAGGCTGCTGTAGTATTGTAGTATTTACATTATGTTATCATTAGAGCCCAGGACTCTTGTTATGCGTGTAACATGTGCTTTGAGAATTGATTGAGAGTTGTGTTATGTTGACTTACAAAATGGCCTGTTCTGATGTGTTCATCTGATTATAACAATATTATAGCTCCTTTCGTTCAAGAACTAAGGGCCCTCCGGCCGAAAGGGGTACCTGAAAATTTCTCATATTGTAATCTTTTTGGCCCGGGGGGGGGTACTTCTATTGTTCAATATACTAGACGTGCCGCCCAAATGGGTAACTTTTTCAGCGCCAATTTCCCTACACATGGGTTGGTTTTTCGTAAAGAATCTCTATACATGGGTACCAGAATATATATATAACATTTTAGACATGCATTAAAATTTGAGATATTGGTACAAATAGGTAAAAAATTTCGTTGTTTTTTCTATACATGGGTACCAAGACAAACAGAATTTATCGGTAGACATGGGTGGGTTTGGAAAAACTGGGCGGCACGTCTAGTCTCTTGAACAATGAAGTACCCCCCCCCCCGGGCTTTTTGGCCTCAGTAAGCTAAAAGGCTTCCTAAGGCCATCCCGAAACAGTCATTAACCCAGGGACACACGAGAGGACGAGAGGCAAATCACTTTCCTTAGGAGTGGGCGAGATTTTGTAATTTTTTACAAAGAACAATAGAATTCCCGAAAATTATTAAAGGATTTTCAAAATAGCAATAGGATTTTTCAAAAAGTGGACGAGATTTTGGAGTGATTTGCCCCCTCGGGGACACATATTGTGCATTTTTCAAGGTTCCGAAGGGGTTCCAAAGGGCATGTTTTCAGACCGAAACAATCCGATAAATTCCGTCTTAGTCGAATGTTCCGTTCTGTTTCTGACGTAAATTTCTCGTTTTTCAGGGCCTTGCAAGATTGGTATTGGGATTTGCTATGATTTAAGATTCCAACAACTAGCACAAATATATGAACAACAAGGTAAGTACAAAGTGTCTTACGATTCTGCTTTGAAACATTAAGCATGCAGATCTGCTGCACTGCTGATAGAAGTGAAGAGGAGATAGTTCTTTCGTCTTTTCCCCGTTTTCCTTTGGTGTTAGCAACTATGGGATGACCATGGAACGATCCAGCTATTCATGACCTTAAAACCTCCTACCTCCATGCATACTCTCTCGAGCTAGAGCCTGGTCTACACGAATTGCCAGGTTTGTGGGTTAACTCTAGGTTTTTTTTGGGTCGCATGGGTTAAAATATCAAATAGACCCAATCGACTGATCGGGACCCCATTTGTAATCATCGGTACGACCCTATCGACTCAGTCGTAGAGATCCTATCCTACCTCTCTATCTCCAAAAAATTTCAAAAAAATCAGTCCTATTTATGAGCCGTGCTTAGCAGAGCTGAAGCAAAGGTTTTTGAGAATGCCTCAGTCAGATCTCACTTTTCTGCATAATAAGTTCTATACGTCTTCATATTTTTACTCCAAAGGTTGTAATCTTCTCATCTACCCTGCTGTTTTCAATATTGGCACTGGTCCCTGGCATTGGGAGCTACTTCTAAGAGCTAGGTTAGTATGCCATTAAGCATTCACATATTTGTATGATGTATTTTTCTAATAAACTTGGGCTAGTCCTAAATTTCTTAGAGCTAATTTGAGAGCTGGCCTGGAGTCTAGTTGCTTATTATTAAAAAAAAAATGTGTGTGTGTGTTTTTCCTTCCACTGAGACTATTTTTTTAAAACAAGCAACAAGAGCCAGGGATATTTTGATCTTGTTCACCTTTTTTTATGTGAATCAAATTTCTTAATACTAGTAAAAACCTTGTCAATTAACGAGCTAAAACTGGACTTCGTTTTTCGATGAGGGCTTAGGCTGAAATACTAAATTTCTTAAAGCAACTTTGAGAGCAGGCCGAGAGTCTAGTTGCTTATAATATACGAGAGGAGATCCTTAAAAACTGGCCTATGTGTACATGTATTCGTATAAGGTTATTTATCTTTGTATTTCTCTTTTTCAGAGCACTTGATCACAAGGTAAATGCAAGCTTTGAGAAGTCTTTTTTTGAAATATTATTCAGGGCCCTCTGAAGTTGGGGGGGCTGGGGGAGGCTTAAGCCACCCCAATAATTTTGAAAACAATAGTGTGACGTCATAAAACAATTGCGTCGTCAAGTCCTTTGCAGTTGTTCAGCCCCCCTCCCCCAATCTGGTTGATTTGATCAATAATGGTTGATTTGATTAAAAATTAATGCCAATTCATCTCCACTTTTCTGAATGATGCACTTCGATTCGCATCTGGGTATATGTTTCGCCAATGTCAATTGTTTCGGTCTGTTTCTGACGTTGATACTCTGAGGAGTGTCGAAGAAAAAGATTTCAGTATGTTCAAAGATACTCCTACTATTTATCGCGCCCTTAAATACTGATTTCATGATAAAGATCTCACGATCTTTCTCAACCTCGTTTTCATCCTGATCCTAGCGCACGCCGCTCCTACTATCACGACGTCATAACGATCGCGCTACAAATTCTCAACCTCAAGATCTCACATCTTGTCTGATCACCTCGTCTCACTGATCTAACATCTCACAATCGGTTGACAAAACAACACGATCTCAGTTGGTAGATAAGTGGTGATTTTGAAAAAACCGTTTTGATCCAGGAGATGTGAGCTCTCAGAGAATTTATTTTAATTCTAAAGATACCAACCCTTAGAATTAACTATAAATGATCTTTCAACCATTCTCCATCTTCAACATCGCATCAGTAAGGATCAGACCATCATTATATGCTGACACCCCTGATAGGGTGAGAGATTCAGACACTTCATTGGCTGAATAGTTATAAAGGATCAGTAATGATCAGCAAGGTCATTATGATCAGTAAGATCAGTATAAGGATTATTAGTGAGGATCTAAGGATCAGTAATGATAATGATCAGGATCGATAAGGATTAGCTAAGGATCAGGATCAGCAAGGATAAGGATCAGCAAGGATTAGCTAAGGATCAGTAAGGATTAGTGAGGATCAGTAAGGATTAGTTAAGGATCAGCAAGGATCAGCTAAGGATCAGTAAGGATTAGCTAAGGATCTGTAAGGATTAGCTAAGGATCAGTAAGGATCAGCTAAGGATCAGTAATGATCAGCTAAGGATCAGCAAGGATTAGGTTAGGATCAGTAATGATCAGCTAAGGATCAGTTAGGATTAGTGAGGATCAGTAAGGATCAGCTAAGAATCAGCAAGGATCAGTAAGGATTAGTTATGGATCAGTAAGGATCAGTAAGGATTAGTTAAGGATCAGTAAGGATTAGCTAAGGATCAGCAAGGATCAGTAATGATTAGTTAAGGATCAGTAAGGATCAGCTAAGGATCAGTAAGGATTAGCTAAGGATCAGTAAGGATCAGTAAGGATTAGTGAGGATCAGTAAGGATCAGCTAAGAATCAGTAAGGATCAGTAAGGATTAGCTAAGGATCAGTAAGGATCAGCCAAGGATCAGTAAGGATTAGCTAAGGATCAGTAAGGATTAGTGAGGATCAGTAAGGATCAGCTAAGGATCAGCAAGGATCATTAATGATCAGTAAGGATCAGTAATGATCAGTAAGGATCAGGTAATCATTAGTTAAGGATCAGTAAGGATTAGCTAAGGATCAGTAATGATCAGTAAGGATCATTAATGATCAGTAAGGATCAGGTAATCATTAGTTAAGGATCAGTGAGGATCAGCTAAGGATCAGTAAGGATTAGCTAAGGATCAGTGATGATCAGTAAGGATTAGCTAATGATTAGTGAGGATCAGGTAATCATTAGTTAAGGATCAGTAAGGATCAGGTAATGATTAGTTAAGGATCAGTAATGATTAGTGAGGATCAGGTAATCATTAGTTAAGGATCAGTAAGGATCAGGTAATGATTAGTTAAGGATCAGTAATGATTAGTGAGGATCAGGTAATCATTAGTTAAGGATCGGTAATGATTAGTGAGGATCAGGTAATCATTAGTTAAGGATCAGTAATGATTAGGTTAGGATCAGTAAGGATTAGCTAAGGATCAGTGAGGATCGGTAAGGATTAGGTTAGGATCAGGTAATGATTAGTGAGGATCAGGTAATGATTAGTTAAGGATCAGTAATGATTAGGTGAGGATCAGTAAGGATTAGCTAAGGATCAGTGAGGATCAGTAAGGATTAGGTTAGGATCAGGTAATGATTAGTGAGGATCAGTAATGATTAGGTGAGGATCAGTAAGGATTAGTGAGGATCAGTAAGGATCAGTAATGATCAGCAAGGATTAGCTAAGGATCAGCTAAGGATCAGTAAGGATTAGCTAAGGGTCAGTAAGGATCAGTAAGGATCAGTGAGGATCAGTAATGATTAAGTGAGGATCAGTAAGGATTAGCTAAGGATTAGTCAGGATCAGGTAATCATTAGTTAAGGATCAGTAATGATCAGCAAGGATCAGTAATGATCAGCAAGGATTAGCTAAGGATCAGGTAATGATTAGTGAGGATCAGGTAATCATTAGTTAAGGATGAGTAATGATTAGGTTAGGATCAGTAAGGATCAGCAAGGATCAGCTAGGGATCAGTAAGGATTAGCTAAGGATCTGTAAGGATTAGCTAAGGATCAGCAAGGATCAGTAATGATCAGTAAGGATTAGCTAAGGATCAGTAAGGATCAGCTAATGATTAGTGAGGATCAGTAAGGATTAGATAATGATTAGCTAATGATTAGTTAAGGATTAGCTAAGGATCAGTAAGGATTAGCTAAGGATCAGTAAGGATCAGATAAGGATCAGTAAAGATTAGCTGAGGATCAGTAAGGATTAACTATGGATTAGTGAGGATCAGTAAGAATTAGATAATGATTAGCTAAGGATTAGTTAAGGATTGGCTAAGGATCAGTAAGGATTAACTATGGATTAGGTATGATTAGTGAGGATCAGTAAGGATTAACAATGGATTAGGTATGGTCTGATTGGAAACATCCTTCCTGCGCAAGTGTGGAATTCCTTTCCCACATCATATTGAATGGAGGAACCAGTCTATAAATTCAAGCGAGTTTATGCTCTAGGGCTCATGTGTTTAAGTGGTAGTCGACAATTATAAGTAAACCGCTAATCATGAATCAGTATAAATGTGATCATTGTGAATTCTCTTCCAAGTTTAAAAGTAATGTTAAGCGACATGAAGAAGAGATGCATGATGAGAGTAGTGAAGAGTCTGACTCAGATGATGATGAGATAGAAGCTGAAAGTGACCATGATGATGATGAAACTGTCAACACTGAGGAGGATCTTCCTTTAGGGAATGTATGGCCTTCAATGCGTAGGGAAGTTGATAAAGATGAAAACATACTGCAAGTTTTCAGACGTAAATTTTTATATAATAGAAGTTTTGAAAATGATGCTGTTGTGACTGCAGTCAAAACGAGGCGTCACGTGACGAGGATTTTATCGCGGGAAAAATTAAAATTGGCGTCACGTCAGCAAATGTAAACACTCTTGGAAAATTTTCTCGGAATTTTGGTAAGTATCTTTAACTTTTCTCTACTTTTTCTTGGAAAAGTGTTAGAAACGAGGTTTTCTTGTCATTTTAACTTATAAAAAATGTTTCTTTTTTATGTAAGGATGTTTCATTTTTATTTGCTTGACCAAAACTTATTCTAAAACCCGTGAAACTTATGAAGCTTCGAGACCCGGTCGGGCCTAAGAATCTTGAGTTCAATTCTTCGTTTCAATTCTTTCAGCTAAATTCTCAATTTAATTTCTTATTAAAACTTGCCACTTTTCTTTTCATTCCCATGAGGATTTTATAAATTTTGATTTAAAAGACGAAAAGTTTATGTAGATGGTTTTTATAGCTTATCGGTTCATTTCGTTATAATTTTTTACAATCCATGGGGTGTTTTGAATAGTTCTGACTTGTAGGTTTTTATATAGCTATTTTCTTTTTATAGAATATGGACATAATAGAAGGAGAAATCCAAATTTTTGAATGTCAGAGTTGCTGGGCTCTGCTACCCTATCAGGGGTGTCAGCATAATTGCCCTGACGAAGATGATGATGATGGACTGGGATTCGATGTTGAAGATGAAGAATGGATGCGAATCATGACCTTGATCCTTAGAGATGGGTCATTTCAAATTAAAATAAATTCTCTCTGAGAGCTCACATCTCCTGCAAACAAAACGGTTTTTTTTCAAAACCATCACTTACTACCAACTGTTTATACTGTGTTGTTTTGTAAACCGATTGCAAAGGTTGTTAAATTGGAAACGAGGCTAGCGGTTAAGGAACTCTTGAGGTTGGAGAAACTCGCTGCACTATAGCGCGACCTGATGACGCCATTAATAGTAGGAGCGGCGTGCGCTAGGATCTGGGACTCTTGAAAACGAGGTTGGAGAAACCGGTTAAAAACCGTCGCACTATAGCGCGACATGATGACGTCATTGATGACGTCATTGATAGTAGGACCACTCTGATAGTAGAGCCACTCCTTTACAACCTACTAACGCTCTTACACGCTTTTTTTTATAAGGAACCTACCTCAAGGCCTAGTTCTTAAAGCTCCTTATTTTTGGGCCTCTTTTGAGGCAATTGTAGTTCCAAAAGTTCCTTAATAGTTCCTTAATTTAACTGCACATACAGTGGTCTTAACAATAAAAGAGAGACACTTGCATGTGAGCAAAGCTCGAGACTACTCAAAGAAACATTGGATACATGCTTAACGTACAATTTTTGTGATTTTCGACTGCAAATGAATGGAACCGGCTTTCTAATTCTTGATTATTTGCAGTGATAAAAGTATTCAACATTCAAAAGTTCCTTAATGATTTTCTCTTTAGTAGTATACGTTCTTTAAATTTTCGGGCCTTCTACATGTAGGTTCCTTATAAAGTGGTTCTTTATAAAAAAAGCGTGTATTTAATAACGCCGTACAAATTGGCTTCAAAGTTTAATAATCGCTGTAGGCTTTTATTAGCAGAGATAAGGTATCATAGATTGCTACAAACTTAACTTTGATGCGTCTTGGTTTAAGAGGAATTTTGGTAACTTTAGGCCAACACCACACCAATTTTATGAAAATTTTTTCTAATGCTAAATTGGGCTCTCTGTGGTACTTTTTTGTTTATTATTTTATTCAGATGTTTGTGGCTGGTTGCAATGCTGCGAGGAATGACAAATCGTCGTACGTTGCTTATGGACAAAGTGCTGTAGTCAACCCGTGGTATGAACTCAATTGATAGCCTTTATAATGAATAATGTTTGTTATGGTGATATCCCCATATGTTCGTAGTTTACTCCCAGAGGAAAGCCCCCTGATGTGGGAGTTCCCATCTCCTTAAAAAGCCGTTTTGCCTATAGTTGTTAAGCTGCTAGGATTGTAAGCTTCGATGATGATAGGCTGTATATCGTCGACGAGAGAGGGTCCCATGGGTTAAAGGTCCGAAACTTGAGCTCTAAAGTGGCCTGCAAAAATTGAAATAATCTTATATGCTTCCCCCAAACCGCCAGTGGGCCCGGTACGATTTTTCCTCGGGGGCTTGCCCTGCCTTTCGAAAGCCCTGTCAATAAGGATCCAGTATGAGTGTTTTATGGCTGGGAATCGGTAAATCATAAAGACATTTCAGTTGATGAAGTAATGGGGTTCAAAACTGAAGGTCACAGGTTCGAATCCTATCCTGGTAATTTTGATCGTTTACGTTTTATTTTGATTAGGCAGGCCAGAAATGGGCAGCTAAAAGCTGATTTTTTCTCTCAAACCGTTAAAGAAAAACAAACCCTAACAGCAACCACCTTTTGATTGATTTTTATCCTCGTTCAGGGGCACTGTTATTGCAAGGGCTGGTGATGGCGAGGAAATAGTTTATGCTGATGTTGGTATGAAAAACTACTTTTTCCTTTCTTTGTAGCTCTGAATGATTTTGCAAATGTTTTGCTGTGGAATTATTCAATTGCGTCTTCCTGTTGTCCTCTAAATTTCCTCAGAAAGCGTTAGAAATTTAGAAAATCCAGGAAAAGTAACCAGGAAAAAATGAATTACAGAATGAAACTTTTCTTTGGATTTTTCCTGGGGCTTCTTAGAGGCAAGGAAGGCATGAAACCCAGGGTGTTGCTGTTTGCCTGTTACAGCATGAAATTATTTATGATGCTGTAACTTAAACACTCGAACATAACTAAGACTCCAAAGGATCGATTATTGTTTTTCAAACATTTGAAACTTGATTGTCAAACACAATGTTTACCTGTTTGGTCAAATGACAAAAAATTGCTCGTCAAAACGTTTCGCTGGTGCCATGCAAGTGGAGCTTTGGTCGTAAGGCCCTGCCATACGATCAAACATTGTTGGTCAAACATTGGAGATTTGCTTTGCAAGCAATGCTTCAACGTTTGGTCACATCACAAAACATTGCTTGACAAGCAGATTTTGCTTGACAATGTTTATTTACCTAAAGCTTCGTAAGTATCTGCTTTTCATAAGAAAAAGATGTTTGACAAGCAATGTTTTCACGACGTGGCCACACAGAAAAACAATTTGTTTGGCAAATAAATTTCAGATGTTCTGAATCTGTGACATGCATTTCTTTTCGTTCAAGATGTCGATTATGTTGAAGAAATAAGGCAACAGATTCCAACGAGAGCTCAAAGTCGGAATGATATTTATAAAACAGAATTAGTTGATAATTAGTGGAATGGGTAAGTTTTTGTCTGGTATTTATCCAACCATCTCTGTATGCAGGGATATAAAATTCATAAAAACTGTTTTTTTTTTGTACAATAATGTTTGAAACCCTAGGTTTTTAGCTGTGAGTTTGTGTCTAAGGCCCTGGTCAAGCGAACGATCAAACATTCTTTGTCAATCGTTTGAAATTTGTTTTACAAGCAATGTTTGACCTTTTGGTTACGTCGCATAACATTGAGTGACTAGTAGAGTTGTTTTGGAATGATTTGAAAACCTTCAAAACCATTTTTTGTTTGACGAAAACAAAAAATGTTTGACGAGCAATGTTTTGTGACGTGGCCAAAAGTTTTGCTTTTAAAGCAAATTTCAAATGTTTGACCACCACTGTATGATCGTTTGGTCAGAGTGGAAGCTTTAAGCCCTGGTCAAACGATCAAACATTTGAAATGTTCTTCTCAAACAAAATATTGGACCGTTTGGTCAGGTTGCAAAACATTGCTCGCCAAACATTTCTTGTTTCAGACAAACAAAGAAAGTTTTTTAAGCTTTTGAAATCAATGCTAAGCTGATTCTGCTTGTAGAGTAATGTTTTGTGACGTGATAAAACGGTCAAACATTGCTTTTAAAGCGTATCTCAAATGTTTGGTCAACAATGTTTGATCGTTTGGCAATGGCCTTAAGTTTGATTTACCAAGTATGATTAAATACAGTAAGTTAAAATCGCTTCTTAATGTGTATCTTCTATGGCAAAGCCTTGACACCAAAGACCTAGCCAAACGATAAACATTGGACTTTTGCTTGTCAAACACGATGCTTGATCGTTTGGCCACATCGCAAAGCATCGCTCGTCACACATTTTTCTGCGTGTGGCAAGCAGATAATGCTTTGAAAGTTTTAAAGAAAATGCTCAGCGAATTCTGCTTGTCGATTAATGTTTTGTGACGTTGCCAGACGGTCAAACATTGCTTGTAAAGCAAATCTCAAATGTTTGGCCAACAATGTTTGATCGTATGGCCAGGGCCTAAAGTTTATTTAATTTAGTAAGATTAAATATGTTAAAATTGCTTGTTTCGTGTAACTTGCTATGGCAAAGCCATGTCACTAAGAAAATACTTCATGTTTGTAATTGTGTTGCACTTTATGTAAATTTAAGTAGGATGAGTGCGAAGCGAAGCATTATTGATGTAGTTTATTCCGAGCGTGTGCTTTTATGTAAAAGGTTGTGCGAAGCATGCTAAAATCTTTCTATGTACACTACCGTTCGAAAAGTTTGGAAACGGTCGCTTAAAAATGGCCGCCAGCAGCGGCCAAGGGCCTAGTCCAAAATATTTTCATTTTAAAAGTCAGAGGTCATGCGGCCATTATCTTGCTAAGTTTCGGCGGGAAAATGTTCGTCACTGCACTCGCCATCAACTAAAGTTGAAGGGAGAAGATAATTTCAATAGTATAATAGAAAAATACACAAAAACTGAGAAGCTTTGCCTTCATAAACCAAGGGAAAATTTTTTAGGACTACTGATCTGAAGTTATGGGAAAGAGAAGGTTTCGTTACTCCAAGATGGAAAATTTTGCAGCTATTTGAAGCCCAGTTGTTTTAGCTTTTCCGTCGTAGTAAAAGTTTTCCTGAAATATCGGTTTTCACAAAGTTAATCAGGGTTAAAGTTTTCGAAACATTTTTCAGGTGAGCCATTTTTAAGAAACTTTTTCAACAACAAATGTTTTGTCAGGTATTAGACTAAAAAAGAGGCAAGATCAAAACAATTCAAACACATATTCGAAAACTAGAATAAATTAGCAGTACTTTATCAAAATTTTAGAGTTATCAGTCATTTTACGAGGGAGCAGAACGATATTTGAAAAACCACACTCTTCTGTCATGTTATAAGTTCACTCACCTGAAAAATGTTTAGAAAACTTTAACCCTGATTAACTTTGTAAAAATCGATATTTCAGGAAAACTTTTACTACAACGGAAAAGCTAAAACAACTGGGCTTCAAATAACTGCAAAATTTTCCATCTTGGAGTAACGAAACCCTCTCTTCCCATAATTTCAGATCAGTAGTCCTAAAATCTTTTCCTTGGTTTTTGAAGGCAAAGCTTCTCAGTTTTGTG